>LQNS02277096.1:5712400-5728964 GCA_001587735.2 Parhyale hawaiensis | reverse complement strand
AGATAAATTTTGCAATTTAAGAAGAATTTTCCGGTGAAATTAGTTAAAATACTCCTAGGCTGCTCAGCCATAGATTCGCCGATGTGACGTCACTTTTTGCTGCTAATTTTTCGTGAGTCCTCCCGTTACGCTCTTTACTTCCTGGGTCTACAGATAATGGTATAATTTGATATTGAGCGGGGTCGGAATAATTATTTGATGATAAGAATAGTAAGCTTTTTTTTTTTAGCTAAGAAGGGCTCTGTTCATGCCTGCTGTTTTCGGCATGAAAGTGGCTGGAAGATCTACGGCCGCAAAGCTTTCAAACCGGGGCTGCAAGACGGGGAGAGGAATAAGAAATTACTGCCATTAGTTCGCACCCAGCTCTGGTTTGAATGCGCCCACACTCAGAACAGACTGCATGTCTACGAGGAATATAATACAGGTTCGATTGGACAGCGAAATGAAGCCTTATAGAGGTTTGCGAGAAACTCCAGACAGGTGCGCTGGCTTCGACCCGTTGATCCCAAGTTTCAGGCGTTGACTTTGAATTGTAAGACCTCCAGGAACTCAGTCTTACTCCATAAAATGGAGATTTTAATCAGCTCAACATAATCAGGCTGCTTTTAGCACCTACAATACGATTCAGTGGGGCAAAGATAAAGTTCTTGTCTGCATTTGCGGCCAAGTCAAGTGGGTTTTCTTAGGTCGGCCCTGACTAACCAATTGAATGAGCCCATATAGTTAGTGCAGCAGCCATACAGCGGTGAACTTCTGGTGTATCGAGACTGCAAGTGGCGGGTTTGGCCCTATTTCTTTTTTGCCGGGCAGGGGAACCTCGGACTTCTTGAAGGTGAAGGAGAAAGAAGGTAGCAACCCTTTAAGGAATCTTATTATTAAAACTACACGCCCGGACTTCCACGGGCAGATAATACACAAATGACGCTTTATACAACCTCTGGAAGCTGCCCAGAAGGATCCATAAAATCACCAGTGACAGCTTGCTTAAACACCTGCAGATCCTCATGGCCAAACGCGAATCCAACCATGAATACCAAACGAAAACTTTGTGCTACTCTCCCATGCATTGCAATTTGCAACACAGCTTTTAAGACACTAACGAAAGAAAAAAAAAACATATTTCTCCCCGTAGGAAGGTTGTCATACAATAATACTATTACAATACTTATTCAGTAAACTGGGGTGAATCAAGGCAGAACTCTATAGATAGTTCCAATTTTGGTTGTTTCAGTGAGAAAATAATATTCTAGGACTTTTCTGTGAGTGGGCGGACGTGTTCCCAAGCCTCACGATCCGCAAAATGATAACGTCCCCGCTTTTCACTGTCGCCAGCCCCCACCTCCTTACCTTCTAAAGTCTTCCAAGACTGTGCAGCCGATGATTGGTTGGCTGACATTCGACCGTGACCATAGGTGACGTCATCAGGGAGGTGGTCGGTCTACGGACAGCTCTACGTTCTGCGCCTATAGTTGTTTTCTTAGACGAAGTAGAATATTTCGAAAATTATGACCTAAACCGTTGGGCAAGGTAAAGTTCCTTTGAATGCGTACCTCGATGAGAACGGAGACTGATGACACTTTGCTTCAGGAGTCTAGCTCCTTGGAGATTCTTGGTGTTGTCTTTGATGAGAAGCTTACTTTTGCGCCGCATATTAGGAGGTTGGTGTCACGCGCTTCCACTAAGATTGGACTCCTGCGTAAGGTAGATTCCGTGTTTGGTGATAGTCAGGTTGCCCGTAGATGTTTTTATGCGTTTTTGCTGCCTGTGTTGGAGTATTGCTCACCGGTTTGGGCTTCAGCTGCTGTCACTCACTTGCGTCTGTTAGACCGACTTGTTAGTTCAGCCAGCAGGATGTGCGCTGATAATGATCTACTGAACCTGTCCCACAGGAGAAGAGTCGCAGAGCTATGTATGTTTTATAAAGTGTACAATAATGAGAGGCATTGGTTGCATTCTTCTCTCCCTGCCCTCAAGGCTTTTGGGAGAGCGACTCGTGCTGCGTGCGGAGCGCACTCTTTCACTTTGGAGGCTGTCAGATGTCGAACTAATCAGTTCTGTCGGTGCTTCGTACCCTACTCGGCTAAGATTTGGAATTTGTTGCCGGCATCGGCTTTTGGTCGTATTGGCCTGCAGGCGTTTAAGTCAGCTGTAAATGTTTTTTTTGCTGGATTTCCTTTAGCAGCGTTTTGGGCTTCCCGGTGTTGCATTATGCTTCGTTTGGGTTGTGTTACTTGTCCGTGGGAGCTCAAGCGTGAAGTTTTAATAATAATAAATCCACTTGTACTGGTTCGTGCTGCGGTTAAATGCTCGTTAGGCCGGGAGTAGTGCGCGGCTGCAGTCGACCACAGATTGTCAGAAGTTGATTTAAAAAACGGCCAGCTTATATGACAACTGTGACCCTCCACCTGTCCTTATGGTTGGTTAGGTCAGTGCCCTCCCTAACTCTCGCTTATCTGGGAGCACAGATCACGTTCTGAGTACAGTGTAAAGTCCCCTTGGCATACATAACCAGGAAATGCGCATGCACTGGTTCGTGTTGCAGATACATCCCCTAAAGGGCCCAGAGGAGAGTACGGCTGCAGTCGATCACAGATTATAAGTGCTATGGTGTCTGTGATGGAAGACTCGTTTGACATCTGCTCTCCCGGCATTGATGCTAGAACCCCAATCCCCTCCCTTTTCACTATCAGTGGCAGAAATGCTGATGCTGCATTGAGAACTATCAAGTCTTTCCTGGGATAGAACGTCCTACTTCCTGACGACGAATGATGCAACATCTCGTACCGTTGAGCCAGCAGCGAATGTTAGCAAAACATAAGTTCCTTGTTTCTCTTATAAGGAAAAGTTGTGCACATGGCCTTTTCATAAAGACGGCAAAGACTTTATTTTATATAACACCCCATCATATTTTATATAACTCCCCATCATAATTTATATAACGCCCCATCAATGTTGCTGTTGGCCAGAGTCGAAACTTTGAGTTGTCCATTTCTTCTCCGAAATAAAATATCGAGAGAAATAAGCCCTGCCAGTTCCACTCTGGCCAGGCATTACGGTCCTTTTCTGCGAGCTACCAAAAATACTTCGCAAAATTCAACTATATTATTTTGCTTGTAGTTCGGTTCATCCAACCGTCTGCACGTTACAGTTCAGTATTCGATAGGACTATCATAGGAGAAACTAGCGTATCATTTATAGAAAAGCAGGAGTCTGTTCTTAGTCATGGTAGCTACGGGTCCAAGCATGAAAGAATAGTGGCACTTGTGTTCTGTGGAATTTCCCTATGTCTCGACTATGATAACTCACCCGCGTTGGTCAGAAACTATGTTGTCGTCGTCAAACACTCCGTGCGTCAGCCGTGTCCAAGATATTGACGGACTGGTTGTTTAGTGCCATTCAGTGTCTCATGCAGAACATCTTTGTTACCCATGTACTGATCTGAACATGATATTTCGTCTAAAATCTAACTTCTAGTTGCTGAATATTCTATAGGTAACTTGATTCAGAGGTTTGTGTTGTTTTTACGAGTATCTCAAGAACTTCTGCTAACAAGCCGGAGAAAATATGAGCGTGGTTATTTACTTTTTTGGCTAATGCTGATCGGTATTGTTGGTGCCGCCCATAGCCAGTGCAATATGAACTAGAGCACTCTGAGAGCGCATACCTCCTCCAAGTAAGGCAACGGTAACCAAGAATTCAAATTGGCTCTGAAACCGTTATTTCTATTGTAATCAACTCCAACATCGTATCATTTGTGCCTTATAATAGTATTAACAGCTTCTGCCATTTTTTTTTTCAAGATCCTTTCATAACTGTTTGAGTTCTGATGCTAACAAACATTATGACAACCATAAGTCAAACATACAAACGAGCCAACCGATCTGCACCAAAATTTAACCATTTTTGCCTATTAACATTATTAACAACTCCTGTAAATTTCATATAGATCTAGTGATAACTTTTCGAGTTATTGCGTAACAAACATTATGACAAATGCAACTCAAACATAGAAACGAACCACCCGATCTGCACCAAAATTTAATCATTCATGTCTTTTAACATTGGTAACAATTCCTGTAAGTTTCATAAAGATTCACTCAAAATTTGTTGAGTTATTGCGCTAACAAACATAAAATCAAACACAACAACAAACATACGAGCGAACTAACATAACAGATCATCACAAAAACTTGGTCATTTACTCTTTGTAATATATCTAACAACTCATGATGTAAAATTCATAAAAATCCGTCCATAACTTTTTTAGTTATGGCATTGAGAAAAATGAGGCAGACAAACAAACGGATTGACGGATCTTCACCAAAAGTTAGTCATCTGTTCCTCCTAAAATACCTAACAAACCTTGTGAATTTAATCAGAATCCATCCATAAGTTTTTGAGTTATCTTGTTGACAGACATACCCGACGAAAACATAACCTTCTTGGCGGAGGTAATTACAATTACGTATGGTTACGAGCGGAATCCGTGGAAATTCGACGAATAGCTATATATATAGTTAAAGTTTTACTTTCCAAAATGCAGCAAACCAAAGTTTCGCTTACATACGAATTTTCTAGGCCTCGTTTCATACAGTTTGCAGATAATTTAGCCTTTCACAATCGTCCTCATTTTCATTTTTTGTGGATGTATGCAATATTCTTAACACTACTGCGAGACTCGTGGAATTATCTACTCTCCTTGAAGCGATAACTATACAAGAAAATATTGCAGCCTCAGCTAATTTCTTCAATAACTGCAATACTAGATTAAATGCAACAACTAGCTACGCTACGCTGGTTCTATGGAAGTCTGAAACATTTAAGGCGTCTTTTTGTGGCCACGCTCGTAATCAGAATCACGGTGATCATGATCATCGTGATCACTGAAAAGTACAAGAACGGTCAACGATTTTGTAAACAAACCAGAGACGCCATGTCAATTGTAGAAAAATATATTTATATCGTATTTTTATTGAAAATGGTGAGGAATGGATTTCTCATGAGCTTTTATTTTATTTTGAGGCCAATGCATAACTAAACTAGCAGTATTTAAAGCATTTTTGACAAACACAGGCATAAAAGTAAGGAAACTACAATTCTGGAAGTCAATATTACAAACAATCATCATAACATTATTCAATTTATCCATATATATAAGAAAACATCACGACTTTGCATTTTAAATTTTTAATTTTTACATGTCCAACGGCTGGAATCACTCTTTGATCACGCATGATTAGCCTGGGGAGGAAATCACGCTGCGATCAATTCTCACCACTGATCACGGTTGATTGCTATCAGAATCACGTCCAAATGCGGTCACAAAAACGCGCGAATCATGCGCGATCAGGGGGAATCATCCGCGTGGTGGTCACAAAAAGATGCCTTTAGTCGCTGCATTGCGCATCGCTGCAAATCGCATCGCTGCAAATAGCAATCGTCTATGTTCTAACAGCCTTGTGAGTTTTATATAGTAGTTCAAGATTCCTTTCCCACTGCAAATATAATCTTACCGAGGAAGAAGGAAGGGACATTTATTATGTCGATAGAAATGTGGAACCTCAAGGGTCTTCCTACACAATATCAAGGCGCATGAGAATGTTGTTTTGATTAATTTAAACCTCTGCGCTATCACGAAGGAAGAAGTTAGGTATATTTACTAATATGTGAATAGGAATGTGGAACCCGTTCACGGGGGTGTTCCCACAAGGAAAAAAGCATGAAGGGAGAGGAGAGGAAGAACAGAACATCATCAGTTGGAGTATGAAAATGGATGGAAGTATCTTAAGTTTCCCGTAGGCCTAGTTAAGGCTAAAAAATAACCTGTGGTCACTGCTCCCCATATAACTGTAGTCTGGCAATTTTTATGAAAGCGGCTCCCTTGCGGTCAAACTCCTTTACAGCGCTGCCAACTCCATGAGTATATCTGAGATTTTTGTGGCTCATATTTTAGACACGCCCACTAACTGCATATAGAGAAATCTCAGAAATATTCACAGGATCGGCCCCGCCGAAGAGGAATTTTACCACGACCGAACCGCCTTCATAAAATGGTCTGACTATAGGTTGGGCCAACCTAACCCTATGGCCCATCACCATCACATGCCCCCTGAGGGGCTCCGAGAACTTACTTTTCCAAGGGAAGTAAACTCAACAAAATCGCGAAGGTGATACCTTTACTTGAGTCTACCCCTGAACTGCATTTTCTTCGGTACTGCAACAAACAAAACTTTAGAAATCAAGGTGAACTCGTGTAAATTATGTTACTCAGTCTTCATGTTATGACAGTAATAAGAATACAGGTGTTTCCCATTCCGTTTTTTTTTAACGAGCTGGTTCAGTTAGAAAGTTCTGGGGTAGATTTCACAACTATGCTTTGTATCGGTTAATTTTAAATGCGTCATCTTATTTTTCTGAATGAAAATAAAATTTCGGAGAATCAAAAGCTTGAAAGCAAAGGAAATACCTACTTTTTGAAAGCATCTCTAATTGCAGCTCATGTCATACTGTTTTTAAAGTGGCTAATGTTAGCGAAGAATAAAAAAGTTTGAAAGTAGCGCAATCATGTGCTGAATTGGAAGTACAAACCGAATTATTATATGACTCTCTGGACGAAAGCATACCTAGGGACGGTCTTTTAATAATATCTCATACCTGTATCATGCATACGACTCAAACAAACAAAAACAAACAAATATCATTTATTATCTCGTATACAGGGTACAATGGATACACCTATCGAGGTTTTCTTTTTGCCTTAATTCTAGAATTTTGAAGATCCATTGTGTGAAGAGCAGAAGAAGCAGTCCGTGCTGAGAGTCAATTTAGGATCCCTCATCGTGCATCGCCTGGCCTCTCGGTGCTGGAGTGCTCCACGCAGTGTAAATCCGTAGCGTGCCGTCCGGGGAATCGAACCCGGGCCTCCGTTGATGCGATGCCGAACCGTTGTCACTTCACCACCGAGAGTGGTGAAAATATGTTCCAAGTGTCAGACAGCAAATAAAATCTAGGCTTAGTTGTGTAGGTAACATGTAGGTATATACACCGACAGCATTTGTTCCTGAGTCATTGTCAATTTTCGCACTATGTAACACTAAAAGTGTAACGCTTAGTCGGATGCAGAGTGGAACTAGGTACAGAAAACTTATTTAGATTCTATTTTTAGTTTTTAACACTTGAAAAAAACAGGGTTGTAGATTCGGAGTCGGCCATATTGAGGAACCAGGAGTCGGAATGTGGAACTGGCCCTAATCAGGAGTCAGAGCGGGTGAAAATGAGGCCATTTGGTTGAAAAATAAAAAGAGCCGGCCAGGCGTATTTTTAGGGGCCAAGGGATAGAAGTCGGAAATTAGCGTACACCAGGAGTAGGAATCGGACTTTCGTAACCCTATTTCGAAGTATATACTGTAGCATTTCTACAAGAGTTTTACTGCTAACTCTTTACTGTAGTATCACTACTTCAACCTCTGCTGTAGGAAATGAAAAGAACGCCTTCCTGATCGAGAACTTCACACAGGTAGACGAATCTGTGAGACAAGGAGAAGACTGCCCTCGTAGTTCACTATTTCTTTATCTTAATCCTGTTTTATCCGCCCTTCGTATCTTCCTTCCCCTTCATTAGTACGACCGTTACTACCGTGTAGAATTTTCTGATAGTCGTAGCTTCTGTTGTAGCAATAAGGAGTTTGATTTAAGGACTGCATGAAACATGTTAATCCCTAAAGATATTGGAGCAATTTCGTATTTAAGTAAACTAAGCAAATTTCTTTTTTATTGGACGATTGTGTCGAGTCTTTAGCTATTCACTGCAGGTTGTGCTGTATGGTATCGCCGTACTTTACTCATCGTATATCAGATGTTATAGAATTAAGCTAATAGCAGCCGTGTGTGCTGAACTGGTGTGCTAAAGATGCCAGAAACGAGTCCCCAGTCAGGTGAGCGATCTTTCTGGCACCCGGTGCACAGGCAGCAAATTTGGTTGGTATTCACAACTACCGTGGTGGCACTTACCTTCCGTACGAATGAGAGGGTAGAGGGCGTGAGTCAGTGAACCTTCCGTCAATGGCGTTGTAGTTCTTGACTTCTCGTGGTCGACTGCAGCCGTACTTACTCTTCTTGAGCCTATATCTGTAGCACAAATCAGCGCATGTGGGTTACCCAGTGGAGGGTTTAGTCATTACTAGTCAAGTTAATTTTACTTTTACTTCCATCATAGGTACGTAGTATGAAGTTATGAAAACCTTCCCTCTGGGAGAAATAAATTTAGGTAGTTTCTGTCTCACGCTTTTAACTTTAGACAGGGGCAAATTAGGGTATCCTTGACACTGTCTCGGGAGGAACGACAGGAGTCCGTTTGAATTTAGCTACTTCTGCTCGCTGTCTGACTAGAATCTATTTCCACATTTCGTATGCATGAAGATTGCTCGAACCTCACAATGGCAGGATACATTTCCAACAGGGATACCTGGCTATGGTATATCGAGAACGACTTCAGATTCAGCCTAAGCAGAATCCGATAACACTTCTAGTTCCAGAATCCTGACTGTCTGTTTAGAAGCGTATCGGGGCACCAGAGCCAAGTTTACTTGGGTGCAAGCTACCAAGCGCCCTTGGGTTTACAAATTACCTGACGCGTTACTTAAATATCCGCGCCGATTCATAGACATTTCCTTGGTCGAGGAGGGCAAGAGCACAGCTCCATCTCGTTCATCAAGAGCTCACGACACCCCATCAACAGCTCTAGAAGCAAGGATACATAGGTCCTGGCTAGGTGAAAAGTTTGGGAAGAAGCGCTTTGGAAGGCGCGATACTAGAATAATGTTGGGTATTTCGTAACTTGCGACGGGGGCCCAACTGAAGCATTAGACTACAACGCACATACCTTTTACAAACAAAGCGGGATTGCGATTAGGTTATACTTGTTTTAACGCATGGATTCTGATCGTAATATACTAACGTGCAGTATTATCTCGGCCATGTGATATCGCAGTGTTCCTACAGACACCAATGGCATGTTGCAATTCAATCATCAGCTCCTAAACCGATCTACGAGCCGACATCTTCTTGGTGTTTTCTTTTCCACTTACTGCTAAAGTTTACAAATGGAGTGCCTAGGTAGTAAAGCAAGCCGCATAAAAATTAATGTTTAGTAAAATGAACACAATACAGAAATCAATTAGCTATCGCTAAGTATAAAAAAGAGAAACGGGTCGTGCTTAAGATAAATAGCAGTAGCTAAATCAATTAACGTAACAGTTTTGAGATGCATAGTAACACTTGTAACCTAAATACACAATGCTTAGGTGAATACTTGCGTTAAACGTAATGCTGACAATATATATATATATACGTACTCCTAATGAATTGCAGTGATATGTGCTCTACTCTGAAATTGTTGCACTTTCAGGATGTCTTCAACTATTCTTTGCTTAAATTTTTAGATTCGTGTTTGGTAATCATCCCGAAGCATTTCAGGTCACTTATTCCCATACAACATTACGAAATGAGACGGTCTGTTCTTAATCTTCATAACATGCGTGTTGACGTTGAGAAACGCTCAACGGTTTTTCAAATTGCATCGCTTCTCAATAAAATTCCATTGTATTTACAGGTATTCCTCCACGACCGCGCTCTCTACGTTCCAAGCTAAACCGCCGTTGTTAAAGCGCGCTTTCTCCAATTCACGAGTAAAATTATACGTTCTAGTTAAAAGTTGCCAGTTTTCTTTGCTGAATTTGTTTAAAGAAAATATTTTTTCATGGAGTACCTAAGAGAATGTTATAAAGGGTAAGTTTAAAAAAAAAAATGACTGGCAATCCACGTTCATTTTGTTCCACAATCCAAAAGTATATAATTTACAGATATACCTACTGAGTTATTTGTATGATTCAGACTAACAGATAAGCTGCTAGAAGATATAAATGCACACAAATACGTAAAGCTACCGCAATTACGTAATGCAAACTTGACCTTACCATACAAGTTAATGATGATTCATTTCATCATACAAGGGTTTACAGTGGCTCATCGCACCATCAACTACTAAAACTTTCTTCTACTTTCACAATGTTTAGCGATGAATTTCTTTCGATCCATTTCTTAACAAGGCTAAATGTTAGACATTTGTAATGAGCTGCTGTTATGCTGTGGCCGGCAGCTTTCAAAACATGACCGAATAAGATATTTTTCTGCAGTGTCGTTCTGAACACATATAGGCTAGGGTGGTGGGGAACGCGTGTTCACAAAATAAATGCGCGAGGAAATTACGCGGACAAAATGTCGCGGTCGTGAAGGAATACCTGTATTAGGCTCAATTTCTCATAATGTATTAAAAAACCGTTTTAAAAAATAGGCTATGCCTTGCAATTGTATTAGCTTTTGTTTTTATGTTTCAAAATGTTTGTCCAAAAAGTTATGCTCAACTCTAGCTACTACGCAGATACATAATCGTTTCTTACTCTTGTACCAAATGATGTTTGTATTGCATTAATGTATCTGTGTGTAATAAACCTATCAAACCTTACCGGGCGACTTCTCACAATCGTGTAGAATTTCAGTAGCCGGCGCCGTCATAAAATGAGGGCAAAACATAATTATGTCAATTTTTTGTTTCCTGGTTCATCTCGGGAGAACACCATTTTCCCATCGAGCTTCCACTCACTATGCACAAGCTAAGCTGTGAGAAGGGAGTGAACTTCGGTATGCATGCTACTACTAAGCGGTACCTACTTCAGACGTCATCACTGCTTACATTGAAATTTACCAAAGAAACTGCCTCTTGCTAGAGAACGAATAAATTTTTTCTCGGTAATACTAAAAGGGAACAGAAACACCAACAAAGCAAACAAGCAATCTATTCATTATACACGAAGATACAAATTCATAGGTACCGTACATGGGGCATCGTGGTATTGATACGGGAGATAAGAAAAAATTTCCATCAATAAAGATGGCGGCAGGTGGTATTGAAATCTGTGAAATACAAATCCATGCACTCGGTGCATTGTTCAGTGCCAACTGTATCCTGTGTACACGCACAGGCGACATAGAGTAGTTACCGTAGTTTGGAAGTCCTGGAGCTGGAGTTGAAATATAAATATTCATCAATTTACAACCACCACACATTGGGGTGCATTTTCATCCAGCGTGGCGGCGGCGGGTTCAGGGCCTTCCTTTACCAACACGTCATGGATCATAGCTGAAGTGCTCTACTATGGATATTGTTATACTGTATTGAAAAGTTTAAACGTCCGTTACCACAAAAAAAGTGTTCTAACAGATAAAAAGCAAGAGATATTCACATGTCGATAGAAACGTGAAACCCATGCATAAAGGTGTTCCCACACGGAATCAACACGCATGGGAACAGCAAGTCTGGAAAGAAGAGGAAAGACAGAACAGAAAGTGATGCTTAGAGCATGATAACACCAATGAAGTACAGTGAGCATGAAGAAACGGCGTCCCGAAAGTTAATCTGAGGCTTAACCCTTTGCGGGACGTCCAAGAAACACACTGAGAGTCCGCTGGGGCTCTTTACTCCCCGTAACGTAAGATGGGCGACTGTACCTAACTTAACCTTTCCTGCCCTCCCGTTTTGTTCCTTAATGGCTTTGGATCTCACTAGTTGTAGGTAGGGACATTTACTGAACCCCATATAATTAACTACGTAGTATGCAAATGAAAAAGTACCAAAACTAGTTCAAGAATAAATTTTGGATTATTAGAGATTTTGGCCATAAACCGTCCATCAAATTAAGTCAAGCTTACTTGTAACTGTCCGCAAACACGTCAATCTTGTTATGGCACTTTCTACGCCGCCCCACCTCACCGGGAAGGGCCTAGCTAACGGCTGAGGTCACTGCAGGGTCCCACTGGGGTGCAGCACCCCATAACAAAAGATGGGCGAACTTAAACTGACCTAACCCTATGTCCCCTGAGGGGCAAAATGAAAGTTAAAACTTTCGAATCACCGAAATAAGTATTTCGGATACGTAGGGTTCCAACTTACATCCATATTTTTCACTGTTAGGAAGAGCTGTATCATTGCCAGTGGAGAAATGCACTCAAAAAAGAAAACAACAGTTTGGTAAATAAGTGACTTATCGCTCCGGTCGATGAACTAAGAATCTGCGCAGCAAAAGAATAATGCACTTAAAAGCAAAAATTAGGCTATGTTTGCGAACGAGCTATGTAAGGCGAAAATATTCTTGGCACGAAGATTCATGGAAGAACCAATTTTTATGAGCTGAACCTGACAGTACGTTGGTTCTCGCAATGTGAAACAAAGATGGAAATCAAGTGATAAAATCCATTAGGTATACATTATATATAGAAAAAGATTCTTTGAACGTTAACAAGGATTCTACTCTATAGAATATAGCTAATGCCTCTAGTCGGTATTAGTTGGTCTGCCAGGGTTTCCATTCCAATAAGTTGTAATTTACAGCCCACAAAAAAGCATCCTGGAAGATGTGCAGTTTTTGAAGTGTCTGCGTCCATCCGGACCTCGTTAAGGGAAGTGACTGTCCTGAGTAAACGGTGCCCTTCCCGGTATTTCTTCTCTTGAGAACCTCTTTCACGTGGTGCCTGGACACACTGGGCGGAGTTTCTACCTACTATTATTGGTTCACCACCGAACTTTTTTGTATGCCAGTCCACTGAGATAGGACTTCGTAGCTCGTGGGCTGGGAAGACCCGATGTGTTTACAACGTCGGTTTTCGTATTAGCTGGTTATTAATCACAGTGCCTGGAGTTGAAGTGTTTTTTCAAGTAACAGAAGCAGTGACAATTGTATTCCATACACTTGAGTGTCTTAACTGGCTTATGTTTACGTCACAAGTTTTACCAAATCTCAAACTAGAGCAACGTAGACGCACTTTGTACAACTCGATGGTGGTGAGGATTGCAGCAGCGATGATAGAGAGGGCATCAGAGGCGATGGAGTTTCCACAGGCTGCTAGGTGGCGGCGAGGTGAGGTGTACAGCATGGAGTAAATGAGCGCAGTGAATGCCTCGGCCACTGTAGATGCAAAGAGGTTGTGAGTTTGTACACAGCGCCCGGGAGTACCGGTAATTGAATTTACAGAACATACGTACAGGACGACGTTGGTCTCACGGAAAATTTACTTAATGGGTTAACCGAGATTTGAAACGTCTCGGTGATCTGAATCCAAGCTGGGCAGACGTACTGACCAATTTCAGAACAGGGCCTTAATCTTCACTGAGTCGCTAGAACGAGAGTACATTTAATTGCTCAAAGTACTTCCGGTACGAACATGAGAGGGACAGCTGATATGACGAAATTGCTACGTGTTGACATACAATAGACAGTGGTGTGAAGTGTGGCTCGCTGCACGGCAGCTACTTTCACGTGGTTAGGCGGCGAGATGCTTTTGATGAAAAAGCACAGTGCTGAGAGTTGCCCTACAACAACAACCCGGTAGCAGCTAGTCAATAAAGCTGGTGTGAACGCGACACTAAAGAGACTTGAATCAGCCAGCAGAGAGTAGGGATGTCCAAATTTAACATTCAAAACGTGACAGCACATACGTACGTGAGTGTGGAGACGCTGCCAAGGACAGCTGTAGCGTATGCGTAACACGTATATCGTGTACGTCACAGACTGCAGTAAAGGGTCTGTGTAGCAGGCAGCCCTTGCTACTCCACTCGCCTGCGGTTAGGCCTAAATACCGGCACCGATCAAAACTGAGGAGACATGCAACACATCGTGATTTGACACTATATTCGTTTGGATAACTAAAAACATGCACTGACACTGCCCATTTTCTGGGTTTTAACTGGTTGTAAAAAGTGTTCATGCTCCACTTGAATAGTTTTCAACGCTCCCTAGCCGGTACAGTCGAACGATAGGCTTGGGTAAGCACGGAGCCCTAATATATGGACCTTGCTTTGATGAGACCAAGGGGCTAAAGGCTTTAGACACACCATTGGCGGTGGAGTGGCAACGAGATTTGGAATTTCTCTCAGACTCCGAATCACTGCTGGCTATGGTGTGGTGACGAGATTTGGAATTATTCCCAGATTTAGACACACTGTTAACTGTGAAGGAATGACGAGATTTGGAATTGCTCTCAGACTCCGAATCACTGCTGGCTATGGTGAAGTAATGTCTGCGTCGAGATTTGGAAATATATCCAGATCTAGACACACTATTGGCTGTGGAGTGGTGACGAGATTTGGAATTGCTCTCAGACTCTGATTCACTGCTAGATATGGTATGGTCACGAGCCAAAGACTGGCTGCCAGACTGTGAATCATCATGAGATTGGGCATCATAATCGTACTGGGATTCCTTATCGGGCCGGGAATCCTTATCGGAGAGGCACTCATTGCCAATCTGGGAATTGTTGCTAGATTTGACATCACATCGAGATCGTCCAGCAATCTTTTCCCTTTCCTTTGTCATGACACTGCCAGTCTTCGCGTTACCTGCAGATTTGGGATCCACACAAGACCGTATGCTTCGCTGACCTTTGTGTCCTATTTTTTTCGATTCCCTGGGATCTAATTTCTTCCCGTTTGCATTAGGTCCAGAAATTATGAGGTCCTCGATTTTTAGCTTTAGAGACTGCTCCTGCAGGGTGCTGTAAACGCTACCTGTCGCGTTGTTTTTAGAAACGTGTCGATGGATAAGAAACCCGTTCCCAGTCACTAACTTGCACTTGCGACATTGGTATACAACGTCATCAGATACAGTTGGTTTAATGCACGCTGTGGAACATTGATTTTTAACCACGCCCTTTGTAACCGATTGCGATGATTCCTCAATTTCAGTGCGTTTTGCATTATTTACATTTCCTGGATCAAAAACATACCGATATAAGGATTCATTTATATCTATAATTTTTCGAGGCCCTGGAGCTGAAATGCTTGCATTCGTCCTAGCTTCAGAGCGTGGTATGGCTGAAAATTGAGAGAGTGGTATATGATATGGAAAATTTCGAAATACTGGAACGGTCATTAAACCAGAGTTTCTGCTCGGACGCTTTCGAAACGCACGTAGTGAGCTGGAAGTAGATTCTTTGTCTGAAGAAGAATTTTGAGACTTAGCAGAGGGATTAGAGACTGGTTTTTGATCTGAAATTGTCTGAGATTTTGGAATGGAATCACAGACGGGTTTTTGATCTGAAAATGTTGGAGATTCTGGACCGGAATTAGATACCGGTTCTTGATCTGAAAATGGTTCATATTCTAGAATGGAATCTGAGACAGGTCCATGATCTGAAAACGGTTCATATTCTAGAATGGAATCTGAGACAGGTCCATGATCTGAAAATGGTTCATATTCTGGAATGGAATCTGAGACAGGTCCATGATCTGAAACTGTTTGAAATTCAGATTGCGGTTGAGGAGCTTCATATTTTGTAATGGAGTAAAAACAACTCGTTTGGTGCGAACCATTTTCTGAGATGCTGTCAAAACTGTCGTTGAGAAAAGGAGGTTCTATTTTGATGCGAACAGAGGCATTCTCAGGAAGCAATTGACATTGTACCAAACTAGATTCTTGTCCTGCTATACACGTAGTGTCAGTTCTCAGAGTAGTGGATCCGTATGGTTCTTCATTTCCAGGAAGTTCTTCTTTTAGAAGAATAGTTTCAATCCTACCATCAAAAGTAGTCTGATGAGCAGAACTATCCACAGATGCTGAGGTTTTGTTTAGTGAAGGTTCTTCTTTGACTAGGGAGTTTGAAATTCTATTGTATGCAGGTTCTTCCTTGACTACAGAACTCATTAATGCAGAGACGCTGTTGTACGTTGGTTCTTCCATCATACTGGAGCTCTTAACTGGTGTTGAAATCGCAGGAGTTCTCATTGGCAATGGTTCTATTTTACTTATGGTTGTGTCAGCCAATGAAGTTTTCTTAGATGATAGTCTTTTTTTCACCTTAGAACTCTTTCCACTAGCTGAAGTACTACTGAACCCTGGTTCTTTCTCGACACTAATCAACTGTGCTTCTCGTTTCACGACCGAATTGTGTCTAGATAGAGAAGTTCCAGGAGGTGAAGGTTCTTCACTCGTTACAAAAGTGTCGATACATAACGGGGTTTTACTGGACGGTGGTTCCTTTTGGCAAAAAATTGTGCCAGGGCTCATGGGATGCACATATGTTCCAGGAGGTGAAGGTTCTTCACTCTTTACAAAAGTGTCGATACATGACGGGGTTTTACTGGACGGTGGTTCCTTTTGGCAAAAAATTGTGCCAGGGCTCATGGGATGCACATATGTTCCAGGAGGTGAAGGTTCTTCACTCTTTACAAAAGTGTCGATGCATGACGGGGTTTTACTGGATGGTGGTTCCTTTTGGCAAAAAATTGTTCCAGGGCTCATTTGATGCACATATGTTCCAGGAAGTGAAGGTTCTTCACTCTTCACAGAACTGTCAATATATGAGAGGGTTGTTTTGGATGGAGGTTCTTGCTTGGTAAATGTTCTCGAGCTTTCAGGAGGCAAGGAAGCTTCTGTAGAACCGTGCTGAGAGGAGTTCTGATGACGTGTGGCCTTTGGGTCTGGAAAATAGAGAACTCAATTAGGCCTGGTACCTG
>LQNS02277096.1:5694125-5707058 GCA_001587735.2 Parhyale hawaiensis | reverse complement strand
CAAATCGGTATACATGTACTTGTTAGAAGAATCGCCTGCAGCGCACCGGAGCCCGAGTAGAGCAAAATTGGCTGCTACGCAGCCAATTTTGCTCGGATTTTGCTCGGACAAAGTGCAAAATGTCCGAGGGCGCAAATTGAACGAGTAACTACAGAAGTTGCACTATCAGCAAAAGTAGGAAAAGTTAGGAAGTAGGCTAAGCTGGACGCGATATGAGGTAGCTGAAGTCTTGGGTAATTCGTCTACTCCTTAGAAACGAGATTCCCCCTAGCAAAAGTAAAGTCGTGTTGGCCGCATACCCCAACAAGGAAACCTACAAACACTGGTTCGTGCTGCATATAAATGTCCGCCAAGGCCTATAGGAGCGAATTTGTGGCTGCAGCCGACCACAGATTGTCGAGTTATGATGTCATATTAACGGGAGACTCGATCCACAAATTCCCCCATTCCTTCCGCGCCTGAACCTAAGCCCCGTGCACCAAACCCCTCACTGTATTTGCGTGAAAGAATTGCTGACGCCTTACATTGACGAGTATCAAGACTTCTCCCTGGCTGGGCTCGAACGCCCGATCAGCCGATAATGAGTGAGTCAGCAACCTTGACCACTGAGATCTTCGCTGTGGCCAAAATCTTGACCATTTGGTCTTCCTTTCGCCCATTAAGAGAAAGTTTCACATAAACATGTAAAGCAGTTTGCAGCACAAGTAAAATTACTGAGATTATTACTAGGGTATCCCCAGTCTTCAAGATGTAGGATAGGTACACTAAAAAAAAAACGCCACAATTGTCACCATTCTACTAATACCGGTATGTCGCCAGAAACAGAAGCTAAATCAGCCCAATTTGAGCATAAAACTGTCAATAACATCAAGAAATGGTGAAAGAAGATGAACATGCTTCGGTAAGATCCCCAGAATAGCTACCACATAAATGCTTAAATTTCCTTGTAGAGTACCTACTCATCACCCCCTGATCATGGCCAGACGGAAAGTAAAGAAAAAGATTTAATTATCAATGGTAATGCAGTTGCAAGGTTCTGTGGTCAACTGGTCATCAATAGATTTTAGCAAAATGTCTCCTATATTTTTCTAGGCTATACCAGTATTTTAGGCAACTTTTTGCATCAAAGTATGCTATTTCTGCCACTAAATAGACCTATTTGTCACTAATTAGAAAGAGTAATGAGTTTAGTAATAGGCTTACACTATTCAGTATTTTGTGTAATCTAGGTTTAACTATCTGATTAGCTATAAGGAGATAAGCCTTCTTTAACACTCCTAACCTTACCTAATCTTATCCAACCTAACCTTACCTAATCTAACCATTTTTTCCTATAGAATATCTACGGACAACAATGGAAACTTTGATCTTTGAAGTCAAATATCTCGAAAACTATAAGTATTTGCAACGGAAACATCTTTCCTAAAAATGTCTTAGAATTCTTCATTCTGCTGCAGCTTAAATAATGCTGAAACTAGTTCCTCAAAATCGATTAGGCTAGTGACCTTTTCGGGAATAAAACCGTTAGCCTGTGAATTTTTGCTCAAGCTCTACGGAATGACCTCCACTGTATTATTATCACTAAATAATTTTTTTAACTATAGCTAGATATAGGTAATACAAAATTTATACAAATTGTGTTAAGTAATGAATAGTAAACTGTTGAACACCACAATATGGGGTATTATTTTATTTTATGTCCGGCAGACATTTTCGGTATTTTGACACCTTGTCTAGTTAAAAGAAGCCATTTTAAGACGTTTTTTATGAATAGTGTTTGTTGGGTAGAGGCTTTGTTTTTGAGATAAAGGGCAAATAAGTTCACATTGTTTTCCTAGGGGAGAAAATAACCGGTGACCTAAGAAACCTAAACTAACCTATTTTAAGGTATGGTTATTTCAGGTTATTCAAGATTAGGTAAGGTTAGGTAAGGTTAGGTTAGGTAAGGTTATATAAGATTAGGTTAAGTAAGGTTAGGTTAGATAAGATTAGGTACGGTTAGGTAGGTTCGGTTGGGTTCCTATGGGGCCGCTCGCAAGCCTGTAATAACCCGTTATTTTCTCCCATAGGAAAACAATGGGAACTTACCTGCGCTCCATCTCAAAAACGAAGCGTTTGCCCAACAAATGTTATTGAAAGATGTCTTAAAATGTTACCTTTTTGGTCATAGTGCATAAACTGCACTTCTGGATTTTCGACATTCCTGAAAATAGTATAGGATGAATTAGTGTGTAACAATGTTAATAATCATATTTCAGATGGGGGATATCCAGTTGTGATGTTTTCAACAATGTATTCACTGAAATTAATATGTAAGGTGATTAAAATCATTTCTCTGATGGGCGATGTACGTCAGCCATCTTCAGCTCCCCTGCGTAGCCGTAGCAATGTAAACAAGAACAATCACGCTCGTAGGCCGTTTCGTAATACTGTGCTTTGCCATGGTGGGTAGTGGTTGCAGCGAACACCGTTTGGTCAATAATTAAAAAAAATATACAAAAATAGTGATGCCGCTGACGATATTTTCATACGTCACGCGGTCACGGAGTGTTGCCAAGTGTAGTGAATTGCACATCCTGTGGTCAGGACGCAATAAAAACCTATTACTATAAGGAGAATACGAAGCATTACAATTGGCAGTGAGTTGAAAGGAAAGATATAAGTGTAGTTTTATTAATTTAACCTGCTACAACGTGGCTATTACTAATAAGGTTAGGCAGGCAAGGACTGGTTCTGCTAATATCCTATGAGAAATGTATATATACCAGTCTAGTACAGATAAAGCTGTTGCTAGGTATATGGATATTAGTTGAACCAGTCCTTGCCTACCTAACCTTATGGGTAACAGCCTCGTTGTAGCTCAAAAATTGTTTACCCCACTCAAAATGTTCATTTTAGTATCCCAAAATACTAATTCAATAGCAAAATTTCTTGGAAATGTCAAAAATACAGAAGTGCAGTTTATGCACTATGACCGAAAATTTTCCCCACCTGAGTGCAGCAAATGGGATAATGTGAGAAGATTTAAGTTTCTGTGGGGTCAGATGATCCATTTGTAGCTTTTTAGTAACTTTTTCAATATTTTATGAGCAATTTGTGCTTGGAAAGTTTTCCATGTTTCAATATGAAATCTGGGGCATTTTACTTGGATTGAAGTTGCTTGTACCACGATTCATGGAGACACAACAAAAAAATTAATGCTCCTGGTAAAGCATTTGGCACACTCCACTCGACGACCCGGAAGCCGAGTCTCGACATCTGCCACTGCCAACCATAAGATTGGGCCCCAAGAACAGCCACCCAACAAGAAAAAATGCTCTCAATCTACAAGTTGCACCAACAACCTATAGATACCATTATTAGCATACAAAATAATGATAATAATTAAGATATAAAGAGGTGGACAGGCTTACCATCCAGCTGCTTTAAACAGCCCGCCTTTGCCTACTCAGCCCGGCAATCACAAGTGTTTGAAGTTGTTGTTTGCGGAACAGCCACTGAACTTCAGAGGCGTTTCTCCGTGAACAACCAACAATTCGCAACCATAAACAAAGTTATGGTTCCATTGACGAGCAACTCGAGTAGTCACAAGGACATGAGATGGTATTCAGCGCCCTCTCTCGACAAATATGACAAGATCTTATTGTAAACACACAAATAACTATACCCCTCTATAAACAATGACAGTCTTTAATCACGCGGTTTTGGTGTAAATTTCTGCCTAACGTAACCTATAACCATAAATAAAACTTTATAGCCCCCATAAAAATTCAAATTCTGCTCCAATCAAACAACATCACTTTGTAAATAAACAATGTGACGTCACAACCAAGACCGATAAGCGCACTCAAAATGAAGTTGCGAGTTGTGGTCGTAAACACAACAAAAAACGAGTCTCCGTGTGACAACCACGTTTTCGGTCGTCACGTAGACATGAATTTGGTCGTTTCTGCAACTTGTGGTTGTATTCACGCACACAACTTCGCCACAAAGAATCGCCTCAGCCGTTCGTTACACCTGGACACGTGACGGCAATCTTCAAAACTAGAAGAGCAGTCTTCCACCAGCATCTGAAGCTACAGCTCGCGCAGACGACCCGTCTGCTGCAGAAATGATGCAGTCGCGCGCATTAGTGCAAACTGAATGCGCCTTCGGTAGAGTCCTCCTCAAAGCACAGTGCTTAGAGAGATGTCCGTCACACAAAAAAGTAACAACGTACTGTACGTGGTCCGTCACCCCCAAAGGTAGCAAGCTCAGTGACTCAGTCTCAAAGCTCGACGTTGCCTGTGATAGTCCGCGCAACCATTTATGATGCTCTACAGCATACCATAATTACCATTTACCTCGGCCACTTTACGTTTTAGGCGGCGCAGGTTTGCTTCAGGAGTTTGCGGCGTGTCGCTAACACAGGCCTTGGAGCCCTGGCGAAGGTTTGACTGCAGAGAACGGTCGTGCTCTACAATTTACAGTTCATTGTGCAGGGGGTAGTTCCTCCTTAGCAGCTCCCGTGAAGTCAGTAGTGGCACTATACTAGTGAGCTTCACACCGCGGTCGGCGGTCATTGGCGGCGTAGATGGCTTGCGCTTCGCCAACCCCGCCAAAAATGTTACTGTGGTGGGCCGACCCATTTCTCGACTCTCTAAGCGAGGAACGTTGGACCAGTGTACAAGCGTTGCATGTCAAACCAGCAGTAGATACTGGCGAGGTCTGCCAACCGACAGGACTGTGAGAGGTCTAAAAACTTCGTCTTCCTGGGATGTGTCGTAATAAGCATTTTTGGGTTACCGGTGCTACACCGGTGACCCAGCCAGTCTCAACCCGTGTCCCAATATAGCTCAAATGACGACTGCAAGACGAGTTAAGCCGGCTGCCCACTAACAACTTTCGAAAGCCCCGGCGCCAACACGCGTTGTCGTCAAAGACAACGCCAACCAACTCTTAGCTTCCCACACAGTTTCGCCGCGCGTTGTTCGCAGCGTCTTCTAGCCATCGTAAACAATCGTCAATTTGATTTTTAGGTTTATGGTGAAGGTAGACGTAGCCTATGCATTTGATAGCTAGTCTAGTTAATTAATGATGACCAATAAATATGGCTAGCTAGCCTACAGCAGTCTACCTCCTGTAAAGTTACAGAAAGGCGTTTAATATTATTTTTTCATACTTTCTTCTATCTCAACAAAGCCCTGAGTTACCATATTTTCCCATTTTCCTAGTAACTTAGGCTAAATTATAAGTTAAAGCAGAAATTTCTAGTCACATGTGGAGTAAAAATTAATTAGGTAGGCCTAGTCTACAATATTACGCTGCTATGCATCGTGGTTTTCATGCAGCTCATTCCTGCATATAATTATTTGAACCATTATAGAAGCACCATCACACAAGAAATACCTAAGCAGGGGTAGGCCTTAGTTTACCTATCTACAGTGCGATGGCCACGGTATTAGTCTTTTCTTTAAAACTATTATTTCCTGTTAATATGACTTTGTATTTCTATTGTATATCGCAGAGTAATCACGTACAATGTTCACAATCTTATTATTTGAGAAATTGTTTGCTCGATACTATTTAGAAACTTACTTTTATCTAATCCACCCTTTATTTCCTGAACCACGATATTAGTCTCAGGTATAAAAATTAGTTAAATATGATGAATAAAACACAAATTAACTATCAGTTTATTTATTAATTACTAAATAATACTTCAAAAAGTACTTGGAAAATATTGCTACAGCAAACAAGGCAAAATAAACAAGAAATACTAAGCTCATTTATTAATATAACGGCCATTACGTTTTATGACCTAAAAAATGCGGTCATTAACGGAATGAGTCAATTTTTTAATAGTAGTACCATCGATGGATCTTTCAGCGACTTGTATGGCCTCCTGCAATTCTGCTTTTGAAGAAAACTGCTTACTCTCTGTATATATTTTACTCTTGATGATAGACCACAGATTTTCAATTGGGTTCAAATCTGGAGAATTGGGTGGCCACACCATCAAATTCTAGTTTTTGAACCCAAAAGAACCAAGGTATTCTTTTGTAGCTCTAGCTGAATGCGAAGGCGCATTATCTTGCATGAAAACCAGCTTTTTGCGAAGATCCAAAGTCTGGCCGTCAAACCAAGGAACAAGACATTGATCGAGTAGAGCGCAATAATTAACAGAATTGATTTTAACTCCATCAGGGACCATTGTTGGACCTATAAGTTTATCATTCATAATCCCAACCCACAAATAACACCACCACCGCCTTGATGGCGGCGAAAACGATGGTGGAGCTAGCCATCAAATCTGACCCATCCTAAAATAGTTGTCAAGTACTGAATACCATTGTAACGGTAAATAACTTGAACATAATTCTCAACGAAGAAACAGATTCAATCGCCATCCCGTGTTGCTGTTGTTCGTTTCGTAGCGGCAACGAAAATCGGGGAAGGAGCGTTGCTGCTAGGAACAACGAAATCTGCGCTTGGACCGACACCGCACATCGTCGATAACAGCAGTTCCGTCATCGATAGGCTCGTAGCGGCAACGAAAGTTGTTAGTGGCAGACCCCTTTACAGTGATGCAGGTCACCGACCACAAGCGTCCATTTTGAATAAAAAGGACTGCTAAATTCATTCATATACACAACATATGTACTCCGTGCCCAGAATGAATAAATCAAATCAGTGACTTGGAACTTATATTGACAAAATTTCAATTAAAATG
This sequence comes from Parhyale hawaiensis, assembly GCA_001587735.2. Classification (NCBI taxonomy): domain Eukaryota; kingdom Metazoa; phylum Arthropoda; class Malacostraca; order Amphipoda; family Hyalidae; genus Parhyale; species Parhyale hawaiensis. Next base: position 5,700,346 of record LQNS02277096.1, on the reverse strand, counting down.
AAATTTCAGTGTCGTTGAGCTTACACCGCTCGTCGCTAGATGGCGCTCTCACGACCGCTTCTTGGGTTATGGTAACCTTTTTTCCGGTTGCGGTAGCCCAGTTTTGGCGTGATTGCGATACACCTCTAAAGTCGGTCAGTGTTGAATCGCTCTTTAAGGATTGCATTTGGAGGGGCTGCGCCCTATCTGATCCAGGCGTAAGCGATTACCGTTCGGCAGCTGAAACTTGGACACTGAATGCCAGTAAATAGCGCTTAGGGTAGCATCTCGCTTGTCTGGTAACAGAGGTGCCCTTCCAACGTTTGACAGCTGACGCTGCGATGTCCTTGTTGGCCACCTTGTGCGCCTTCTTGTGGCGGTAGAGCTGCAAGCCGGTCCAGGAGCCGTCCTTTGCTCTGTTGCAGTTTAACCACCACAACGTATAGATGTGCGTGAAGAAATGGGCATATGTTTTCCCTTTCTATTCCTGATGAGCCATGGTGACGGTACTCCGAGGAAGCGTGGCGATACGCTACTCTATCAGTGCCAGCTTGAGAGTGTACAGCAACTTCGCCATCCATCGCGCTCTGTGCAACACCACGGACCGTTGAAGAAGCTTTTGCCCCTGTGCTCTACCAGTATAAAACAGGCACAACTTCACGAACTCTCGGTAGTCACCTCCCTTGAAACTTTCCACTGCTTCGGCGCAGGGTGTGATCTCGGCTTGTAGTTCTCCTAGGAAGACCGGCTTTTCATGAAAAGGTGAGTGTTGTATCAGGAGGGATGGTTTCGTCCTCCAGCAGCAGGTTCCTCTTGTCCCGCAGGCGCGTGAACAGGTTCTACTGGCGAACGCAACATATCTATTCCGAGACTAGAAAAAACACGGGTAAGGAAAAGCTCCCAGATGTGATGCCTGGCGACAGACAAAAGGAGTAGCCGGGGCAATGAACGCTAAATGGCGACACAGGCCATACTGAGGTGGCCGGTGTTGGGCATGGTAGTGTCAAACGTCATCATATTCTCGACGCTTTCAATGCAGCCACTAATGCAGCAACTTGCTGGTCAAGATCCGTTCCCTTCGCGTATTTTGGTAAATGAGAAGCTTCTGCTCTGTCGAGTCTTCGACCAATACCTTGGGCGCTCCTCTAAAAGTAGAACTTCGTGAAGCATTGGAGTTAATTTGCTATTCCGGTATAGACTACGCATCGAAGGCAGAGTTCACTGTCCACGACGATCCCCGCACATGGTTTGCTTTCACCCTAGAATGTGGAGACGCTCAACGAACCGCCACCTAAGTCTTCGATCGACGACGCTGCACGTGAATGCCGTCAGTTTCATCAGCGTTATTGTCAGTCTGATGGTCAAAGAAACGTTACTCTGCCTGCTGCGGATGTCTCATGGAATGAACACTGAGTGTCACGGTTCGCAGCTCGGTCTCAGCCGTATGGAGGGCTTCTTTGTCTGCTTCACCGTTTTCGTCACTCACTTTCTAGGGCTGATATGCTCCGGATTATGACATTCCCTGCTTCAACTTCAATCTCACGCTCCTGTGGTCGCTGTACCTTAACTTTCAACTTCATGTCAACTGGTCCAAATGAGCCCACCCTGTCTCTCTTCTTGCTAGCAAGAAAGGCTAGGTCATCCGGGTTGCTCTACCGACGTTCACGACACCTCTGCGTGCACGTAAGCTTTCTTGCGCGCTCCACCACTAAAATAAACACTACCTAAGCTAACCTAACTTAACCCAACTTGACACAACCTAACCTTTCTAACCTTACCTAGCCTTACCTAACGTTACCTAACCTTACCTAACGTAACCTAACTTAATCAGCGATTCAGCGAGCAGCGCGGCGCGCCAACTTGAACGCCGCCCACACGCACACGATCTGCGTACACAAACACGTACACAAGGTGTCGTGAACGACGGTAGCGCCACCGGGCGTCAGAAGCGAAGGAGGAGCAGACGGCCCGTCTAGGCCACAGTGGTCTCGGCCTCCTTCAGTATTGCCCCACCATTGAGCCATGTCGATCTCATGGATGCATATCTAAATAGTGATCGATTGTAGAACAATTTTGCAAGATGCGTTTTTAGGACTAGTGGAACACTACTTGCACACACACTCGCTAATTGATTTTCAAAAGTTGTGTAATTTTATGGACCCTATTAAACATATATTTAAAAAACGTCGGAAATTATGAGAGCCCTAGGAATATTTCACGGGGCATACGGCACCTGAAGCCCTTAAAATGAGCATAACGACTTCTCTTATTCTGTTTTACGTAAACAAAATTACTCAGAGTTCACGAAGCCCCAAGAAAACTTTTGAACGATTCTCTAAAAGTACTCGTTTATTATATACTCTTAATTATCATTACTATATGAGTGTAGTCATTTTGAAGCTGGCTGGTTTCAGTAAATGTTATTTATAGTTTCATTGAGAAAAATGAAGAATAAGTTAAATGAGAATCGAACAATCCTCTTCAATGGCCAAGGTCTGACGCGGTCGCTTAAACACGTGACTAGACTATAATCAAGCGTCAACAGGCTGTCGTGAAGACCTGTATCAAAAACAAAAGAGGGGGGAAGCGTTCCTTATAATTATTTCTACTTATATCTCTGCAGACGCGGCTTCTACTAGAACACCTCGTGGCGTAAGACCATCTCCCGCAGTAGGCCGGAGGGGAGGAGGAGGACCTGAATCATGAAAAAGTTAGCTCTTTATTTTGCATTTTCACATCTCAGTTTTCACTTTACTGCCTGAAAAAGCTGGTGATGATGGGCCAACTCCTTCTGCCTCTTGTTTTGGGTGGACAGACAAACAAACATACAACCGTAAACGAAAGCAATATCATCTTCACTCTTCGCTTTGCTCGCGGATGATCGACACGTTTCGCTGCAGTAACAACCAGGATTTTTTTTTTTTTGTTATGAAAAGTGCAGGGGTTTTAAAGAGCCTAAAATGTGTTTTTTTTATACGAAAAGATCCGTTTGCTGAACGGCTACGAGGTTTATTCTTTGAAATATAATATCTAAAGGCTTCTGAAATCTCTCTACATGAGCAAATGTAGTAAAGGCGTCTTTTTGTGGCCACGCTCTTGATCAAAATCACCGTGATCATGATCATCGTGATCACTGAAAAGCACAAGAAAGGCCAACGATTTCGTAAACAAACCAGAGACGCCGTGTCTGTTTTCGAAAAATATATTTTTATCGTATTTTTACGGGAAATGGTAGGGAATGGATTTCTTATGAGCCTTTATTTATTTTGAAGCCAATGCATAACTGAACTAGCAGTATTTGAAGCATTTTGAACATACACAGGCAAAAAAAACTAGGAAAACTACAATTCTGGAAGTCAATATTGCAAACAATCATCATAACATTATTCAATTTATCCTTAAATATAAGAAAACATCACGACCTTGCATTTCGAATTTTGAATTTTTACTTATCCAACGGCTGGAATCGCTCTTTGATCACGCATGATTAATTAGCCTGGGGAGGAAATCAGGCTGCGATCAATTCTCACCACTGATCACAGTTGATTGCTATCAGAATCACGTCAAAATGCGGTCACAAAAACGTGCGAATCATGCGCGATCAGGGGGAATCATCCGCGCGGTGGTCACAAAAAGACGCCTTAAGCAGCTTGGACACTACCTACCACTGCTAATTAGGGCCGAAAAAGTAAAAAGTAGTTCAGCGAGAATAAATTTCTTCATCTAACAACGGCCTAGTGGCCTGGACGGTTCGTTGGTCAGCTAATTTTTTCCGCCACTTGATGCGCTATTTCTTTATTTTTTCATCCATCCAACATTTTGCTTGCTTACTTAATTCCTTTCTCTTCACCCTGCCTGCTTCATGCAGGGCAGCAAGCAATATGGATGGGATGGCACCGCCGCGCCGCCGTCGGTCATCAATCCCGCCGGCACGCTCCTGCTCAAAGCTTGCCTGTTTTCAACAGCACATCATAAGTGCAGTAAACATGCTCTACACAAGCGTTGCCCCGCAGAGAGTTTACACCGCCGTAAAGCCATTTAAAACGAACCAGTTTTGAGATAGTATTCTAGCACATCTTAATTCAGAGGTGAAGAGTGTCATGAATAATAACAAAGGCAGGAAATAACCCAAAAGCACGTATGTAATACAAATTTTAACAGGGAATAATTTCACGAGCAGCTGAACAAACGATGAGTTCGTTGCCATATCTATCATCTATGTATGGCTTTGTGGCTATTATCTAAAGCTGCTGGAACTATCAATATACCGTTAGGAGAGATTCATGGTTAAATATTTAGACGAAATACATATAGGAACGATGGAAGCGCTCCACGTTCTGCGTCTCAGCAATCACATTGGAAATTCATTTTAGTTAGGTACTGCTAAAAATATATTTCTCTGGTATCCATTTTTGTTCATTTTCTTGCTGACATTGTTACGGGTGACTATTTAAAGTTGAAGCGATTTCGTTTTTCTCGCTTTACTATTTAGCGTAGTTTATAATCTACACCAAGATAGCATAAAATTGGTATTTACGCCTGAACTTGCAAGCTGCAATTAGGAAAAATGATAATAATCGTGACGACTATAGCTAATGTACGAGTGCCAATAAACGTATCCTTGTGAGATTCAGTCCATTATTTTTCTAGAACTTTATATTTCCAAATCTGGAGCAAAATTAAATTTAATTCCAGTTGTAGAATTTCTTGCGTATAAATACATAAATATCTATATTTTAATCCAATATAACGAATTAGTGGTATTTTCCTTTAAGGAGAGAGGGCCACTCAGCGTTTGGGAGCGGCCCACGCTGTCACAATCTTATCAGTCTTCACGATCTCAACACTGTAAGGGGAAAACTATAAATTGGTATTCTAACCCCTTGTTGTATGCATAATCTCCACGTGGCAACGAAACGGACGCTCATTTTATTCCACTCATACGAATGCTAGCAATGATATCAGCATCATGTGCTCAAGAGCTGATAGAGACATTCGTAACACACACACACACAGATGATGTAGGAGCTTTTCAACTTGAGTTATGAGGCCCTATTGAAACCGGCCAGGAAAATCAAGCGTCGTCTAACTCTAACTAATAAATGCCGGCGGTCGTCGTCGGTAGAGGAGTTTTGAAATAACAAAATTACATTGGTATAATCGCACTTTATACAGGAAAAAAAATTGAACAACCCCGAGTGTTGCGTACGAATAGAATTGTACGAAACATCGTACATGCAAGAACAAAGTAAGTAAGCTGATTCTCATCGAGCTAGCTATTATGTCTGCTGATAACGAAACAAATAAGCCGTCTCTTCGGATCACGATAAAATGATAGCAAATTTTTAAACCACACCGTAAAGTAAGTCAACATTTAAACTGATCATCCATCCAACATTAGTTGTCGCCATAGAGCGGCGAACTTAATGAATCAAAAGCGCTGCCACGAGCACTGCTTTAGCTTTGTACGTTATTAAAGTTTATTAAAGTTTCACGGCACCCTGAGGTATTTGGAAATTGCACGGCAAGTGAATGTTTCACATAGCTTATTTAACTTGAGAGGCTGGCGTAGCGCTCATATCTTAACCCACTGAATCAACGTCCTCCGCTGAACCTATCGTCGTTAAGCAGTCCGTCTATCTTTCCTAGTCGTTCGATTTCACCACTGTATCATGCATTTTGTCTTGCACTTGTCTTGATAAATACTTAGAAATACGACGGTTCATCTTACAATGTTCTCTTATGCATTTGCGCCTTTTCTAAGCTCTGTTTAACTCCCACCCTTTACACATAATTTAACCCTCTATAAGGTTACACGTTTCAAATTTTAGTCGGCGTATCCAATTTTTTCTCGATATTTCGGAACCCGTGGCTACTGACCAGTAGCCTATCATTTTTTGGCTTTGTTTAATGCGATAGCTGTATAATAAAAGAAAACAGATTCGGTCAATTTCTTCACTCGCAACAGGGTAATCTTCTGTACTCAAGACGTCATTGCATTTGCTCAGACATCGCACTGTGGTGGCGGATGCTTTCCCAGACATTCGCTTTAAAAAAAGACATCAGAGCAGAGATGCCCAAAATATTACCCATTCTATTCACATGTGTATCCTGGCTACGCAATTCGCAAGCGATCATTGAGGTCTCTTTCAAAGAGCCCCGTTGTAGGTACATCGTTGAAGCCGTTCAAATACTTGAATGTTTCTATTAGTTGCCCCCTGAGACGTCTTTGCTCGAGAGAG
>LQNS02277096.1:5672234-5682446 GCA_001587735.2 Parhyale hawaiensis | reverse complement strand
GATGTTTGGAATGGTCTTGATGGCTCTGTCTTTGCTGGTGAGGGTATTGGCAGCTTTAAACGATCTGTACACAGAGCTATTCTGTGATCTTGGATCTTCTTTTTTTTCATTCTTTTGTTTTTTTTCACCCGCTGGGCTGGTTGCGTGGGGGTTTGTTAACCTCATGGAGTTTCTCCGTTCCCACGTCACTAGTCTGGTGTGATTTAATAATAATAATAATAATGAACCAAACAAGGTCATTCCTCATCACTTGAACAGTCTGAAGGTGGTTTCCGTCTTATCTTGGCAGTCTTTGCCATTCCCTTTCCTTTTTATCACGCTTTAATCCTGTTGCAGTTTTTTACTTTTTGCCTTAGGTTTGGTGCTTGCTTTCTCTGTTGGCGCTTTGCCCTTAAGTATTACAGGCGCTTTGCCCCAGACCATATGTCTCCATTAAAACAATTATAACCACAATAAGATCGTTTGCAAGAACCTATGAATTGTTGCAAATGTAGCAGAAAACATAATACTTTATAATTATTTGTGAGATAACCGTAAAAACTTGCTAATTCGTACGTTGCAGAAATATTGCGACTGACACGGAAGTACTTTTTAGTTTTTACGAGTGAAACCATGCATACGGTCATAACTTACCTCAGCAACCTCACTCAGCCATACCTTGCCACCCAGTGGTGTGCAGGGGGTTCCCGGACGCACCATCGTCTCTCACGACGGTTTTGCGTTCACGTTAGCTTTCCTGCGCGCGCCACACCTAAAATAAACACTACCTAGGCAAACCTAACCTAGCCTAACCTACTCTTATCTAACCTAACCTTCTAACCTAACCTTACCTAACCCACCTAACCTAACCCAATCTAACCTTTCTAACCCTACCTAACGTTACCTAACTTAACCTAACCCAACTTAATCAGTGATACAGCGAGCAGCGCGGCGCACCAACTAGAACGCCGCTCACGCGCTAACGATCTGCGTACACAAAACACGCACAAAAATCGTCGCGAACGACGATATCGCTTTCCGGACCATTGCATGTTGTGACACGTGGCTACCAACGCGCTAACTCTTACTATTATGAAAAGGCGCTTTGCCCCGCATGGACGCGCTGCCCCACATTACTCTAAGTTGGGTCAGAATACATCGTAAATGATCACTTCGTGAAGCAGTGCTTTAATTTTGCTATAGTCTCCCTGATATAAGTGAGTTTCCTGCATTGTTTCACAGAAAACTGCTTCCTAGTTTCTGAAGGGGGAGTAAAATATATCTATACGTATAAAATAATTGTACGAAGTTGCATAGTGGCTAAGCATCCGTATGATATACGCTGCATAATACGCACCTCATGAATATGTCGATTAAGAACATCTGACTTTTGAAAATTATTATCATTATGAAAAGTTGATCGCAAGGGATGTAACGAACTGGTAGTGCTGGTGTTAAGACGGGTAATCTATATTATCTGATCAATTATATATATTAATAAATTTTGGCTCATAAATTGGCATGTTTTGTAACAATTAATCAGTGATGACATTATTTGAATTGAATGTGAATTGTTTGACATGGTTAATTAATCAACAATCAAATGACAAGAAATTGACTCACACAACAGCGTCCAAAATTGAAAGTGAGCCTCGCCTCCAACCTATCTACTTAGAATGCAGAGAACGCGAGGGTGAAGAAAACACACGATATCAACAAACACATCTGTATTGGAAATCAAGACCGTTGAAATTTGGGTGTGCCATCAGCACACTGCTGATTATTTGACAACAAAATTATTAAGAGTCGCACCTGTTCGGAAGCAAATTAATTATCTCGTGGGAAACGAATGTCGCGCGTTCGACCTGGACATAACGAGAGACATACAATACATGCATCAGGCCTGTGTCCAACGGTTCGGCAACTTTGGAAAAACCCACAGATTCAAGGCATGCTGTATGTAGCTGGTATAAACACTTGAAAATTAATGTGTGACCCTTCCAATTGTCGATCATATTGCATGACTACGATCGAGACCGCGAGCCAGTCAACATTTGACGACGAATGGAATCTCTCTCCACTTAAACCGTTGCACATGATGGTAACATATCAGGAAATAATTAAATTAATTAATGTTAATTCGAACATTGGTTATGCGGAAAAATCTTCTTATCTACGAATAGATCCTCGGCAGCACGTCCAGGCATGATGGACATGAATATATTCGCTTAGTTACCTAGAAAAAACATCTTATTACCTACAAATGTATCCTAAGAACACTCATTTACAAATTTTTCTATTACCTTTTTTTCCGCACAAGAGGGATCTCAGAGGTCACTTGCAAGAGTGTTCCTTAATGGCAGTGGAGGCACGAGCGCCGCACACACTATAGACACGTAGAAAGGAATACTTCCGCGTGAAGACACTTCTCGTTGACTCATAATTATTGGGACGCCAAATAAGGCGATGGGACATCAATAGCAGGTTATCTTCTCAGCAAACTCCAGGGAATAAATTCTAGGGAATGCGTGCACGCAGTGGGAATCTTCACAACATACTCCAGGAAATAAATTCTAGGGAATGCGTACAGCACAAAGTGGGAATCTTCACAGCAAACTCCAGGGAATAAATTCTAGGGAATGCGTAGAGCACGCAGTGGGAATCTTCACAACAAATTCCAGGAAATATATTCTAGGGAATGCGTACAGCACAAAGTGGAAATCTTCACAGCAAACTCCAGGGAATAAATTCTAGGGAATGCGTACAGCACGCAGTGGGAATCTTCACAACAAACTCCAGGAAATAAATACTAGGGATTGCGTGCAGCACGAAGTGGGAATGAAGACGATGCAGTACACAGATATTGGGAATAAAAAACGATGAAGCACACGTCTGCAAGGGGCGAAGACGATTGAGCACTCTTCCATTGGGAATGAAGACGACGCATCACACAAACATTGGGAATGAATCGATAGAGCACACGTCTAAGGGACGAAGACGGTGGCATGTTTCGACGAAGAGATCGGTACATCAGGGCTGTCGAGCCAACTTACAACTACAGTATGTACACGTCACTAACGTTTGTCGCAATCGGTAGCAGCTGGTTTCTCGTGCAGCTCTACCAAAACACAGCACATTGGGTTTTCAAGACGTCACAGTGAAGAAAGTGTTGTTGTTGACCTATATTGGGAGCTAAGTTGCACGGAAACGATGTGAGCACTTGCGGGCTCCCTTAAGGCATGGGTGCCCGATCTCAAAGCTACAGAATATTTTCGCTCAGGTTGTTTATGTGAAGTCTCGTGGAAAGTTCTCGAACTTTTGGGGATCCTCCTACGTCCTACGGCTGAGCCAATGGTCTTCGACCAGAACTTCCCGGGCTCATTTGTCACGTTTTGACTGGCTGTTCAGTTGCCAACCATCTATTACAGGGCTACGGCAGAATTATTTTTATCTCCTAAACTAGAAATATTGGTATTCTTAACCCAATAGGGGCATAAATCTGTGCCTTAAATTTTTACCGCGGTAGTGCGCTACTTAAACTATGAATTTAATTACAAGCTTAAGATAATCAACAGAACCCGCTATGCATGTCGCTGGCATTTTCATCACAAGCTTTACAAGTGAACATTCTAGATAGCCTACACGTCATGTTTGGATGGCCTGACGCAAAGCCATTATCCTATTTTCCCTAGCGTTTAAATGCTTATAAATGCTACTTACGCACTGCTTAAGCAAACTAGTTCCCGTACTGTATTCTATCGCACTACTTGAATGTCTCACTCTTTCATACGATGATACACGATAAATTTATGCAATATAAACTACAGCACTTTGAACATTGGTATGCTCTGGCCCGCAGCAACTTTGAGAAACTCGCCATGTGTGTGCTTAGAGGCAGTGCAAACGGTTAGCAAGACCGCATTGTTGCAGTGGGTTCCAAGCAAACCCATGGGATTTCAAGTCACGTCCTATGCATTTACAATTTTTCTATACAGCAGTCTAATTCATGCCTTTATTATTTGTCTATATGTATCATGTCTATATGTATATGTATGATACGAGGCACAATTTTTTAACGTTATATAAAGGCAAGTAAATTTCTACAATGCTCGTATGCATTTTGCTTTACTGATATGTTATGATGAATCTCTACAGTTGCTCAGGCTCTAAACAGTATTTCATTTTGCGAGCAAATATTAGCCATTGTTTTTACTGTAATTAGGACAATCTATTTAGGAATAATCTGAATTATTAAAGTTTGAAATTTAGCATGCCTTCTGATATATATTAATTTGAGATGAATATATTAATTAGTGCTCGCACAATTTTTTTCGTTAGACTAGCTAAAAAGCCCAAACGAAGCAGTACGGTAGTAAGTAACTCTACGACGCACACAGTACAGTAAATTTCATTGTACTGCGACGCCGCACAGCTAGTGGGGGGGGGGGGGGCAAGACTCAAAGTCAGGACAAGGAAATGCGCGTTGCATGAATGTCATCTGTAGCGTCCCTGGCTACAAACGATCTAATCTGTAAACGATCTAATCGGCCACTGACGATACAATCTGATCGTACGATACAATCTGATCGTACCAACCGCCCGATTTCGAACAGATTGCATGGAAATCGTACGTGAGTGGACTCTTTCACTTTGGAGGCTGTCAGATGTCGAACTAATCAGTTCTGTCGGTGCTTCGTGCCCTGGTCGGCTAAGGTTTGGAATTTGTACGGACGTAGCCGAAAACCAGCACAACCGGACCAGGCTTTTAAGTCGGCTGTTAATGGTTTTTTGCTGGATTTCCTTTAGCAGCGTTTTGGGCTTCCCGGTGTTGCAAATGCTTCATATGGGTTGTATTACCTGTCCGTGGAGCTCAAGCATAAATTTTAATAATAATAATAATTCGATTGTGCATACAACTCGATGCGAACAATATTGTACGAGCTGGTCAAAAGATCTCGGCCGATTTCAAACGATCTGATTGGTCGGCCGACCATATAGTGCACCGAGAACGGCGTGAACTCGATGTGATGTCCAATTAACCTGTGCTGTGGGCAGATAGCAGTTCGCATGTTGGTATTTTCTTTTAGGATAAGAGGAGCTACGAGTTCAAGTAACTCATTAAATGTTGCATCTGATAGTCTCAAGCAGTTTTTTAGGTCACTAGGGTTATATTCTTTAAATTCTCGAAGGAGAGTCATGTGTGAAAGTCCAAGCCTATTTTTGAACCACTCTTTAGACCAACATGATTTTTTTTAGCAGCTTTCCTCTTTATCGCACATCCCAGTACAGTCATAGGAGCAACTTTCTTTTAATATTCCATTTTTACCGAATTAGACACTGTCAAGACTGTCCACCTCCCTGTTTGAAAGAAGTTTCTAAATTCCCGAAGAATTATCAATTTTAATCCGACCGACCAGATTGTATCGTGAACCGACCGACCAGATTGTATCGTGAACCGACTGGCCAGATTGAATTGTGAACCGACTGGCCAGATTGTATCGTGAACCGACCGACCAGATTGTGTCGTGAACCGACCGACTAGATTGTGTCGTGAACCGACCGACCAGATTGTGTCGTGAACCGACCGACCAGATTGTGTCGTGAACCGACCGACCAGATTGTGTCGTGAACCGACCGACCAGATTGTGTCGTGGCGTGAGTGGTCCAAGGAAGTAAACGATTGGTCGATGGGATTCTATGTGATTCCACCGATACGATCTGTCCAACCAAGTTGTATGGCAGCAGCCGGATTAATGGCAGCGCATACTCTTGCCTGATGGAGGTTAAGCAATGGGGCGTAAAGAAGTCTTGAACGAAAGACCACTGCGACATGTCCTTCGTTTCTAACCAAGAAATAAGATTATGATACATTCTCTTGTGTATCATTTCATTATTGCAATGTCTTCAGGATGAGTCATAGTAATTTATTTCTTTTTATTGGCGTCAGCCACCATAAATTGAAATCACTCTTTTAAACATTGTTTACACTCACTTTTTGGGAGATATATCCGTGTTCTATAATGAACAACAGAATTCTAAAGCTGCTTTTTCCCGTATTGATCAATATTTAGGTACAAACTTCATTCAACCTATCTATTTGTACTCTACTTATATCTATATCTTCGAGTTGAAGTATAAAAATTGTATAGATAGTAGATTGTTACTAATGCATTCTGAATCGTACTTTAGGAAAGTTCATTTTATGGGTAACTAAGCCAAACAATATTTTCCATATTTGACACGCAGTAGTTCATATTTTTCTTTAGAAAAGCGTTATTGCTTTGCCACGACATTATACCCAGTTTTGGATTAGCCCCGAACATTCTATGTTCAATATCTCCGTAAGTACATCGTTTCCATTCATAACTCAGATTTGGTTATGGCGGTACTCAGGGGGAACTACGGAGCATATGTGAGGCCGGTTCAAACGATAGTCTTGTACCCAACACTTACATTTCAAACATCCGAATGTTTCGTTCTATCCTTGCAATGAATCCACGCGTATTCTAAAAGATTCGTTAATCGTTTCGCAAAAATTAGGTTTCTAAATAGAGGAGGGATCACGGATTTTTGGACCTATAAGCGCCGCGACGATGAGACGGTAGTCGGGAAGTTGAGTCTGTACTCCGACAACAATTTAAAAAAAATCTCTAAAAATCTAAGAGAAACTGAAACTTGGTCTTTAATAAAGCCGCGTCTACACGACGATCATTTCAGCGATCACAAACACAAGAATCGACGATCAAAATCACAAGTAATTTCGCCTCCTTGTCCCAACGATGTGAAAAAGAGAAGCCACGATCAATTCAAGGTCACTACACGCGAATTCAGCATTCCATTACAATTAATCTATATTCCACCCTCACATTATCGGTCAGATATTTATTGTAGCCTAGTTGTAGATGCTGATTGGCGGTTAAAACTTTATATATACTGGCAAAAAGTATAGCTAAAAATTCATTCACTGGCATCCCCTCAAATGCAGAAATGCACACGATAGAATAATTTCTCATTTTTTTATTCATAAATTTATTTAATTTCTATAGCAATTCACCCTGAGAGCATCTGTTTATTCCATTCAAACGGAACTTTTGCTCCATTGTAGCTTTTACTAATGAAAAAAAAGAAGGTACAGACGTAACTTGAGGAATATGCTGCAGTTATTACTAATTGGCAACATATAGTTGCCAAATGCTTCCCGCTGTACAGAAGTTCGAATCAAACATTAAACAAAATTCGCTATGTGGGTAAATTTAAATAAAAAGTGATGCTTTAATTACTTTATAATATATTTAAAATAGATACATCTACTTACAGAGCGAAATATAGTTTTCAAACTTTTTGTGATCGTGATTTTTCATCGTGATTTCCAACACTGTCGGCGATCAAAGGTCACGGACTTCGAAGGCTCGCCGCGTGTGTTTGGCGATCAAAATCTCTCCGCGATCACAAACTTCGACGAAAAAGATCGTCGTGTAGACGCGGCTTAAAGGGTTAAATGTTCGCTGTCAAAGCAGATTCCTTAGCAGTTCCATTCATAGGCGCATGAGGTGAAGTTTGCTTGAGGGGGGAGGGAAGGCAAGGCACAATTTGCCCGAATTTTACAAAGTTCAAGAACTTCTTAAGCCGCGTCTACACGATGATCTTTTAAGCGATCACAAACACAAGAATCGACGATCAAAATCACAAACAAATTCGCCTTCTTGTCCCAACGGCATCAAAAACAGAAGCCACGATCAACTCAAGGTCACTAAACGCAAATTCAGCATACTGCATACCATTACTGTTAATCGATATTCCACCCTCACATTAACCGTCAGATATTTATTGTAGTTGTAGATGCTGATTGGCGGGCTAAATTTTATGTATACTGGCAAAAAGTATGGCTAAAAATTCATTCACTGGCATCTCCTCAACTGCAGAAATTCACAAGATAGAACAATAATTTCTCATTTTTTATTTATAAATATATTCAATTTCTACTGCAATTCACACTGTGTACATCCATTTATTCCATTAAAACGGAACTCTTGCTCCATTGTAGCTTTTACTAATGAAAAGAAAAAGGTACAGACGTAATTTGAGGAATATGCTACAGTTATTACTAATTGGCAATACATAGTTGCCAAATGCTTCCCGCAGTACAGAAGTTCGAATCAAACATAAATAAAATTCGCTAAGCGGGCACATTTCTATAGAAAATTATGCTTTAATTACTAAATAATATATTTAAAATATATACATCTATTTACAGAGCGAAATATAGTTTTCAAACTTTTTGTGATCGTGATTTTTGATCGTGATTTCCAGCACTGTCGGCGATCAAAGATCACGGACTTCGAAGGCTCGAAGCATGTGTTTGGCGATCAATATCTCTCCGCGATCACAAACTTCGACGAAAAAGATCGTCGTGTAGACGCGGCTTTAGATTTGCTGTATATCGAAGTGAAAGCTATAAAATACTAATACTGTATATTGTAAATACGGTGGCAAAGTTAAGAAGAAAGTGCATGTTAGGCCTCCAAAACTAAAGGTCTCGCGATTCATTTTTATTTTATTTTATTTTTTTTTTGCAGATTCCCATTTATCCTTACCTGCCGATAACTGGCTCCTCCGAGTTGATCTAAGCCACTCTTGCTGATCGAAAACCTCAGACCCGCGGTGTCTTGACTTCACTCGTTGAATCGAGTTTCAGCCGATCGAATCCCATCAGGGCCAGGAAGCAAAGGGTGTACCTAGCTAAAAATACATGCTCTTTACTTCCTCATCAGGGCCAGCATATATGTTTGACTTTTGAAAGTCTTCACTAATCCAATTGTTCAAACAAACAAACACCCTGCCCTACATAGGGCTATTAGCAATGTAGCACACTGCTCATGCTCAAAGATAACATTCTTAACTTTAGCACATGGGAGAAGCTTTAGGGCGTCGTCGTTTGGGCGCACTGAAAAATAAACGTAAACCAGTTTCCGCTTAGAATTTGGCCAGTTGAATTAAGCATTGACCAAACGAACACAGATTGCTAAACTCGGTCACGTGACCGTTTCATTATCAACAAACCAGTATTACCTACATCGAAGTTTTTTGCACTTGTTAATCTTCCAAGTAAAGCAAAATATAAATTGTTTTTGAACAGTTTAATCTTCATAAGCAAGTCTGTTGTTTCTAACAAAAAATAGATGAGGAGAATTCACTACCATTAATGAAATATTAAAAAATATTGCTCTAGCTCCAACGAAGTCGTTCCGTTACTGCGCTTCTACGTAATTATTACTGAATAAGTGCAAATAACCACTTCACGGCAACAATTTTTCCAAAAATGAGGCTCAAAACTTAATTCTATACCAGTTAAGCGATTCCATCCTGCTCTCCGAACAGGTTGAGCATTCCACCAACTTTCGTAAACGAAAACTAGTTTTCGTTTAAAAAGCACCGAAATCTGGCGAAACGAATGAACTTTAAGGCAATTAAACGAAAACAAGTTATAGGTTACGGGGTCGGTGGGCCACAACGATGACGCCCTTGCAGTAGATTTATAGATTTACACTTCATAGTGCTCAGTTAGTGTTCACCAGTTTGACATGATGCGAGTACCACAATTTTGAACAGACATACTGCTTTAACGTTTTTTATACTTTATATATGGTAAAAATTAGGAAATTTAAGTTTAATGTAGACATATTAGTGATATTACAGATGGAGAAAGTCCTTAAGTAAGTCTCCACTACATGTGATGGACAAGAATTTCTCAGTGTATCATGGACCTTCTGGACCATCGAGTTATAGATACTTGATTTTGTTATTTGGGTATTCAAAACAAACAAAACCATACAGCTCATGAAGTGTGGTGCAGTCTATGGTCAAACTGTAGTCAAAGTCACGGCAACACAAGCGGATTAAGCTGATAACGCGAAAAAATGTCTTGGGAGTGCATCCGGCTTAACGCATCTCATCTTCAGTTTTACGAGGCAACTTTAATGAGAAACCGCGGGTAACCGAATCAATGAAGTTGGCTCTATTATTATTAGTAAAACTTCACGTTTGAGCTCCCACGGACAGGTAATACAACCCAAATGAAGCATTTGCAACACCGGGAAGCCCAAAACGCTGCTGAAGGAAATCCAGCAAAAAACCATTAACTGCCGACTTAAAAGCCTGCAGGCCAACACGACCAAAAGCCGATGCAGGCAACAAATTCCAAACTTTAGCCGACCAGGGCACGAAGCACCGACA
>LQNS02277096.1:5582248-5598407 GCA_001587735.2 Parhyale hawaiensis | reverse complement strand
AGCGCACTTCGGAATGCAGCGCACTTCGGAATGCAGCGCACTTCGGAACGCAGCGCACTTCGGAACGCAGCGCACTTCGGAACGCAGCGCACTTCGGAACGCAGCGCACTTCGGAATGCAGCGCACTTCTGAATGCAGCGCACTTCGGAACGCAGCGCACTTCGGAATGCAGCGCACTTCGGAACGCAGCGCACTTCGGAACGCAGCACACTTCGGAATGCAGCGCACTTCGCAATGCACATACTGCAAGTCTACGGGAACGAACGTGAGGAGTGTGTGAAGGGTGCGAGTGTGTATGTGTGTGTGTGTCATATCGTAGAGAATTTTGAAATGTTCTTAAACTTAGGCACGCATCAATGTTCGTGCCACGTGCGTAAACACTGCCCACGGCGATGTTGTGAAACAGCGGAACTATGCGTGACATTGCGGTATACAGTAGACGACACGGTACTTAATCTATGCATAAACAAGTAGTACCGTGGTGCCATAACGCGCTTCATAAAAACATACACAAGACTGGCGACGTGAGATCGGAAGAAACCCTATAACCAACCAAGGCCCCCTTGCATCAACCCCCACGCGTCGACAGCTAGTAACTGTATGCGTGTAAAGTACGCACACGGCTTCACGCTCTGTTGCGTACCTACCACCGAAATGGCACACCTTGCCATGAAGCACTGCAGGGGTAAAACTCTTGCAAGTGTCAAGGTAACTTAATTTAGCTATGTAAATCTCTTTTGTTCAGATCCAACAAACTGTATATAAATATAGTCAAAGCCCGTAGCGTTTCGGAGATGACTGTTCCTACACAAATATTCAGCAAACACACGAACAGCTGACCTTGGAAAACGGCACCTCAGCAGCAGCATTCCATCTCGCGGTAAGCCAGGGTCTTGGGACCGGGCTTGTCATGATGCCCTTTGCTGTGTTTGGTGGAGACTAGGTAGGTTCCCAACTGTCTCCTTCCCTCCTGGTGACTACCGTGGGAGGATGGACCCGTACCCCAGTCATTGCTCTCCAATGACACCCGCCATCTGTGGGTAAAATTAAGATTAGTATTGGAGTGAGGGACATCAATGTAAGTAAAAGAAAAGCAAATAAAGTTGGCCGAGATGGCAGGGAGTAAAGTTGGAGGCAAAAGACACTCTGAATCGAAAAGGGACCTCACAGGAGTCTTGAGCGGTGGACGTTGAAATACTTACCCAAGTTATTTTAGTTATAATAGTCCAAGGATGAAGCCTCTGTTTCGGAACAAAGACAATGCCACAGAGGAAAGAGCAAGGGACGTATAGTACCTATGTCGATAGAAACGGGGGAACCCATACACGAAAGTGTTTCCGCAAAGGATCAACGCGCATGGGAACAGCAAGTCGGGAGACAAGAGGAAGAAGAACAGGATAAAGCGTGAGCAAGTAGGAGTATAAAATCGGGAAGGAAGCAAAGTGGACACGAAAGAGACGTTCCGAAGGCCTAGCTAATGGCTAAGGTACCCTACACGAGGCCCCATAACATAGGATGGACGAACCTAACACTATGGCCGATGGCCCATCCTATGCTCCCTGAGGGGAAGGAAGAACAGCAGATTCAAACAAGATTAGCAGGAGTACGAAATCAGAAGAAAGTAGAGTGAGCACGAAAGACAGACGTCCCGAAGGCCCAGCTAACAATAGCTGAGGTAACGTACAACATAAGAGAGCATGGGCGATCCAACCCAATTTGGCCTATGGTCAACCCTATGCCCCCTGAAGGGTAGCTACGAATCACAGTACACTAATGACCAGCAGGGTACTGGACTTGCGGTTAAGATATCAGCCTCCAGGAACAGCCAGGTGTAGGAGTCTGACTCCTCAGGCTCAATATGCTGGAAAGAGTCCTGATAGGCACCTTTTCTTCAGTTTCTGAGCGTCCGATTCCCCACTTTGGACTTAGCATAAATTGCAAACCGGATAGCTCGCTTGGAATGGCCGCACATATATTCGTGCTTATGAGCTCTTGCGCATCGTCTCACGAGTGACCAGTTTGCGATTTACCTACCGTACGTCAGGAACGCGATCTCCAAGAGCGCTTAACATTGAAGTAATGTATACGTAAATGCTAATTAAATTAGATCCGCAACGGAAATATTTGATGCGATTATGTTAGGTATTTTATTTAATTCCGCTCCTACTGCCATCGGGTAAATGTAAGTAAAGTTCTGACTGGTAGTCACTTGGTTCAAACGTGGAGAATCGAGTACACCTCGGGCTACAATCAGAGTCGGGGTTACGCAGTCGGAGTAGGTCGCTATTAATTGCCTGCCAAGGAGTCGTAGCTAGCGTTCGTAGCATTCGGCCTATTTGGTTAGAAAAATCAGAGTCGGTGAAGCTGGGGATTTTTGGAGGTCCAAGAAGTAGGAACTTGTTGAACCAAGGCTGAACCCTTCTGATCAGGCAGCCCTTTACAGAAAAGCCTTCCAATCAATCACAGTGGCGACCAGAGAGAGAAAGAAGGAGAGGACACGCGGTAGCTAGCTCGAGTAAATTAAAGCGCCCTTGTATGGAGGCCATCACGCAGAAGGCACTCTTGTATGGAGGCCATCACGCAGAAGGCACTCTTGTATGGAGGCCATCACGCAGAAGGCACTCTTGTATGGAGGCCATCACGCAGAAGGCACTCTAGTATGGAGGCCATCACGCAGAAGGCACTCTAGTATGGAGGCCATCACGCAGAAGGCACTCTTGTATGGAGGCCATCACGCAGAAGGCACCCTTGTATGGAGGCCATCACGCAGAAGGCACTCTTATATGGAGGCCATCACGCAGAAGGCACCCTTATATGGAGGCCATCACGCAGAAGGCACTCTTGTATGGAGGCCATCACGCAGAAGGCACCTTTGTATGGAGGCCATCACGCAGAAGGCACCCTTGTATGGAGGCCATCACGCAGAAGGCACCCTTGTATGGAAGGTCATCACGCAGAAGGCACCCTTGTATGGAGGCCATCACGCAGAAGGCACCCTTGTATGGAGGCCATCCCGCAGAAGGCACGCTTGTGTGGAAGGCCATCACGCAGAAGAACATCAAGTCAGAGAAAGAAAAGAAGGATCAGAACAAAGATCGTCAGCAGGCGTAGGAAGTGGAAAGTAAGAGCAGTGAGCGCAAAGTTATATTTTAGGCAGGTATAGGGTACGTTCGATTGGATAGCGAAATAGATACAGCCTTGGAAGCTTGACATATCCGAAACTTCGGACAGGCGCCCTGGCTTCGACCCATTCATCAAAGTTTCAGGCACATCCCTTCTATGATACCTGTGAGAATTCCAAGATCTCAGTCTTACTCCGTAAAGTGGAGTTTTAAGTCTGTGATAAGATTTAGATTATTATTTTATAATTAGATTCCTAGTTTAGGTCTTCCTACCCACAGAGTACACTGTGATTGAAAGAAAGATTGAACAAAGAACTTCAAAATAAACGTGAAACCCATGAGCGAGTCAACGTGCATAAGAACAGCAAGTTGGGAAAGAGGAAGAAGAACAGAATAAAGGATGAGCAAGTAGAAGTATGACATCGGGAAGCAAGTATAAAGTGGGCACGAAAAACAGACGTCCCGAAGGCCTAGTTAATGGCCAAGGTAACCTACACGAGCCCCATATCATAGGATGGGCGAACCTAGACTAACCTAACCCTATGGCTTCTCCTATGCCCCCCGAGGGACACGATTTAGACTGTCGGAAGCTAAGTTCCTGTTGGCAGTTCCAGTCAAGTCAAGTGGGCTTGGCTTAGATCGACTGTGGCAATCCAATCGAATGCGTCTATAGACTACGGAAACTGTTCTTTCGGCATACTGCCGGTAACTGTGGATATTAGCACTGCTTTTTCGTGTACAAAACCGGACGACTGATTCTCTGTCTGAAACATCTAACAGCGTTTTTGAGAGCCGGTCTGGGCTGCCCTGGATTTCTTTTCAAAGTTTAAAGTTGCTATCTTTAGGCAATATTTTCGATGAACATTAAACGACGCCATTAACACGAATAACAAATTCCAGCGTCGCGGCGATAGATGATTGGTTTTTCTGTCTGCTGCACACATTAGTCTACACTACAAGTAATGCTGTTCTTACGAGAGGCGATCATCAGGCTGAATTACCCAGCAACAGAGTTATTTTGTGCTATTGTATTTCTAAGGGAAAACATGGAGTGAAGTAGCGAATCAGGGAGGGTTGAGGTGAATTTCAAAGGAGAGCTAGCAGCGTGGCAAGGGAAGAGCGAAAAGCAAATATTCCACAAAATTCGTAGGTTTATATCAATGTCGTCGTAATAACATTTTTGAAGCGTCAAGCACTACTGACTCTGTATTGGGCGTTCGCCTCGCAAAGAGAAGTGTCATTGGCTTAGGAAATCACAGAACCAGACAATTCCTCAGGCACGTGTGGATGTATTTAAAAAAAATGGAATTTTCTTTTGCTTTGAAGACGACGGTAAGCAGCCTATAAGGGCACTGACGGAATGCAATGCCGTGTTGTAATCGCTATTTCTGGGTTACCGGTGCTACACCGGCAATCTATTCCTAGCCGTAACTTCATACGCGGTGACGACGATTGCTATTAGAGCCTGTACACACGCTAATCAAAAGAGCGGCTTTTGTCATCCCGCGTCCGATTGCGTTGATGTGTCCATTTAAATTAAATAACACAAGCTATAGTCAAACCAGCGTAAGGAGTCCGATGGGCGCGGCTAAGAACGAAACTCAACTTTGCCAAATCTCACTTAAGCGCGTGGTATAACTTGCCTCAGTTGATAAAATTATATTTATAATCGAATAGGTACTCAAAGTGCATAAGTCAATAGATAAGATTTGGCACTGCTGCGTACAATTCAGCCCCGCCCCTTAAGGACTGCTTACGCTGGTTAGACTAAAGCAAATACTATTGTGATACAGTTCCCTCCAAAGTTTGAAGAGAAGTCCGAAACTTAACTAACGGCACTTCCGGAGCAAAATGAACAGACGACTCACATTTTTACAACTTGTCCGTTGACTCAAAGCTGTGTTTGCGAGAGCTCAACAAACGTTTGGATGATTAGCGGAGAAACCCGTTCTTTTGACTAGCGTGTGTAGCAGACTTTACGGTGACGGTGGTAGACAGGCTAAGACACACCCATTTGATTTCAAATTTAGGTAACACGAAAATTATACAAATTAGCAACGAATAAACTCCGTAGTCCGTATCCATGAATACGTAACAAAGGTCTTATTTTGAGGTTTTGAGTGCAAATTTTCATTCTACTCGAAATTCCATTATTGCAAAGCTTACACCTCTCAGCGATAGACGGCGCTTTCACGAGTCACGACCACTTTTTGGATTACGGTAGCTTTTCCAAGGTACGGTAGCCCGACTAGGGCGGGATAACAACCACGGCTTGGGAGTCGGGTCTTGGATCATCCGACTCCGACTCTTGGTAATTTGAAAGGTTCAACACCCCAGCCATGATTAATACAACACTGCTCTGTTGCCTGTTGGCCACTGCATCCATAATGAGAAATACATGTTTGTTTGTTCTGAGAGGTAGCTAGCTGCAGCAGAGTCATATGAATGGACTATTGTACGGTTACTACGGTATGTCGATTATTATATTAAGAAGTTTAAGTCTCCGTTTCCATAACAAATGAGGCGTGAGAGAGGAAGGAAAAGGGACTCACAGTATGTCAGTAGAAACGTGGAACTCATGCACGATGGTATTCCCACTTAATCCGGTAAAGAAGAGGAAGACCAGAACAAAGAATTATCAGTAGGAGCATAACAACAGCAGCAAGCAAAATGAGCACGGGAGACAGACGTCTCGAAGACATAGCTAAAGGCTAAGGCAACCTCTAGGACCCCCTCGGGGCGCGGCTTCCCGTAACCTGAAATCTTTACAGCATTTGGCGGACTTAAAGCAGAATATTTCTGATAAAAACAACCGTGCGTGCAAGATTTTACTAATATTAATCAGCGGATGCCATCAATTCGAGGTCTTAATCGACAACATAATGGTCAACCATATAGCAATGCGGCCTACACGAGAAGCAGGTATAATGTGTAAATATTTATTGACGTCATAACCCTATTCTAGCAGAACTGAACCAATCCTAACCTGATCTTAACAAACGTATCTTAATCTAGAGTACCGCATATACTATAGGGTATGTAACATACGACCCGGAGAAACAGGTTCGTTAAACGTAGAGAATGGGAAACCATTTTATTCTCCCCAACGTACATCAGGATATTAAGTGGCTAAATTTGCACGAGTATACCGTAGCCTCAAAAGTTTTCTTCACTACCGTTAAAGAAAACTTACTTCGCGGGCAGACTTTACTCAGCCTCTATACTTCGGAATTGTTGCATGCGGTAGCAGTGCAACATGCGTCAATGAAGCGTTGTGTACAGCTGGGAACTTTACTTCCGAGTGCCAACTTTTCTTAACGTTTAAAATAATGCTGTTGCCACTGCGCACCCAAATTTGGTGCAAGGTTTAGCGTTCAGCTTAACTAACTAAAGTACCTACTAGCCAAGAGCCCAAGGCATGATTTTTTTTATGACATTTTGGTGAAAAACAGCGTAATTGTATAAATTATCTTGTTATTCCTGCTTACTCCAACGCATTATACCGCAGTTATGCACACTTACAACCTTTGTCACTACTACGGACATAGGGCCAACTCAAAAGTAATCCGATTATGCTGCCGTGACCGCACCTGATCCTTCAATCATAGGAACACTCAAGTAGAAATACCAGAGTACCTACAAGTCTTTGGAAATGAAAATGGCACAGAATTAGGGGAGAAAGTCTAAACTACTCAAATGGCGCTGGCTAAAGTGCACTGCAGCCGGCGCTATGAATTAGATATTCATGGATAGTTAACAATGTTATTATGGACAATTCAATAATGTGCAAGCTGAAGCCGTGATTGCGGCAACATTATCTGATTATACTCTGTCCATTTTATCAAGGCACTTTGGGCGTTGACAAATTCCTCTAGAGCGTTGCCAACTTTTTTGGTATTTCTGAGATTTTGTTCGACCCATACATAGCCGCGTTCACCACCTGCATGTAGAGAAGTTCAGAAATGCTCATAGAATTAGCACCGCTATAAAAGACTTTGACCACGGCCAAACTGCCTTGATAAAATGGACCTATTATAGACATTGACATACACACAACCTGATGCAAGGATGCGAGACTCGGACATCATCTATGCTACCGAAAAAGCACGAGAGCTGTACAATCCAGGCAACCAGTTGGGCGCGCGAAAACATACGTGTCCCCGGAATTAGAACTATCCCACAGACCGAGCCGCAGCAGAGCTGTTCCAAGGGAGGGGAAGGAAGTGGGAAACAGCGTGACCATCGAGAAGAGGCTCTATCTCGGCGGCCTCGGAAACAGCACGTCGACAAAAACATGGAACCATGCACGAGGGTGTAGGTCTATCCACACAAGATCAACGCACATGAGAACACCAAGCCCGAAAAGAAAAGGAAGAATATAAAGAAGCACCATCAGAAAGAGCATGAAAATGAAAGGAAGCAAAGAGAGAACGAAAGCTAAAGTAGGCTAACCTATGGGTTTCACCTGCGGCGCTGCTCCCCATGACATAAGAGGGGTGAACCATGCATCCCAAGAAACGATGAAAAGATCCCATGCAAATTCATTGCCGCCATTACGAGTACGAGGCGCACAAGTACAGTAGAAGACCAAAATCAAACAGCGCAATTATGTTTATTGTGAACGGAATTTTTATCGTAGGTGGAATTTTGATCGTGGAAGGCATTTTGATCGCGGAAGGAATTTTGATCGCGGAAGGAATTTTGATCGCGGAAGGAATTTTGATCGCGGAAGGAATTTTGATCGCGGAAGGAATTTTGATCGTGGAAGGAATTTTGATCGTGGAGTGGAAATTATATCATGGACGAAGAGAGAAAAATTTCCCCATCAAAAGCTGACACCGGTCAGGGAAAAAAGAGATTCTTCGACCCATTTCCTTACCATGCAGATAAGCTAATCCGACGAGCTTCAGCGTGTGCGAGAGCGAACAGGCCGCCGTGGATGTTGATTACCAAACTGTTTCCACGTAATAACTAATAACAGAAAACAAAAGATAACAGGAAGGAGAAGTAAAGAAAATATCAAAAGAGAAGAGAAAAGGGAATAAAAAAATAAATAAATAAAACAGCATCTGAAAGAAAAAATAGAGAAATATGAAATCAAAATAAAATGAGAACTAAAAACATGACAGAAAAGAGAGATAAAAACCGAGAAGAAAAATGAACAAAGGTGGATTCAATGTCACTTCATTCACCATCGTGATCAGTCTGCCGGAACGGGAAGAGACTTTTTGACATCGGTAGGCGCGAAGAAAAAGAGTTAGGCCTATCGTTTATAGAACTTTTGAAAAGTACCGTAAGTGACTTAACCCTGAGAAATTATGCGCGGTTAAAACTAGATAAAAGCAAAAGAATTTATCTTCACGCGAGTGAACCCACAGCTCGCAGCAAGAGTATGACAGACATTGAGCCCAAGGAAGTTATGATACCTTCCTTGACAGAACCGAAGCCGCCAACCGACAGCTTTGACCGAGACCCGAACAGATTAGACAAACGCGGTACTGTTGCCAGGACGCCCTCGCTTTCCTACCGCGAACCGCAATTAAGCTGCCACAGCAGTGCAACTTATCACCTAAAGCCGGGTTCACGCACGCGATCTTCGTTGGCGCTCTCAGCATTGAGTAAACACAATAAAGTCAACTTTGACTGCAGCCTTCACTAGGAAACCCACACGCAATGGTTCGTGCTGCAGATAAAAGCTAACTGGACCCAGAAGATAAGAACAGCTCTAGCCGTCCAAGGGTCGCTGAGGACTATGGCAATAGAGGAAGCTTCAACGACCCGCGCCACCCCCAATCCTCTCTATCTTATGGGCAAAGTTAGTACCCCCAGAGAAGCAACACACACACACCATGTAAGTTTGTCGAATCAGCACATGGACGCCACAAAGATCGCTCAACTGGCTCGGGGCTCGTTTCCGGCACCATCAGCACACTAATGCAGCGCGTAAGGCCTGCTGCTACCGTGGGTATACAAAATGCTGTCGCGGCACGGCTTCAGCTTCAACATGACCAAAGTGTCTACAAATATACTGTCTACAAATACAAATACAAAGTGTCTACAAATACAAATATTTCGATTTGCAGTGCGACGCTCTACAGCACTGCAACATGCAGTCACGGCCACAACAGCGCAATCGCATTAGTTGAGTTGGCTTCAGTCTGCTAGCGCCGATGAAAGTCGCTCGTGTGACCTCGGCTTGACGCTGCCTACATGCACGTGGTACCCTAAAAGGAAATTTAAAGGCATTTATCGCCTGCCTACGAG
This sequence comes from Parhyale hawaiensis, assembly GCA_001587735.2. Taxonomy (NCBI): domain Eukaryota; kingdom Metazoa; phylum Arthropoda; class Malacostraca; order Amphipoda; family Hyalidae; genus Parhyale; species Parhyale hawaiensis. The sequence continues at coordinate 5,589,021 of LQNS02277096.1, read as the reverse complement.
CAAAGAGTGAACGGTATCGGATAAATGGCCAGTAATTTCCAATTGGGATATAGGACAATATTATTATATATATATTGTTTAACCTCCGTAGCCGCAACTCAGGCGTTTCAACAGAGAAACTACTTGCGCAGTATTCAAATACCGCATATTGAGTAGGTGTGGTGGCCACGTGCGCTACTACGGGCAGGGAAACAAGGCGCAAAGTATAGTAGGAGACACTCATGTGGTCTGACCCGTTTGTGTCCTTCCACACGAGAGAGACTAGAGATGTCCCGCGTACCAGGTCGGCTATCTCGATCGACACCCCACCTCACGCAACAGAAAGAGGAAAGTAGAGAACCTACCTAACTTTACAATACTAACCTCATCAGCAGGAACTGCGGCCAGATGCTACATCCCCTGCGGAGAAGGCACTCGGGACCTTTGCGTGCGTGATGCCCAAATATATTGTGGCAGGGAAAGGGCCCGCCACATTATGCCCCTGAGGGCGGATATAGGACATAGCCTATGGGCGGCTTTCGTTCATTGCTAGCATCGCGGTCACTGCTTCTTGAGTATCAGAGTCGGAGTCGGAGTCGGATATTTTATTGGTGTAAGGCGTCAGAAACGGGTGAGGCACAGGCGTCGGAAACCGGTGAGGCAGAGGCGTCGGAAACTGGCGAAGCAGAGGCGTCGGAAACTGGCGAGGCACAGGCGTCGGAAACCGGCGAGGCACAGGCGTCGGAAACCGGCGAGGCACAGGCGTCGGAAACCGGCGAGGCACAGGCGTCGGAAACCGGTGAGGCACAGGCGTCGGAAACCGGTGAGGCACAGGCGTCGGAAACCGGTGAGGCACAGGCGTCGGAAACCGGTGAGGCAGAGGCGTCGGAAACTGGCGAGGCACAGGCGTCGGAAACCGGCGAGGCACAGGCGTCGGAAACAGGCGAGGCACAGGCGTCGGAAACCGGTGAGGCACAGGCGTCGGAAACCGGCGATGCACAGGCGTCGGAGTCAGAGTCAGTTAAAATGGCCCTATATTGTTTATAAAAGAACCGCACATTTACGGGGACAAAAAAGTAGGTCTAGGGTTATATCCGACCTCGCAACACAGAGGTGTCGCCATCACGCCAAAACCGGGCTATCGCACCCTGAGAAAAAAATACCGTAACCCGAAAAGTGGCTGTGAGGGCGCCATCTAGCGACGAGCGGTGTGAGCTCAACGACATTGAAATTCAGTTTCAATTGAAATTTTGTCAATATAAGTTCAGGTAACTGATATGATTTACTTGAGGTGAACGAAGTTTATTCGTTGCGTACGTGAATGAATTCAGTGTTCCTCTTATTAAAAATAGACGTTTGTGCATGCACGGTGACCTGCATCGCCGTAACCTGGGTGCGCTATCATCATCGTTGTTCACGATGGAGATGTGTGCGTGTTTGTGCACGCAGATCATGTGCGTGTGAGCGGCGTTCAAGTTGGTGCGCCGCGCTCCTCGCTGTATCGCTGATTAAGTTAGGATAGGTTAGACCTAACCAGTACTCACCATTGACTAAACGCGCCGGTACCCGAAAATTTCTAATTGAAAAAAAAAAAAACAGGTCTTGCCCCTTAACCTACCCGACATAGAACCCGAAGTTAGTTAGGGTTATACCCGAAATTTGGGCCTAAAGTGCAAAAAACGGACAAAACTTGTCCGCACGTCGATTTTAGGCGAGGGTGATGTCAGTTTAGGTAATGTTAGGTTAGGTTAGGCAAGGTTAGAAATGTTTGGTTGGGTTAAGTTGGGTTAGGTTAGGTAAGGTTAGGTTAGAAAGTTAGGTAAGGAGGTTAGGTTACGTTAGGTTAGGTAAGGGTAGGTTAGGCTAGGTTAGGTTAGCCTAGGTAGTGTTTATTTTAGTAGTGGTGCGCACAGGAAAGCTTACTTGAACGCAAAATCGTCGTGATTGACGATAGTGCAACCCGGGTCGCAGTCGTGATTTCAGCTATGATTGCGATACGGGTTGTGACAGGCTGTGTCACCGGTGTAGCACAGGCAACCCAAAAACGCCAAGTGCGACACACCTCCGGATATGTCAAACGTAGGTACCATATTTACTATTAATAAAGCGCGATGGCGTAAGAATATAATTGTTTAATCATCCCAACAGAAGTTGAGAGAAATTCCAGAATGCCAAGTACAACCGAGGAAATACTAGAAATATAATCTACCCAACACAGTTTTGCTGCGCGACGTCACCCTTTTTCAGATCGGCTGTAAATCGCCCCCGTAGGAATAGCATTAAAACAGCATCACCCATATAAGGTCACCTGCCCGGTTAGGCCTAGGCCTAACCTGCTTGTCTGATGTCTCTTTAAGGTTTTACTTAAATTTAATTACGTCCAAAAAAACGTATATTTTTATTCTTTTTGGTGTATTTTTCGATGCTGATTCCAAATCTGAAGTCCGTTTTTTCGCTCGCCCCTAGTTTTTGAGATATTTGACTTTGAAGTTCCCATTGTTTTCCTAGGGGGCAAAAATACCCGGCGATAGCAGAGTGTAAGGGAATAGCTTTTAAATAGGTTTTTAACCTAACCTAGGTTAGGTTAAAAACCTATTTAAAATCTGCCATCGCCGGGTATTTTTCCCCATAGGAAAACAATGGGAACTCCAAAGTCAAATATCTCAAAAACTAGGGGCGAGCAAAAAATGGACTTCAGATTTGGAATCAGCATCGAAAAATACACTATAAAAGAAAAAACATACGTTTTTTTCGAAGTAATTAAACTTAAGTATTACCCTCTTTAATAATAACACAGATAGCTAGGTACATGTCATATATATGATAAACAAGTTTCATTTATCAACTTTCATCGCTATAAATATTAAATGAGAACACACGCAAGGGTTTACATCACAAAAGAATGACACAGTACGATAAAACGGGGTACATTTCTACTATAACCCCCCCTAGAAACTATGCATAGCCATTTTAGACCATTATTGTCATATAATAGTTAGGTATATTGATGAGCTGAACGCGAATTTGTCGGTCCGAGTTCATGGCGCTAGAATTAAAGTACTCCAGTCCTGATAGACAGACTAGCCTAGCTGAACGTTAATGGCAAACCAAATGCGTTTGAGACTATAGAAACTTGACCTTGTGGATAACCATAGGCGCCCGAAATACGAAATTTAATCAAAGGGGCGAATGGAAATTTAAGCACAAAGATTTCGATTTGAAGCATAGTATAGGCTAGTACCGTACCTCGATGCGAGCATTCAAATCGAGCACGCGCGCCTGCGATGCAATTTTTCTGCTGCCATACGAAAGGCCCAGCCTCTCAACCGTCCTTCCCTGGCGGTAATCGATCGAAGCGGAGGAATGTGACAATGCGGGAAAATAAGGGATGCATTTGACCAAAACAGAAAATATAATAAATACGTCTATCTAAAGAATATAGTTTAAAACCACCGGGCAACAGCAATGCACAAACTTCAATATGTGTGACAACTTAAAATAAATCAAAGTGCCATCTTGATACTAAACGTACCAGAGCATTCGAGGACAGTTCAAGATTAAGAAAAAAATATATAATATGACACGGCAGCGTACCTGGAAGTCAGCTGAAAATGTACGACAAGTCGACAACAAACAAAAGGGGCACAACAATCAAAAAAGTACAACAACCTCAACATGCAGTTAAATAATCAAGCACCAACACTTCCACAGCTTCGAACAAAATTATAAAATGTGATGCTAGACTACCCAGAAAACGCCCCTGGATTATGTCAAGAGTACCTTTGCTGTTCAGTTCTTTGTTGATGCAGTGAGCGGAGCTATCAATAAATCTTCATGGCGTCTGTCAATCACGGGAGATCCAGAGCGGTTTGGCGTAACCTCAAACTCACGAACGTCAAACTGCAACTGGCTGGCCCAGGCTGGGGCTGCCGAAAATTCGCAGCCGGGGGCCCGCTGCTCCCGCGAGTTTCGAGGCAGCCACAAATTCTTGAATATTTTCATCATTGGTCTGCGGGCATTATTTGAAAAATGTTTACCTCTATATGTTGAACCAAATAAATGGCCCAGATAATACACTCCGTTTTGCCCTATTTCTCTTATGAATGCCCCCCCCTCCGCATGTTTCTACGTAAAAGCAATTTTTTTTAACTACATGGAAATTTATTTGTCACAAAAATTCGTAAAACACAGGAATCGTCAGAATTAAAACGTACAAAAGTGACATATGGTCACTAAAGCCTCTCCGCTTCTCGGACCGGGGAAAAAAGTACAATTGCATATCAACATGAACACTATTGATCAAGAATATTTCCAATTAAAACCCAGGTCAAAATCCACAGTTCTTCCAATGCATAACGAAGAAATTTTATTCTTGTTAAGGGACTGATATAATGGGCTATATAGAACATCAACAATAATCCAAATTCTTCTGCCCAGTACAGAGAGGTGAATGAATGTTCCCCACAGATCAAGTACGTGAGCGAAAAAGCGATCGACACGATAAAAGTGCGAAGAAATAATAGTTTCAGTAAAAACAAAACGTGATCAAATAGCCTAGCTAGAATTGATTTAAATTTCGACTTTGTTGGCGAACAAAAGATCGATATCACTGACACGAAAATTTGATAGCAAAATCAGGCCCTGAAAGCGATCGAAAGAGCAAGAGCAAAATCCGATCGAAATGGCGAAAAAGTTGGCGAACAAGTGATAGGAATATCAGACATGAAAACCCGATTAGTTACAAAAAGTGTACCAAATCGCTAAATTAAAAAATGAATATACATGCAAATACAGTAAGAGTATAAGCAAATACTTACAGAAGTGTCTCACATCGATTTTTCTCTAGATTAGCGATGAAAAACATAATAAATAAAACGGCAGATGCGAAGGTTCAATCGGCAGAGTACGCATAAAAAGGCGATTGAAATGGCGAAAAAAAGAACGAATAAGTGATCAAAAGTCGAGGTGTGAAAAACTGATCGAAAAAAGTGTATAAAATCTGACCGAAATGGCAAGCTCAAAATCTGACCGAAATGGCGAACGTGGGTGTGGAGAGAAGATCGGAGTTATGAACGAATAATTGATTGATACGACGAATCTCTAATATGATCGAAATGGCGGATGCTTAGTAGGGTAAAAATCTCACACTATGAACGGAGTTAACCCAGCGGCATGTAGCAAACATTTGATAGTTGCACGATCGGGACGGGTAGCGTTATTTATCAACGGTAACCGTCCGCCATGAATGCAAATATTTGTCATTCGTTTAGCTATGACCCTTTTCTTTATTGAGCACGTGAGAAATTATCGATTAAGCCAATAAAGCATTACTTGCATTAGCCTAGTGGTGAAAACACTTGCTAGCGCTAGTCTGTAGGGTTTTTCTATGTGGCATTTGTTTGAAATGCTATTTCAAGTTTAAGAACGACCATATAACGTTTAATAATAAAACCAAACCCGATTCAACTGGTTCAAACCCTTTTTGAAAAATTTTTCCATTGATTTTTGCTTTGGGTTTTTGAAGTGGGCCACAGAGCCCATGCTGGCTGCAATATTTATTACGATCATGAAAAAGCAATTGCGGAGCAACACTTGCATGTAGATACCATATGAATACAGTGATGGTATATCGAAGTCCGAAAATAAATGTTTGTTTGTTCGTACGTGTGTCTGACGTACTACGCTAGCAACCCGCTTGCTGGAAGCCATTGCAGCCACAAGCGGGCCAGGCTTGAAAGGTTTGGTGCATTGTGGTGTGGCCACTAACAGCGGAATACATTCATATGTTGTGCTACTTGTACTATACGATATCCTTTGAGTGTGCGTATAAGAGACTGAAAGTATGCCTTCTATTATTCGCCAGGTATTGCGTCTCTATCTCGAAAGTAGTAGAAAAATCAACAAAAATAGTTTGTGCCAGACGTTCGATAGCGCCAGGTCTACGAAATTCAAAGAAAGCGTTTACCCACAGCTCGCCGGCACCAGACGTACAAAATGTCACGTGCCCAATTCTGGTGCTGGAAGTGAACATTTATTGCAAATTGACTTAAAGTTATCTCGGGCTTATATGATAAGATGTGTCACGTTGTTTTGATTTTACATAGAGAAATTTGTTGTGAAATTTCAGTGCTTGTGGTAATAAAACGCATCAGAAAAATGAATCTGTAAAAATGAAGACGAAGATGAATAGACGGAGAAATGATCGAAGTGCAAACGAACAGACGAACTCGGTTACGCTAGGCTAACGGAGGGCTCTCGCAACTGAATGTAAGTACTGTTCCGAGTATAATTAATGATATACACATTATTCCTTAGAGTAATTATTTCTGTTTTATGCTGTATATTGTCTAATGTAATCTGTTTACTGTTATATATTGACCCCTGGCGTAGGCAAGGGGGGCGGGGGCACATGCCCCCCCCCCTTAGCCAAGTGCGGCTCAACATATGATGGTGCTAGAAATGTCAGGAAAAGTACCAGGATAGATAAATTTAGTAGTTATAATGTTCTATAGATGTAAAAAATAGGTGACATATATGTTCGAAACGAAAGTCTTACGCATATTTTCCTTTAGAGAGTGGTAATTAAACACTAACAGAGTTGTCTTAGCCACACAAATTTATAAATGTAACTTTGACTTGTGTGCCTCTCCCGTCTCGCGCTGAACAGCTGGCAAAATTATTTCGACTCGAGTCTTGCTTGGTTATCAGCAGAAGGTCTACAGAGTACAATCGCTTAGTTTCTTATTACGGTCTCCAGCAAAAAACCTAGGAATGTTCCGGTGCCGTACACACAC
>LQNS02277096.1:5512153-5522611 GCA_001587735.2 Parhyale hawaiensis | reverse complement strand
AAGCTAATACTCGTACAAATCAGACTAAGCCTGCGATGTCTTCATTGTTGGAATTTCATCTGTCCCTGCTTAAGATACGTTTGCCATCTTCTGCAACCCGGCCTATTTTCTGCCCATCAATTTCAATGGAGCTTGAGAGGACACCAGAGCCTCCAACCTGGTCTAAATTTTGCCTATCTATTTCGGTAACAGCGTGACACTGAACATATAAATAAATATATTTATAAACACACGACGGTCATTCTTAGTATTAGATAATACCATTATCTTGCAATCTTGCAAATTCGTCTTTAACAAAAGGTCTGTATCTATAAGGCACTGAACGGGGCTTACAAAAAAATGAAGTTGCGTCAGCATTAACATGAAGTTTCACTTTAACCTTCACGTTCGACCTGTAGTCTGGACTTAAGAAAGTTTTATACTTATTTAGTACAGAAGAGGGACTGGTATGGACAGTTTGCACACGTTTAGGTGCTGGTACAAGCAATTTAAGCTCAAGTTTCTGGCAGAGATCTCTTCCAATGAGAGAACTGTGGTCATTACTAACCACAAGGTAAGAATGTACAGTACTTTTACCTTTAAAATCAACGTGTACATTGACTCGGTCAAGAAACTTAATTAAGTTATTACCGTAATCATGTGCCTTTTTATTAGTCGGCACCACATGTACATTATTTAGAGAATTCACTATCTCTTCAGTTACAATGCTGACACAACTACCAGTATCAATTTCTAGCTCAAAATCACGATTTGTAATAGAACATTCACAAGCAAACGTGAACTGCCAATAGTGAGTGTGTTACTCACTGCCGTATCCCTAAAAAATGATTAGCTACATCTTACGTATGATTGCGGCAGCTTCGACTTCTTCTTCTTTGGACATGGTGGTGCACATGACACGGGTTTGCTCTGAAGAATATCTTGGGTTTCTTGTGGCGGCACTATCTCTTCTCCCAATTCTTGTTCAGTCAGAGTAGCGTACTTGTTCTGAAGTTTGATGCCAGGCACGGTGATGAAGTCTTCAGTAGCGTGACGTACATACTTCTTGTTTGTAGTCTTTTTGCTCTTGCAAGCTTTAGCTAGGTGTCCTGTCTTAAGCAGGATCTGCATATTATATTCAATGCAAAACATTCATTGACAAAATGTTTTCCTTTAGTAGAACATCGAATACAAACATAGTTACGAGGAACTTCCCAATAAGACTTCTGTAGACGAGGCTTCGTAATATGACCAGCTGATGCTCGGTCTCCAATTTTCCGTAGCTTGCTTATCGCACAAACGGTCAAGTTTTCGTCACGCTCGCTGTAGGATGCCTGGTGCTGCTTGGCGATGACAATACAATTGTCGAATGTATCTGCATACTGTTGCATACTACTGCTGCTACTGTCATTCCTCTTGTAACTGACCTCCTGTTACAACCCTTCATGTTTCTTCTGACAGCTGATGATTAGTGATTACATAGTTAGAAATGCTTATAGTAACCTTACGTGTATAATAATGATGTTGATTGTCCTGCTTTCTCCTACAGAAGCTGAAGTAGAGCCCCTACACGCGCACTTCAAGTCATGTGGTCCCATCGAACGCATCCATCTTCTCCGTGATAAGTTCGGCCGGTGCCGCGGCCTGGCATTTGTTGATTTTGAGGTGAGTGCAGCGCAGGAATACAGCGGCCTATTGCAGTCACCACCTCAACGTTAGGTGTGATGCCACAGGGGTAATCGTCACTCGAAGATCAGGTCTTGTTTTGGAACACCCATGGGCCTGGGCCCCGCGTTTGTCTTGGCATACTAAATGTCCCTTCCTTTGCCTCTCTTAGAACAGCTCTGAACTGATTCAGAGAGGCTGAAACTATCTTGTATCATATGTCATTTACAATCCCAACCTAAAGCCCCTTAGCGAACATAGGATGTTGATTAAGTTAGTTGTGAAGGGTTAGGTTCGCCCATTCTATGTTATGGGGAGCAGCGGCCCCTGGGGGATGATGTACCATGTAGGTTACATTAGCTGTTAGATGCACCTTCGGGACGTCTGTCGTACGTGCCCACTCTGCTTCTTTCCATTTTCATAATCCAACTGATGTTTCCTTCTGTTCTTCCTCTTCTTTCCCGACTTGCCGTTCCCATGCGTGTTGATCCTGTGTGGGAACACCTTCGTGCATGGGTTCCCTGTTTCTATCGACATACTATATGTCCTTTATTTTTTCCTCTGTTAGATCACCGCAGCTGTTGAAACGGAGGTTTAAACTATTCAATACGGTATTGTTACAGCTATAGGGGCTATATGAATCCACATAGAGCAAGTGTGCATTGAGTTGAGGTGGTTGCATTTACAGCCCTTTTGTATCAGGAAGCGACTTTGTATTGGGGTAATATTTGCTTTTTTCGGGTTCTACTAGCCCCACCTGGATGTGAAATCTGTTCACAACCCTTGCCTCGATCGACCCAACGCTGCTGATTGATATTGTAGATGCGCCTCTTATGGGACCTTCGTTATGTGTCACTGCTGTCGGCCGCTACTCAAGCAGTGGCTCACCCACTTCCGGTGCGACACGAGACGCCACAAATTTCTTACCCGGAAACACGTAGCGTCGGGCACAGCAATCTGTTGTCCCCGCTGATGCAACAAAGATCTCGCACAGCACCGTGCATCGCTGTGAGTCACAGGCAACATGTCTCCCCCTAAAAATGGCGTTGCGCGGGTGTAGCCCTTGCCTTGATATGTTAGCCGGTGCCCTGCCACCTAGACTTATCACGTACGGTGCCATCCCGAGTTGTGGTGTTGGTTGGGTAAAGGACGACAGCTAAATCCAGCCAGGTACCGACTCTTTGAACCCCAGACTTTCCCTCAGGCGGGCCCTTTCCCTGCCACAATATGTTTGGATCTCACGAACCCTAGAGTTCTTAATGCCATCTCCGCTGGGGATGTTGCAGCTGGCCGCACATCCTGCTGAGAAGGTTCGTTATGTAAAGTTAGGTAGGTTCTCTATGTTTCCCCTTCTGTTCCGTGAGTTGGGCCATGCTATGGGACTCCTATCTGCTCTTGTGTGGGGACCACGGAAGGGACCCCCCGCACGAGTGTTCGCTTACTTTTGTCTTCTTCTCGTTTCGTTTTTCATCTCCTTTACGCCGCACGGCTGAGCGATTTCGTTGAGCCGAGCCGTGTGGAGTTGGAGATGCTCGCGCCTTATTTCCTGCCAGACATGGTGCACCTGGCCAAGATTGTTCTAATAGAAGTCATCTGAGTTCGACTCAACTTCTAAACTATATCATACAGAATTGGATCGCTGTTATATGATCTTTGATTCTAATACGGCGGGGAAACTCACATTATAATAAACTCCACACTAGTCAACGGTTAGAATCAATTTCACATTGTCCTATTTTGTAATTTGCTTACTCCATTATTGTATCTCTTAGACACATTCCTTTACCAAGTTTGCTTTTCTACAGGACAAGTCAGCCATTCCATCTGCCCTGAAGCTCGCCAACTCTAAGTGCTTCGGTCGCCAAATCAGAGTGTCTAAGGTGAGACTGCCATTTGTGTAACAGGGAGTAATTGCCCCTTAGTGGACAAGGGATGGGCCTTTAGATAGACCTTTGGGACATCTGTCCTTCGTGCCTGCTTTGCTATCTTGACCTTTCATAATCGTACTGATGATGCTCCATTCTGTTCTTCTTCCCTTCAAGGAGCATAAGATGGGCCATAGGGTTAGGTTAGTTAAGCTTCGCTTATCCTGTTGAGGGGAGCAGCGCCTCCGAGGAAACCCTATATACTATCTAACCATTAACTAGGCTTCGGAACATCTGTATTGCGTGCCTACTTTTCTTCCTTCTGATTTCAAACTCCCTCTGATCTTACTGTCCTCTTTCCCGACTTGCTGTGCCTGTTTGTGTTGATCCTGTGTGGGAGCGCCCTCGTGCATACATCCCTCGTCGCTGTCGACAACGGACATGCTGTATTTCCCTGGCTTTTTCTCATTGGCGGCGCCGTAAAATTTCCATTGAGGAAGGGGGCGTTGGGGAGGGTGAAGTGAAAAGCGGTGGTTTCGCAATACTCACTTGCACATCGGTTGCATAGCAGCAATATTGGGTTGGGGCATTGCTCACTATTGGAGGGGGGCCCGGGGGGCTCAAGCCCCTCTTGGCACTGGTACGGTTTCGTCCTTGGTTTGAGCATCTTTGTAGTGACAACGGAGACACACTTTTGCTATACAAAGTTTATAGTTTGGATGTATGATGTGATCTCGGCATTACTGTTGCGAACCCTCAGTGGCATAGGTAGGGGCGGCCATAGGGTTAGTTCACCCATCCTATGTTTTCAGAACAGCGCCCCCAGTGGGACCTCATAGGCCTCGTACCCCTCATCGTCTTGCATTTGATGGCCGAGTGCCCTGACTTCTCCAACGAGTGGAGGGAGTGTAATCCGGACCTGTATGGACTGGATGCTGACTGAGGGACCTCGCGGCCAATTTAACAGAGTTGCCCTTAAGACTTTCCGTATCAGATGTGACCTTCTAATGAACTGTGATGAACTCGTCATGATAGGTACCACCGCCAACTATGACAATATCCTCTTCTTTGCGAAGTACGTATGCTACAGTATGTTACCTATGGTTATGCATATACATTTTTTTTACTTATGTTTCAAGATAAGTGTCAAACATTTAAAGTGTTGATAGTAAGTTAGTGCACAGGTATACTGTAACTATAAAAATAGTTAGAGAAAAAACGGAACCATTTCCCACGTTTTGGCAACATTTGCTTATCGCACGGGGTTCTGCTGTTACGCCAGATTATGCAACATCACTCTCTAGTCAGTATTGGCAAGTAAAGCGGTCTAACCAGTGAAAAAAAAGATCAAAGTGACTTGATCGAAGTTTCCAAAGAATAACAGCGCTTATGCAATTGAAGGTAAGGTCAACCGGAAAACTCCGGATAGAGCCTCTACGAGGAAATTGACTGCTCGGGATATGCGACATTTGAAGGTTTCTCTGGCTAGAAAGCAACTTTCGACTAGTAAGGCGATATTTGAAGACGCTGGAGCCCCAATACTAAGCAGTAAGACGAGATGTGAGGTTCTGCAGAAGCTAGGGAAAGTGAAAAAGGCAATTAAACGACCACTTTTAACAAAGGCTCATAAAGAAAATAGGGTCAAATGGGCTGAAGAAAACATGAAAACTGATTTCTCCAATGTCATATTTACTGACGAATGCAGAGGCACTCGTGATGGTCCAGATGGATGGGCGTCTGCATGGGTTCTCCATGACTGACCTCATCAGACACGGCTTAAGCGTCAACAAAGTGGTGGAGGTGTAATGCTTTGGGCCGGGATAGTAGGTGACTCCCTTATCGGTCCATTTGAAGTGGTAGAAGGAGTTAAACTGAATGAGGAAGGTACTGCCAGTTTCTTGAAGCCAACCTTGATTCCATGGCTTGATGAGCAGACTATCGCACGCAGACTTAAATTGGTATTTCAGCTCGATAACGCTCCTTCACGCCGAGCACGGTACACTGCTAACTGGCGTGCAGATGGAGGATTTAAATCAAGAAGTATTGTGACCTGGCCAGCGAATAGTCTCGATTTTAATCCCATTGAGAACCTATGGGCAATGATCAAAAGGAAGGTCTATGAAGGTGGTCGGGAGTTTCGTGCAAAAAAGTAAGCCTGTGGAATGCAGTAAAAGCAGCTGCATATTCTATTCCACCATCTGAGATATCAAACCTGACGAAGTATGTTGATAATTGCCTTTTAAAAAAAAATCATTAAAAATGGAGGTTGTCATGTTCAAGATTAACTTATGTTTACCACTACTGAATACTTATTTCAGTGTTTATGGAATTGTTTTAGTTATAAGTTCTTGGTTTTGGCCATCTAGTGAAAATATTCTTGTTCACTTGTATTTATTTCCTCTTTTTAACTTCCTTATAAACTTATTGCACATCTGAGGTAACAGTAAACAACTCGTAAATAAGCAAATTGTGTGATGAACTTAGCAAATGGTTGAATATTTATTTTACAAGTGCTGTTTATATTTGCAACATAGCCATACATTTAGTTAATATTGATATTTCAAAGTTAACACTTATCTTATAAAAAATATTGTATTTGCATAATGAAAGGTAATATACTGTCTATGTATACGTACTAGTTTGTCTCTTCTCACAATGACTTTCTAGTATAAAATGAGACATCTTCCTTGCCCCTAGCAGGGCACGAGCCTGAGTTAAATCGCAGGAGTAGTTTGGCGCGGTATAGGCAAAATGCTCCTGAAGCACTAGTAAAGCTTCTACTATTACATAGGCTACCTCACCCATAGCTAAGCCTTCGGTAAGTCTTTCCATCGTGCCCGCTTTACTTTCTTCCAGCTTTTATAGTCTAAGGTTGTGTGCTTCTCGACTCGCTGTTACCATGCTCGTCAACTTGTGCATGCGTTCCACGTATTTCTTGCTATGCTTTATATCGCTCCTTTCTTCCTGTCTTTAGATCACAAGGTACTCTGTAGGTAACTCGAAAAGCTCCAACTAAGAAAATGAAAATAAAACCAATATAATTATGTTCAGTTAAGAGCATGCCATGTAAACTGTTAACAAAATTAAACTTATTGTCGACTAAGCTCATTGTTACTTTCCCTAACTTTTGCCAGCGTACGATGTAATCTTCATACCCCGTTTACAGTTACGTGTTGGCATCCAAGGTCCTTATGCTGTAGTTGATCATATTTGTTTACTTACTCCTTCGGCTGTCATTTTCTGTATAACGTCCGTAGTTTTCTATTAGTTTTATTATCTTTTTATAACGTCAATGGTGCTTCCTCGTTTGTATGCTGGCCACAGCTCCATGTTTTTATAATTTCTGACTAGATAATAAGATATGCCGTCCATTATTGTCGGGATAAGTTTTTACGAATGCTTTTCTTCCCAGTCCCAGAGCCAGTCCCCGAAGCGTGGCCCACACCCAGGAAAGAAGACCCCCGTGCAGAAGAGTCCTAAGAAATTCTCTGGTCAGAAGGTGAGTGTTCTCAGTAATTACAGTAAATGAGATTATTCATCAATATACGTGCTTGCAGCGAGGAACCATTTGGGGCGGCGGAATATTCTGGCGGACCCTATCCCTGTCAAAATTTACGTAGGCATAATCCCCATCCCTCCCTCCCTTCCCCCCTCCCGGGCCAGTCGGAGTTACTCTCCGTATGGGATGTTACACATGACCACAGTTTCTGCCGACGTGTTTAGCTTGTAAAGTTAGATAGATGTTTGTACTTCCCCTTTGCTCTCTGAGGTGGGCCGCAAGTGGTGGTAAGTGAGCAGTTACACGGGGTTCGTACCTGCTCCCGTGTGATGCGGTCACGGAAGGCGTCCTGCACATCAGTGTCACTTCTGTTTTTCTTTCTTTTCCTTTATTCTCATGGAGATGCTTTGCGTCTTATTGGTTACACCAGGTTGTCTATCAACACTTGATGGAACGCCGCCCCAACCTTTCTGTGAGGATTGCCTCGTTCCGCTTACAGTACGCCAATTCTTGGCCTATATCCATATCCTCGAGTGAAGGCCCAAATGCGATGAATAGAGACCCTTCGTGAATCCCCTCATAGATACTTTTATGTGAGAATGATAACTGCCTGAAGAAATGGGAAAACTACAAAAAATTATGTACTGAGACGTTTGAGATGATTCATAATGGCGTAAAATAAATACTGGGCCACCTTACTATATTGGTGGAAATGTGACACTGATGGGCCCTGGTCGGATCTTCACGAAATTTGTAGGAATTCTTGTGTTAAAAGACACTAATGACCAAATTTTAGTGGATGTTGGGGTTGGAGCTGATGAAGTAACTGTGCCACTTCTTTTTTCCTGTAATTTTTTATGAGCTTTTGACAGAAGTTCTGAACTAGCGATAGTAATATTGATTCCATATTTGCAGGTGGAGAAGAAACGAGTCAACAAAGATGAGCTGAAGAAGAAAATCTTGGCCAAGAAGCTGGCTGTGTCAAAGAAGAAGTAATAATAAAAAAGTAAAATAAAAAAGTAGAATTGTTTTATTTTTCTTCTTGAGTGATTAACGTGTGTGATTGTTTATTCATGCAAGATATGATAGTGTCATTTACCATTTACGACTATGAAAGATAAAAACAAATATCTGTGGTGGTTGGTGCCGGCTGCATGCAAGACATGCCCTCAGGGGCATATTGTTGCGGGCCCTTTTCTTGCCACAATATGTTTAGGCATCACGCACCCAAGGGCCCCTAGTGCCTTCTCTGCACGGGATGTAGCATCTGGCCGCAGTTCCTTCCGAAAAGGTTGGTTTTGTAGAGTTGGGTTGGTTCTCTATATTTCTTTTCTGCTCCGTGGGCCGCCGATCGTGGTGACAGACTTTTTCTGCGGGGATCTTGCCTTCGCCCAAGCGGAGGGCCACAGATAAGACCGTCCGCACGGGCGCTTCTTTCTTCTTTTCTTTTTGTCCTTCATCTCTTGCCTCCTGAGTGTTACGTTATGGTTCCGGCTGGAAGCCGAGTAAGTCATCTTAGATCGATATTGATCGTCTTGGTTTTGAAAATAGCGGGACAATGCCTATATAATAATTTTAAAATAGTCTCGACATACATTGGGAGAAACATCTTCCACAGCTAAGAACACCTCCTCCAGGGGTCTTAAACTCTTGAATTAGCGGCTATACATAGCGCTTACGTGCATGCACGACAAGTCTCATTGACTGAGATAGTTTTTTTTTTTTTTAAGCCAGCCATCTATATCATACTGACATAATGGCAATAGCTCATAGGGGGTCGGGGTGTAAGTCCTGGTGTCTCTTGGAATTCTCCTCTTGGTCCGTATGCGGTCTGCTGGCGCCGGTCTAATCTGATTTTTTTCACAGTTTTCAACAACTTGTCTGACTTGATCCCAATGGCCCTTTCTTTGCTGCTCGTATGTCTTCTAGCTCTTCCGCGACAACTGAAGCTAGGTTGTTTCCTTCAGAGAGATTTCTGCTCGTGGTCTGATCTCTGTTATTGCTATACTGAGACTACTAGAAGTAAAAAATATTATGTAAATGCATGCAATTGCATAAGTGCTACGCTCGGCCGTGGTGGGTTAAACAAGTAACAAAGATTTGTTGGGAAAAGAAAATTGTCTGCAGGGGTCGTTTGTTCTCTCTTCGCATTTTGAAACAAGAGCTGCTATTATTACTGGACCAAACCTCAAAAGTCATGGATGGCAGATGTGAATAGCTAAAAGCTTTAGGAAATGCATTTTTAGGAGATTATTTCCAGTGGGGGCGTGAGACTTTTGTGGGGATACGTGCCCCCCTCCCCCACGCACCCCCTATTTACCCCCACTGCATCGAGTTCTTCGATGCTCAAGCACTTAATGTGTATTCAAAGTCTCCTTAACACACTGCTCACCCAAAACAAGGTCTGGACAGGCAGATAAACTACAATAAAACTAATTGATAGTAAAAGGCCTCTGAAAGCTGTCAAGACTAATGTAGTGGTGACTCGCCTCTCTCGTCGAAGTTACCGCAATTGGAATTAATTACTTTCATCTTGGGCGCTAGTGCTGCTGGCAATTTATAAAATCAAATCCAAAAAAAAATATACTAGTAATCTTTGTTGATTTGTGCTATATACTACTTCAAGAAACCACGGACTTGTAAAGATGTAAAGAATTGTGTTAAGTCAAGCTATTGCCAAAACATTGAGAGCGACACCACTGTGACATCCAGTATGACCAAACAGCTCTCGAACCATTAATCACATATGTTAGACGAGCACTAACCACGGTGATAGTCACCGTGATATGCGGACGTTACCATAGAAATGAAATCCACGGGCCACTGTGTCAAGGTGTATCTATGGCTGCATCGATCCGAAAATATGATTCCATCTGGCTCTTGTGCCCTTTGCGCGTCTCCGTGGCAGTGCCTGTATTTGGAAATTGACTATCATGTCAGGAAAATGCGAAAGGAATAAGTGAGTAGGCTAAAAAGCCTAAATGATTTTAACTAGTTAGTTAGTGGTATTAGCCTAAGTTTGGATCATTTGACCGCCGGGTAAATTGGTATTATTTTACTTTCACTTACACATGATTTTCATGACTTTTCTTGTGTTCAGTATGTAAATTGGGTCAATTCAAGACATTTTACAAGAATGACGTTTTCGTCGCAAATGCTTAGTTTTNNNNATGGGAGAAAATACCGAGCGGTCCCAACAAGCGAAATTAGGGTTAGGTTAGGTAAGATTAGGTTAGACAAGGTTAGGTTAAGTAAGGTTAGGTTAAGTAAGGTTAGGTTAGGCAAGGCCAGGTTTGGTTCATTTAAGGGTACTCTCGAGGTTTCAGAACTTTTTCTTTATTCTTGGAGCTACGGTTTTGAAACTTTACACACGTATGTAAAACAATATTTGTAGACTTTTTTGCTCGTAGGAATTTTTTCATAGACGCATAGAAAACGAGTTATTCATAG
>LQNS02277096.1:5477359-5494690 GCA_001587735.2 Parhyale hawaiensis | reverse complement strand
ACCTCTCTATGGGACAGCCCTCTATCTGTGCATGACTTCTTGTCTTCCCTACCATCCTTCTCATACCTTCCGCCACACGCCCGACCCCCTCCGGAGCCGCCCCCTACGTAACTACAACAACAATCTCTAATCTAATCATTTTGATATTGTCTGTCCTCTCTGCTTCATCACAACATACCGTACCATAATAGGCTTATATATACTGGCTGGCCCCATACCTTAGTGGTAGAGAAGCTTGCTGGTGCTGTAGCTCTTTCACTGATTGCATTGCAAAGTACTTCAGAGTTATATTGTTTCTCCTTTGGTCTTTATTAACTTTATTTCAATTGTGCCAACCGCCACAGCCATCACCACCCCTCAGCTATGACCAGAACATCACAGTCCTCAAGCTGACCATTGATGTGTCTGATGTTACTAATGTAGCCCGCAAGCCCTCCTCTCAATGCACGCCTAAAGTTACTTTCTAGGCCTTGGAGTGCGATTTAGCCATTTCTTTCTCTTAAACTAAGTCCATGCTAGTTTACATCAAACAACCACCTTATCCACGACTCCTACTTTGTGAAAGGTCACATTCTGTATGATACTGGGACACATGCAAGTTTTGACTTGGCTAAATTTGTTAGTCACTAATAGTCAGCTAACAAATAGCTATACAGTATTGTGCTTTCAGATGGCTCTCCGCTATGTCCTAATGTTGTACTTTTTCTTTTTGAGTGCAAAACCCTGCTATAAATTGTGTTATACTTGTGCAGTTGGGAGGAATGTAGTGCTGATGCAGCCAGTGGGAGCAACAGTGCTGAAACTGCCAAGGACTCTGAGGAGCAGGTGGGTGTGGATAGTGAAAGTGTCAATGGAACAAAATGCCATAAAGTAAATTCTTATGCTATTTTAAGTATGCATGGTGTGGTAATATTTAGTTTTCTTGCTTTTTATTTTTTATAATTAGTATTTGTAGAAATAGTGAATTTAAGTGAACACTTTTTTGTTACACACATCAGACCACTGCTGGAATTTGCTTTCTTGTGATTGGAATTCAGGTTTTATTGTGGAAGTCAAACTTTTGGAGTTGGTACCGAGGAGGTGGATGAAACAGATGGTTTTTCTGATCTCTGCTATTCAGGTTGCCTTTCTGCTCTCATTTTGTATCTACTCAGTGAAGGGAAGATTATTGCGTGTATATTTGATTAAGATTTTTAGGATTGTATGTGGTGAATCATGCATTGCTGTTGAAGATTCGTTTAATTATGCTCCTGTGGTTGGTAGTAGGGGTCATTGGCTATGGTTCATTCAAGTATTGAGAGTCGTCTGCGGTTCTTTTGCGTCAGATGTATCAAAGTGTGGAATGGGTTGCTGGGAGAAGTGGTTTCAGGTGATAGTGTGGTTTCAGCTGATAGTGTGGTCATTTAAAAGTAAACTTTGAAAGTATCTTGGCAATGTTCTGTTTGAGTATTATGACTGATTGCTTTTTGGTGTGGGGGAGAGAGAGGGAGGAGGGGTGGCTGGATTTGTATCGTTTCCCTTTTGTGAATTCCTATTGAGTTGTTGCTTGATTTCTTTTGCTGTGTTATTACTTTTGCTGGTTAAGAGCACAAAATCAGTCTTTTTTTTTCTCACCTCTCGCTCACTTGACACCGTATAGGACTTAGTCCAGGGGATCATACTGCCTTTATCTCTTGATACCTGCTTCACAAGTGTAAATCGTTATAGTTTTCGTATGTGTGATTAGTCTTATAAAGCGTTTCAATAGGTAGTAGGATGCTTAATCTTTGTCTCTCTCATTGGAAAGTTTTTTGAGGTCGCTATCACGATGTTCGGGGGTGACTTCAGCCAGTCCGGCAGAACGCCTGCCTGTGAGGCCGTCAGCCGAGTGGCTACGTCATGCGCCATGTGGCGGCCAGGACAGCCAGCCGCGGGTTACCTCAAGGCGTGTGCTGGCTCCGCTCCTCATGCCCACTTGTGAAGCCGTCGGGGCAGGTCACCTGGTGCTTGCGCTCTCCCTTCGGCTTCACTTGCATCGACACCAACTCTACCAGCGAGGTTTGCCTCGTCCTTGTATTTGTAATTTCCCTAATGTATTGTAAAAAAAAATTGCAAAAAAACTACAAAAAAGTAAGAAAATAGAATAAATACCTAAATAAAAAGTTTCAACTGCAGGGTGCAAAACACAGCTTTGGTCATGGCAACCAGGCTATTGCGTTGCTCTCCACCTGTGGCGAGTGTTGGTATGGGCTTGGCATGGCGTCCAAGTCTGCAATAGTACCTCAGTCCCAACAGCAGAATGAAACTTGAACTGCAGGGTGCAGAGCACGGCCTTGGTTATGGCAACCAGGCCCTTGTGGTGCTCTCCACCTGTTGCGAGTGTGTTGGTATGGGCTTGGCATGGCGTCCAAGTCTACCATAATACCTCACTCTCAACGGCATTGGAATTGGAGCTCCTCTCGATACAAAGCCTAGGGCTATAGCTACTGCGAAGAGCTCCATGCCGCTACGCCCCTTCTCCCCTACGAAGTGTTGCCATCTACGATTGTCCCGCTAGTAAGCCGGGCAAGGCAACCAAAGGAGGGGTTGGGGGGGCAAGGCCCTAGTGTTACCATCAGGGTTGCGGAGTCGGAGGATTTGAGGGGGAGTCGGAGTCGGAGGATTTGAGGGCGAGTCGGAGTCAGAATCTCAATTGCGCTAGGAGTTGGAGTCAGAATTTTTAGTCTGACTCCGACTTCGGGATGCCATTTATAAACAAATATCATTCAAAATTCTAAATTTTAGTCACCAATTAAAAAAAAATGTAAATGTGGATTTTTTTTGCACATTTCTCTTTTACAGCTATAGCTACCATGTATTTTCCTATTCCATATGATGAGGCCATTGAGAAAATGTTGGGTAGAACTTTCGCACCTTGTACATTATGTGAGGGGGGGCAAAATGATCAATTTTAGAACGATTGTTCTGAAATTTGTATAGTATATGTATTTTTGTAAAAGAAACCCATTTTGCTCCTAAAAATTTTTTGGTTTAGGCCTTCCTTTTTCAGATAATGGGGAATTATAAATATAGCAGTACATATGCATTTTTTTCTAAGTTTTGAAGGAATAGCACGCAATGAGTTTTCATGACAGAAAAAAAGCAATGACAGTTTTGGAATCCTTGAAACAGTTTGGACATTAAATTGAGGACATCAGGACATCAAAAAAAATATTTTGGTGAAACTTTTGCACCTGGTACATTATGCGAGGAGGGGGGGCAAATACTCAATTTTCTAACAATTGTTCTGAAATTTGCATAGTGTATGTATTTTTGAAAAAGAAACACATTTTACTCCCACAATTTTTTTTATTGAGGCCTTAGTTTTTGAGATAATAGAAATATATATGAATATATAACCTTGCATTTTTTTCTAAATTTCAGTGGAATAGAACTCATTGAGTTTTCATGCTACAATAAAAACAATGACAATTTTAGAGTACTTGAAGCATTCCTTAAAAAAACTATGCAGCAGGATTTTTCAATTTAGCCCTTATTTTTAATTCAGCCCAAAACCGATTTTCCCCCTATATTTTAGTTGCAAAAGCAAAGTATCGGCATCAGTGCCTGGCAATAGCTGCAGAGTAGCATCTACCGTATGCACGTCCGTGTAATACACGCGCAACCCAGTACTACATCGTAACAAGACATCATCGCATCCTATTTATCGACCCCAGAGAGTGAACGACCGTACATCTAAGACATTCGAGCCATATCGAAGCAGTACCATACGGAGTAACAGACCCATTATCGGGTCTGAAGATGAACTTGGGCCGACGAATGCTCATTATTCGTCTCGGGGCCCCAGTTAACTCACCTACCGTAACTAATTAAAACAAAACCTCGAACTATGTTAAGTTCTCACGCCGACCTAACCACCATCTCCCCCCTACTCGCTTGCGCATGAATACCAGGCTACCTACCCCACCTTTAACTGTGATCCAACTTATCCGAGTGCGACCTCACTCCGGCAATTTCAACAGAACGAGCACAGCATCATCGCAGTTCATTGCCTCTGGCGTACTATGCTCCGTCTGCACGGATTATCCCCACGCTATTGCGCCTAGGGGATTTCGGGCTGTCTTTTAACCCGCCCTATAACAGATACTCCTCAGCACAATCACCACGAGTAAATCTGAGCTAGCTACCTTTAGATGGTAGGTACGCATAGCCCCAACAACAGAAGTAGACTAAAGGTATGGTCCCCTAATGATGCCCTTAGATCACGGGACTCCCGCGCAGAAAATTTAACCTACAACCCACAACATTGTCCCTGAGTAGCGTGCTATTCAACGATATCTTACTACCGTTTCTAGATAAACGTCGAAAGAACATTCCAGTTGCTCTTCCGAGCAATCATTCGGGAGTAGTAGTACAGAGGTATCCCCGGTATGACGATACCGGTTACTCCAAGCAGCCTCGGGAAGTTGACTCCCAGTTAATCACTGCCCCTCGGGCTACCCTTAAGGGTGCTGTTATCCCTACAAACCGTGATCTGCTACCACGCACCTACACACCCGCCTCAACGGCGACATCCGTTGGCAAGGGTTGCATAGGTCTGATTTATATCATCCAAATCAACTGCGCAGTCACCTGTGTGATAACACCACCCACATCAGGAGATTCCCCCCCGGGCAACGACGCCTCTGTAAAACACGAGCAAAATACTCTTACCCACTCGACGCCTAATCGAATAAACCGTCGCTCGTTCTGTCAGAATACTTTCTATATGGCCAATCCGGATACGCACTCCGGTAGGGTACATAAGGTTAACCTGTTCCAGCCTAACCCTATGTTATTCAGTGATCAGACATCAGAAGTTAACGGCAGAAGCTTAATTGTGGCCCATATGATTACAGAATTCACCCAAGAGGCATCATGCTCGTCGACCACAATCTGAATGTCAAATCTAATCCCAAAATACTCTCGAACCACTACTGTCAGCTAGAAATCTTACGATTTCAAGCATGGAGACCGAGCCTACCTAATACGCTAACCTCAGCCTGACTCTTTTACCCCACTGGCTTAGCGACGCATGGGTAGACGGTGACCATCTCTTCTCAGACTCTCGACCATTGGCTGAGCAAGACGACAAAACTCTCTACATTACTGTATTTTGGGGGTTACTTCTCTTGTCTCTTTGTACTTGCTCCTAGAGACGACCCTTGAATGTGAGACTCTCAATCTTAAATTCCTCTGTTACAACTTAGTGGTTATGATGATCGACTTCGCTCGTTGGTAAAGACCGTCTCGCCCTGAATAGAGTTTGAAGCACTCTTCCATGTATTATGGTGAAGGAAACGTCAACGCTGATTCACACAAAAACTATTTTATTTCACACAACTTAGAGAGACACTGATACAGTTAATGCAGTATATGGGAAGTCTAGGCGATCCTACTCGTTCTTGCTTCTAGATGAGAAGTCTAGTTAGAATGCAGTTAACGCAGTACTAGTGAAGCCATGGCTAGTCGACTGACCCTCGTCGCAAGGGCCGTCTATTCGAAAAGCTACGTTCCGCTTGATCCTGAGGTTTAAATACCTTGCGAGCCGGGGCAGCGACACGCCAAAAAAAAGTGTAGCCTCACAATTGTTTCACATCCAATTCGTGTTCTTCATTTAGTTCCGTTGTCAAATACTTCAAGTTAATTTGGCTTTTAGACTAGCTCGTTATGTAACTGTCGCTGACAAACGGGCATGTCGGTGACCGAGCGTGTCTTCTCAATTACCCTCTATCTCCGAAATCTCTTTCGACGACTGACAACACTTTGCTAGTAAATTAGCTCTTTATTCAGCTATTGTTGCCGCAAATCTTTATTACCCGCACACTCTCTTTCGTCGACTGGCTCTTTATTCAGCTGCTGTCTGCGCGAATCTTTTTTATTACCCGCACTCTCTTCTATGCGGCTGTTGATGACAGATTAATTACCTTACTCCTCTTCTAGAGGGAGACGATCTCTGGTACACAACGTACGCTGCAACCCTTGTACATATTAGGAGTGTGGCGATATGATACGACTATCATTTATGCGATGCTACAACATAAAAATACGGGATAGTATCTAAGTATGTTATATATTGAACCCAATCTGTACTACACTCAGTGGAATTCAAAATCGCTCAACAATATGGAATATTGAACTGCCTCGTACTAAAGCTCGTCGTTAACATTCCAACACTAATGTAATAATATGGAATACTCCAATAGGCCCCTTTCACCGCTGATCGACCCTAACATCAAGCTCACGAGAGACAAAGGTTTAGGTACATCCCGAAAGCCGTACTTCTGAGCTATATTTACGACGCAGTATACCCCACCCCACAGGCAAAATGCAAGCCGCCAGTCACTTACTGGCTGCGTCTTCCCTCCCAGAGTTGATAAAACCGAAGACCCAAAATTTAACCATATAGTAAGCTAGTACCGTACATAGGTAATTGGACCTTAATGGTAACTGTACCTTTAGTACCTGCCTTTACACATTGATACTTGGTCGCTCCCTCTACCATACTATACCCGTCCGGGCCGTCGATAATAGGTCCTATACGGTGTCAAGTGAGCGAGAGGTGAGAAAATATGCTTGTGACAAGCCAACGGCGAAGGAACACGCCCTTTTCTCACCAAAACCGAACTTGATACCGTGGACGCTCCCTCCTCCCCATCGCGACCAATTGGTGCGTGGGCATGAGGAGAGGAGCCAGCACACGCCTCGAGATGCCCAGCGGCTGGCAGTCCCGGACGCCACATGGCGGATGACGTAGCCACTAGTCTGACTGCCTCACAGGCTGGCGTTCTGCCGGACTGGCTGAAGCCACCCCCGGACATCGCGATAGCGACCTGAAAAACTTTTCAAAAAGAGACAAAGATTAAGCATCCTACTACCTATTGAAACGCTTTATAAGCCTAATCAAACATACGAAAACTGTAACGATTTACACTTGTGAAGCAGGTATCAAGAGATAAAGGCAGTATGATCCCCTGGACTAAGTCCTATACGGTGTCAAGTTCGCTTTTGGTGAGAAAAAGGGCGTGTTCCTTCGCCCTTGGCTTGTCACAAGCATATTTTATCGTTTTTTATTGTATTTTTGTTGTTCTCCTTAGTAAGGCTGGCGTGCTTGCAGATCTGGGCCACTCTAACATGTATGATTTGTTCTATGTTGAATCTGCAGCATGAACTTCGAAACATTTTGGGTTGCCAATCATGTAAGCTTATGTAGCTACAGTAGTCTATGGAAGTAATCCATAACTACTGTGCTTTGAAAATCCATTTTCTAGTTACCATGCTTTCTTCTCATTCCTTTTTCTGTCACCATTGGTGCAATATGGCAGGTTCTGCTGTGATGCAGGAGGCCTAAACTGATGAATCATTCAATGCTTACTATGTAGCATCCATGCCAGGGAGGCTAGAGGGCAGCACAACAGTTAGGTAGCCCATCTGGTCACACACTACTGTTCTGGGTTGTGATTATTGAGTTGGTCACTCTCTGTTGGCACCACATTTTCATGCAGTTATGTTACAGAATTGGATACTTTTGTGGTGGGGATGAAGTGAATCTTTGTACTTGTTACTTCCAGGAGCTGAGCAGAGAAAGTGGGAGAGGGCATTGAAACTACCAGCAGTTAGCTACTTTGTTTCCTTCCATTTTCGTATTCATAGTAGGTAATAATGCTTTGATTTGTTCTCTTTTTGCTCTTTCCTGACTTGCTGTTCCCTTGTGCAATGATGCCCCTACGTGCATGGGTTCCCCATTTCTGTTGACATGCTACATGTCCCTTCCTTTTTCTCTTTTGAATCATCACAGTTGTGTCTAGGGAGGCTCAAACAACTAACAGCTAAAATAATCATAGATACCAGCAGTTAATTTGCTTGACTTGGTAGGTAGCTATGTGTATGGTTATACAGGAACTTCAGTACCCAGCTTGTTACATTTGAGAGTACAGTATAGCTACCTAAATGTTCCTCGTGATGAGATCGTTAAGAGGAGCCACTTTAGGTATGTGAGATATGCCTCAGGTAGTGTTAGATTAAATAAATGTACCCATTCTGTCCTACGTGATATAACACCCCTAGGGAAATCCGCCAGGTTATTCTAAGCCTTACTGTGCTGTTAGGACAACTTCCCTTTGTGCCAGGTCCTGGTGTGCTTCTTCTCTTTCTCATACTCATGATACTTTCTAAATTTCTTCCTATATTTTTACAACATCCTGTTCCAATGAGTCTTGATCCTGTCTAGGAATCACCCAAGGGTCCCGAGTGCCTTCTCCGCAGGAGATGTAGCATCTGGCCGCAGTTCCTGCTGACGAGGTTAGTTTTGTAAAGTTAGGTAGGTTCTCTATTTCCTTTTCTGTTCCGCGAGGTGGGCTGNAGGTGGGCTGTCGATCGAGATAGCGTACCTAGTCCGCGGGACTTCTCTGATCTCTCTCGTGTGGAAGGCCGTGAAAGAGGCCGACCACTCGAGTGTCTCCTACTATGCTTTGCGCCTTGTTTCCAGCCCGTAGTAGCGCACGTAGGCCATGCGACAAATTATGTGGTATTTAAATACTACACACTCATCTCTGTTGGAACGTCTGAGTTGCGGCTACGGAGGTTAAACAAAGTTTATAACTGTGTAGGAATACCTTCAAGTACAGAGTCCACAATGCCATTGACGTTCTATGTGTTCCTTCTTCTCTTGAAACACCATAGTCTTCAGGGGGATTAACAACATAGTCTATTTCCTTGGAATCACTAGAGTGGGATTAACAACATAGTCTAATTACTTGGAATCACTAGAGTGGGATTCGCAACATATTCACTTGGAATCAGAGCCATGCCTTGCACTGTCCACTTCTCCAGCCTTGGAGGTGACACTATATTGTACACAGACGATCGTAGATATGATTTTAACACATTGCTTACAAGCGGCAGTGCGTACTGCGTATACAGTTACACGTTCCCAAAATGTTATTTAGAAATACAAATGTTCACATTGGTGTATGCTGATTTGTAAGTAATTTAGATAGGATCAAACTTATGTCTGTCTCTCGTTTTCAGGTTGTGACAAGTTTTGATGACATGAATCTGCGTGATGAACTCCTCCGCGGTATCTATGCCTATGGCTTTGAGAAGCCATCTGACATCCAACAGCATGCTATCGTACCCTGTGTTCAAGGCTCCGACTGCATTGTCCAAGCCCGAGCTGGTGAGTTGTGTCCCTTGCACTGACAACTTGGACTGCTTTGCTCAGGCAATCGAAATACTCCTGACCTCTGTTTTGGGGAAAGATGGACTAAACCTTAATCTGACTCCTGGATCCAGCCTGAGTCTGGCGGCTGTTTCCACGAAGCCCTCAATGCTTTACGTCATTTCTCAATACAATTTCACCGACTCATGCCCACCGAAAATTTTTGACTCTGCTGCTGACAAACCAGTCTTAGTTGTTAGCCGCAGGGATCCGATTCCAGAGGATGCTTTTGATTTAGTCATGAGTCCTGTCCACCAGTCAATATTGTTACCTAGGTATTTGAGGAAGGAATCCTAGCTGTTTGTATGAGGAGTTGGGCTACTAGCTGTTGGTATTGGTAGTAGGGTTTCCAATCCCTTGTGCGGGTCGGGTGTGGGCTAATTATAAATCCCAGGGCATTTTGTAAGGAAATAAAAATGATTGAGAAGTTTGTTTTGAAGCTCAAGCTGATTTTTAGGTGGCTTTTCATGCATAAAAATAGACTAGTTATGGCCTGGTGAGTTGGTTACATGTTAGGAGGAAAGTCGCAACACCTTGGGCTTAAGTGTACAATTTGTACGAACAATACGTATCTTCTGTGGGCTTTATTTATGACGTAGCGACTAGAGAACATTTGCGTAGGTTAGTGTATATTAGCTCGCAATTTTTCTTTGTTTTGTGAGTTGCGCTCGTTGGTAAGTTCATTACACAACAGCTCCTTGGAACTCATTTCAAACACTACCTACTGTTGTGGCTGCAGTTGGTAGGAAATGCATCGTGTGCTTCTCAGTAGAGCGAGTGTCTCTGTGCTATGTGGGGCGCAGCAGAGAGTACTGTGCCAGTATTTGATTTTATAGCTACGATGCTTTTAAGACTTGCTGTAGCTCGCTTAGTACAAAGCCCAGTGATTGATGAACGCCGCATACATACTCGGACGCTTAGATGATCTTCAAACAATATTATATTGAGTAAATTCAAGTGTGGGTATCCAATACATAAGTGATCTAGCAGAGGAAGAAAGATGGACGCATAGTATGATGATGGAAACGTGGAACCATTGAACGAGGGTCTTCCTGAAAAGGATTAACGTGCATGGGAGCAGCGAGTTGGGAAAGAAGGTGAGGAACAGATAAAAGTAACATCACTCGAGGTACGAAACTGAAAGGAAGCAAATGGACGGAGGAAAGGCATCCCAGAGGTCGAGCTACGGCTTAGATAGGTACGGTAATCTAAATGAATGTCTAACTGCGAGTTCAAGTAGTGCCTTAAAAACAGTTTTAGTCCTACCTAAAACAGTCAAATTTACTGTAAAAAAATGCTTCAAGCTCACATGTCCATGTTAAATACATTGTCAAGAAACCAGCAGTTGGTGGTCACAAGACCAGATAAAGGTAGAGGCGTTGTTTTATTAGATCGTAGTAAATATGAGGAAAGTCTGTCAAAAATAATATCTGAAAAAAGTAAGTTTAAGGAAATAATTGATCCGATACATAGGTACATACGTACAACGGATAGAAGATAAAATCAACAACTTTCTGCGAAAGCTAAAAGCGTCTTCCATCATCTCCAAAACTGTGTATAGCAATCTTTTTTTTACTGATTCATCTTTAGGGATTTGATATGGGTTACCCAAGGTCCATAAACCTGATTTTAAATCAAAATTCCAGCTGAGACCTATTTTCGCAGCTTACAAGGCCCCTTGTTACTACAAACTTGCAAAATTTTTGGCACCAATTCTTGCTCCCCTAACTTTAAATGAATATAGCATAGACAGAACTGCTTCGTTCGTTCAAGATGTCAGTACTGTTCCAAACGCTAGCTCTTTGTACATGACCTCATTCGATGTTGGAAATTTATTCACGAATATCCCATTAATAGAGACAATCGAAATATGCTTGAAGCAACTTTTGACTGTAAATTTGACTGTTTTAGGTATGACTAAAACTGTTTTAAGGTACTACTTAAAATCGCAGTTAGACATTCATTTTTTATATTTAAAGGAAAGTCCTACCAACAAACGGAGGGTTTGGGCGTGGGGTTGCCGCTAGGTCCCACATTTGCAAATATTTTCATGTGTCATCACGAGAAAACATGGATCGATGAATGTCCCGATTCATTTAAACCTGTATTTTACCGTAGGTATGTAGATGATACTTCTATTTTATTCCGTGATCGATACCATGCAACAATGTCTTTAGATTACCTGAACGCAAAGCATTCCAATATCAATTTCACCATGGAAACAGAGATGAATGATAGGCTTCCGTTTTTAGATTGTTTAGTTCGGCGTGAAGGCAATAATTTCACTACATCGATATACAGAAAAGATACTTTTACTGGCATGGGCCTTAGCTTTTTCAGTTTTTGTCCTCTCCTATTTAAGGTAAGTAGCATTAAGACTCTATTATTTCGCGCCTATGAAGTTTGTTCAGATTTATCTCCTTGCACAATGAATTTGAATTTTTAAAACAGTACCTACTTCGCGAAAAATGGTTATCTGCTTCACTTAGTGAACGGTTGTATTAAGAAATTTTTAGATCATAAGTTTTCTTCTTCTACTGAAATGTTGACCGTAAAGAAAAAGAAGCTGTTTATTTCAATGTCTTTCTTCGGCCATCAGTCCGAGAAACTGAAGAAAGATGTAATAGTATTAGTTAACAGATATTTTATGTGTATTGACCTTCAAATTATTTTAGTGAATAACTTTAGGATAGGTACTCTGTTTTCATTTAAAGATAAGTTTCCTGCCCCTATGCTCTCCTCTATTGTTTATAAGTACAGTTGCCCATCGTGTGGGTCGGTGTACGTGGGGTCATCCACGCGCGCCTTGAGACTTCGAGTGTTTGAGCATATGGGTGGGAGCTTTAGGACCGGTAACCCCCTCTCAAAGCCAACCCACTCATCTATACGCACCCACGCTAAACAGTGTAATCCTCCAATCCTTCAGCAAAACTTTTCAATTAAAGGTTATACGAATTCACCCATACACTTTAGAATTCTGGAATCTTTATTTATTAGCAAAGAAAAACCCATCTTAAACGAAATGCAATCTTCATACCCCTGAAAATAGCGCTCTAACCGAAGGGGCTTCTCATCATACCTAGCACTGCTACAAAGTGTCGTTTGTTGGCATTTCCATCTCACGGGTAAAGCACTAATAAATAGCTTATTAATTATGATACCTAATTAGAATTTTTACTCGATATACGCTAAATGTATGTAGAGAACATTTATTTGTTTCTTAGAGAACAGTTACACTAATGCTAAAGAAATGGATAGCAGATGCTGTGTTATTAGTTGATAATACATATTATACATATCTTATGAGAAACTAAATGTAAAATATGCATTGTTACGCCGATTGTGCATCTGTACCACCGGAGCTTGATGTTCATGCCTACAAAGTGTCAGTAAACGTCCTCACGGGCATATTCTGGCGGGCCTTTTCCCTGCCACAATATGTTTGTGCATCACGCACCCAAGGGTCTCGAGTGCCTTCTCCGCAGGGGGCATGTAGCATCTGGCCGCAGTTCCTGCTGACGAGGTTAGTTTTGTGAAGTTGGGTAGGTTCTCTACTTTCCTCTTTCTGTCCCGTGAGGTGGGCTGTCGATCGAGATAGCCGACCTGGCTCCCTCAGGGGGCATAGGATGGGCCATAGGGTTAGGTTAATTAGGTTCGCCCATCCTATGTTATGGGGAGTAGTGCCCCCCGGGGGTTTGTGTAGGTTACTCTAGCCATTAGCTAGGCCTTCGGGACAGCTGTCTTTCGTGCCCACTTTGGTTTCTTCCCATCTTTTACTCCTACTGATCTTTCTTCAATCTCTTCTTTGCCGACTCGCTGTTCCCATGCGCGTTGATCCTGTGTGGGAACCAGGGTTGCGGAGTCGGAGGATTTGAGGTGGAGTCGGAGTCGGAATCTCACTTGCCCTAGGAGTCGGAGTCGGAATTTTTAGCCCGACTCTGACTCCGGAATCCTATTTATAAACAAATATTCAATTCTGAATTTTCAGTGACAGGTTTGATAAAAAATTGTAAATGTGGATATTTTTTTTTACATTTCTCTTTTATAGCTATAGCTACCATGTATTTTCCTATTCCCTATGATGAGGCCATTGACAAAATATTGGGGCATGGGGGGGTAAAATAATCAATTTTGTACCGATTGTTCTGAAATTTGCATAGTATAAGTATTTTTGAAAAAGAAACACATTTTGCTCCCACAAAATTTTGAATTTAGGCCTTAGTTTTTAAGATAATGAGAAATATCTATAAATATAGCTACAGTATGTACCTACTGTATAGGCCCTATGCATTTTTTTCTAAGTTTCAAAGGAATAGAACTCAATGAGTTTTTATGCTAGGATAAAAGCAATGACAGTTTTGGAAACCTTGAAACATTCCTAACAAAACTATTCAGCAGGATTTCCCATTTTTGCCCTAATTTATTTTTTTTAATACAGCTTAAAACCAATTTTTTCCCCTTATTTTAGTTAGGTAGGTAGTGATCGGACAGAATAGAAAATAGAGAAGCCAGTTCGGTAATTTTGTTAAGAATGTTGCAAGGATTCCAAAACTGTCATTGTTTTTACTGTAGCATGAAATCTCATTGAGTTCTATTCTTTTGTAATTTAAAAAATGCATAGGTATATATATGTATATATTTCCATTATCTTGAAAACTAAGGCCTAAATCAAAGAAATTGTGGAAGCAAAATGTGTTTCTTTTTCAAACATACATATACTATGCAAATTTCGGAACAATCTGTCCAAAATTGATTATTTTGCCCCCATGCCCCTCACATAATGTACCATGTGCGAAATTTTTACCCAAATTAATTTATTGTCCTCAATTTAACCTCCCAAATGATGCAAAATATTGTAGCTATATGTACAATACACCTAGCATCTTTAACTTGATATGTTTATTCTAGCTAAAATTATTTGGACGTGTTTAATGTTGACATCAAATATCTACTTGTTGGACCAAGGAGTCGGAGTCGGAAAATCTTGCGGGCCAGGAGTCAGAGTTGGAGTCGGAAATTCTGGAGGACCAGGAGTCGGAGTCGGACCTTGAACCATCCGACTCCGCAACCCTGGACTGGGAACACCCTCGTGCATGGGTTCCACGTGTCTATCGTCACACTATGTGTCCCTTGCTTTTTCCTCTGTTAGATCGCCTTTGCTGTGGGGACGGAGACTTAAACTACTCAATATAATAATAATAGCCGACCTGGTACGCGGGACATCGCTAGTTTCTCTCGTGTGGAAGGACACAAAAGGGACCAACCACTTGAATGTCTCCTACTATACTTTGCTCCTTGTTTCCCTACCCGTAGTAGCGCACGTGGCCACCACGCCTGCCCAATATGCGGTATTTGAATACTGCACAAGTAGTTTCTCTGTTGAAACGCCTGAGTTGCGGCTACGGAGGTAACAGGATGTATAATAATAAAAGTGTCGGTAAACATGTGATTTTTCAGTTTATTGAAAAAAAACTTTTAAAACGAAGATTTACTAAATGATGGAAGTTTGTTTTAGTGTCTGGATTGAACCCTTAATCAGAAATTGGATTCAGAGTTTTTATTATTGGTTCTTAGAATCGATAGGTGATGGTAAATCCTGAACGTTGTAGGCTATGTGGGTGTTGAGGACCCAGCTGAGGGAATTGAGAGTTTGAATTTTAGGCTATTTTTATTCCTAGCTAAAAGTTAGGAGTTGGAATCATTCTATAAAATGAATGGGTCACATACAAAGCTGTGCTATTAGGTGATACAGTAGTTGCAGCTGAACCTTACCGCTCCAGATGCCGGGCTGTACTGTCGTCGACTATTCTTTATACATGTATATGCCACACTTAGCGTGTACGTTCATGTCGCGTCACCAACCCCAAAAGCACTACCATGCGCAAATGCAACAGTTGCCGCACGTCGCTGTGTGACATAGGCTAACTGTACTTGTGTGAGCTTTGCTATACAAGCATCGTTGATAAATTAACCTAGCCGGCAATAATGCAGCAACTTGTGGCAATGAGACACAGCAGCACAACACACGTACATGAACGCACGCACAGCGATGTACGTCGCGGACGACAACAGTGCAGCCGGATTAAGCTGGACTGCAATTAATAACATTGGCATGCTGTCACTATAGTGCATGTGCTTCATCGCTCCACTACTCCATAGGTACTGGCAAGACCTTCGCCTTCTGTATTAGCGTCCTACAGAGGATTGACCCCAAAAACTCCGCAACGCAGGCTCTTATTCTTGTCCCCACCAGGAACCTTGCCCCACAGGTAAAAAATACATCGATATGTATATGCAGTTATTTGAAGGATTTATCATGCATAGCTACAAAATGTCCCATTGGTGAAAATTTTCCGATTAGATTCTTAATAGTCCAGTCTGGAAATATGCTTTTCGATTGAATTGATCAAGCTTTACTTCATGCTTATATATATCTAGATACCGCTCTTGGGCTTGAGATACTAGCCCACAGACGTGAGTTGTGTAACTTTGCTCATCCTATGTTAGCTATAGAGAGTCCTGACCTCTGGAGTAGTTTTGTTAGGCTTTCTGGACGCCTTTCCTTTTTGCCTCCTTATGCTTCTCTTTGTGCCACCTCGTACTTCCCTTTGTGCCCCCTCATGCTTCCCTTTGTGCCACCTCATGCTTCCCTTTGTGCCACCTCGTACTTCCCTTTGTGCCCCCTCATGCTTCCCTTTGTGCCACCTCGTACTTCCCTTTGTGCCCCCTCATGCTTCCCTTTGTGCCACCTCATGCTTCCCTTTGTGCCACCTCATGCTTCCCTTTGTGCCACCTCATGCTTTCCTTTGTGCCCCCTCATGCTTCCCTTTGTGCCACCTCATGCTTCCCTTTGTGCCACCTCATGCTTCCCTTTGTGCCACTTTTTGCATACCTCTGTGCCACCTTTTGCATGCCTTTGTGCCACCTTTTGCTTCCCTTTGTGCCACCTCATGCTTCCCTTTGTGCCACTTTTTGCATGCCTTTGTGCCACTTTTTGCATGCCTTTGTGCCACCTCATGCTTCCCTTTGTGCCACCTCATGCTTCCCCTTGTGCCACCTCATGCTTCCCCTTGTGCCACCTCATGCTTCCCTTTGTGCCACCTCATGCTTCCCTTTGTGCCACCTCATGCTTCCCTTTGTGCCACCTCATGCTTCCCTTTGTGCCACCTCATGCTTCCCTTTGTGCCACCTCATGCTTCCCTTTGTGCCACTTCATGCTTCCCTTTGTGCCACCTCATGCTTCCCTTTGTGCCACCTCATGCTTCCCTTTGTGCCACCTCGTGCTTCCCTTTGTGCCACCTCGTGCTTCCCTTTGTGCCACCTCGTGCTTCCCTTTGGGTCACTTTGTGCTTCCTTTTGTCCCACCTCATGCTTCCCTTTGTGCCACTTCGTGCTTCCTTTTGTGCCACCTCATGCTTCCCTTTGTCCCACCTCGTGCTTCCCTTTGTGCCACCTCATCCTTCCCTTTGTGCCACCTCATGCTTCCCTTTGGGCCACTTCGTGCTTCCTTTTGTCCCACCTCATGCTTCCCTTTGTCCCACCTCGTGCTTCCCTTTGTGCCACCTCATCCTTCCCTTTGTGCCACCTCATGCTTCCCTTTGTTCCACCTCATGCTTCCCTTTGTGCCACCTCATGCTTCCCTTTGTGCCACTTTTTGCATGCCTTTGTGCCACCTCTTGCTTCCCCTTGTGCCACCTCGTGCTTCCCTTTGTGCCACCTCGTGCTTCCCTTTGTGCCACCTCGTGCTTCCCTTTGTGCCACCTCGTGCTTCCCTTTGTGCCACCTCGTGCTTCCCTTTGTGCCACCTCGTGCTTCCCTTTGGGCCACCTCGTGCTTCCTTTTGGGCCACTTCGTGCTTCCTTTTGTCCCACCTCGTGCTTCCTTTTGTGCCACCTCGTGTTTCCCTTTGTGCCACCTCGTGTTTCCCTTTGTGCCACCTCGTGCTTCCCTTTGTGCCACCTCGTGTTTCCCTTTGTGCCACCTCATGCTTCCCTTTGTGCCACCTCATGCTTCCCTTTGTGCCACTTCGTGCTTCCCTTTGTGCCACCTCGTGCTTCCTTTTGTGCCACCTCGTGCTTCCCTTTGTGCCACCT
>LQNS02277096.1:5446337-5467803 GCA_001587735.2 Parhyale hawaiensis | reverse complement strand
GAATTTCCCGGAGCCTCATACGTGAGCCCTATAATTCTCCTATCGTATTTACAGACCTTCACGTACTTCGCAATTCTGTTTGACCATATAAAGGAAAGGCCGCCCTTAGGCCTGCCGGCAACTGTGCTGTTTCTTTTTTAACAGCGCCGCACTTGATTATGATAATTAAATTATCTGGAAGGTTCATCATCACGAGTGTCTTGGGTCCGTAACATTGATACCAGATTTGCATATTTCATTGTCCGCTTCCATTGCTTCCCACTGCATAGATTATAGTGTGTGTTATCCACCCTAGCCCCAAGTAGGCCCTTGGGTCCCATTTCCTTCCTGCTCACTATGCTTCCTTCTACTTTCATACTGCTGTTGCTTTCCTCTCTTCTTTCATGACTTGCTCTTCCCATGTGCATTTGTTTGTACGGGAACATTCTCTTGCGCGAATTCCACGTTTCTGTCGACATACTTCTCTTCTCTTCCTCTTTCGCTCTTAGAATGCCTTTGCAATGGCTTGAAAGACTTAGCTAACTTACAGAATAATATTAGTGAAAATAATGAGGGAGGTTCTGATGCAACATCTTTTTCTTCGTCAATTTTGGCAACCTTTGACAGGACTGAAGAAGTGATGGTAACGTTGGCGTAACGTTTGCAGGCGGAGAAGAAGCGAGTCAGCAAAGGTGCTCTGACGAAGAAATTATTGGACATGAAGCTGGCTGCGTCCAAGAAAAAGTAATTTTATTGTTGATTGTTTGTAATCGTACAAAATAGTACCGAGGAAAACGGGATCTGTTTGATTTCCTGCCTAAAGTTACGTTCAGACGAAAGTTTTTTTTCGCCTCATATGCTCTACTCAACGTCCGAAAGTGCACTGCTCTTTTAGTTTTAATTCTCTCCGAATTTAAGAGATGTTCGTGGCTCTACCCGGTTGCATTTGGGGGGGGGGGGTCGTGGTTCCGGCAGTTCAGCTACTATTGGCTGATCTGACTTACTAGTGTAATAGGGCATCACGCACCCAAGGGTCCCTAGTGCCTTTTCCGCAGATGTTGCAGCTTGCCGCAGTTTCTGCTGACGAGGTTAGTTTTGTAAAGCTTGGTAGGTAGGTTTTCTAAATTTACTTTTCTGTCCCGCGAGGTGGGCTGCCGATCGAGATGACTGACTTTTTCTGCGGGGCTCGCCCGTGCGGAGGGCCACGGAGGAGCCTTTCCGCACGGGCGCTTCTGTCTTCTGCTCTCTTCGTCCTTCATCTTTTCCCACCTTAGCGCAACGTTGTGGTTCCGGCTGTAAGCGGAGTAAATTATCTTAGATCGCTATTGATGGTCTTAGTTTCTGAAATAGCGGGACAATACCAATATAATATTACAGTTACTTAGCCCTATTACTAATAATTGCCCTCAGGGGCATATTCTGGCGGGCCCTTTCCCTGCCACAATAATTTGGGACATCACGCACTCAAGGGTTCCGAGTGCCTTCTCAGCAGGAATGTAGCATCTGGCCACAGTTCCTGCTGAGAAGGTTAGTTTTGTACAGTTAGGTAGGTTCTCTATATTTCCCCTTCTGTTCCGCGAGGTGGTCCGCCGAATGGTTGTAAGCGACCCATCCCATGGGACTCCTATCTGCTCCCGTGTGGGGGCCACGGAAGGGACCCCCTCCCCCTCCGCACGAGTGTTCGCTTCTTTCTGTCTTCCTCACTTTTCGTTTTTCCTCTCCTTCCCTGCGCCACGGCTGAGTTATTACGTTCGGCCGAGCCAGGTAGGGTTAGAAATGCTCGCGCCTTATTACCTGGCCGAGAATATACTATTGACTGCCCTGACGGCCAACTATAAAGTAAATATTTCGCTAGACACGCAGTTATCTTTACGAAACACAGCACGTTCGAACGCCGGGCAGTGCATAGGAACACCGAAAGTTTGCCGTCTGAAGGCAGAAGTTGCTGGCCATGATCTACCGTGCATAACGACAGTCGAAAATTACTCGTTAATACTGGGCGCTCGTAACGAAAACAGTGACAAGCTCTTCTTCACAATAAATTAGTAAAGTTGGACTAGTAGTGGGAACACTTCGCCGCAGTGCGATTGGTTCTGACGTCACGCTTGGCTTTGTTCATTACTAAAAGCGCCCTGCTTTTTGTTGGCTTAGATTAGCTCTATAATAAATACGTAGTACACTATAGCCAGTGACAAAAAATACCCATCCCTCTCTCCCTCTTACCAATCTCTCAGGAGGCTGCTTAAGTTACTTAAGCCTTCGTTGGCTTTCAGGACGTTTTGCTTGCTTACACATTTGTCTTTCTATTTTTTGCCTCTGCTCATATTTATTTTTTTGTTTCCTAACTTAGTACATATGCTTGCGAGCATTGATCTAGTGGACAGCCATGGGTTCCACGTTTCCATCGACATTCATGTTCTACCCCCTCCTCTTTCCGTCTGTGGTGTCCTAGACCTAGTTATATACCTTAACTAACGCACGATTCAGTAACCCTAAACTTCGCGCTCCCGGAGTGCTTCAGTGCAAATCCCTGTTGCCGTCAGGGTTCCGAAAAAGTCCTGTGGAAAAGTGGGACGCCGACTCTCATTTTTGGTCAGTTTCCGGTTACGACTCTTGGTCCTCAAAAAGGTTCAACCGTGCATCCCTTACTGGTGGCACTGGGGCGTAAACCTACTTTTCTGCCACCGACTGGTTCTTGTTGACGATGTTGCTATTTTGGGGCCACGGTGGGGAGTATGGTAATACTTTTCACGGAGGAGTTGACCGCACCCAGTAACGATATTTAAGCTGCTTCCCCTGACCGTCATCAGATGGCAGCGGAAATAAAGTACTTCAACGAAGCTCAGGTTTTCTTCAATTTTTTGCCGTGGTTCTACTCTGTTTTTTCATATAATGAGCTCACAGCTAGTAAAGTTTTGACACGGGAAGCAAGTGCAAATCGGTCGCCATGCTACTGCTGAAAAGTCTTTCAACGCTTATATTTCATACTGTGTTGAAGCAACGGCCCTTTTGCCGTTTGGCCCATGAAAGAACAGCTGCGTTTTATTATACAATAGGAGGAAATTGTTACTGTTTTAAAACTACACACCTGAGCGTTTATGAAGAGAGCTAGTGCTCTTTCAACGAAACGTTGCTTGGAAGGGGGGGGGGTGTTCGTGTAAATTGTTTACTTTTGATTTAGCCGAGGGCGCCCTTAGGTAAATAAAATGCAGGAAATGCTGCGCACCGTTTATTTTCTCATAATACGATTGCTGTAGTCTCACGATGCGTGAATAATTATATAATCTACGCTCAGGGTAAGAAATTTATAATTTCTTTTATAAAATTACGGTTGGGGTAAGAAAAATTTTGCGTCAGTGCCAAACTCGCACCGTCCGAGTAAAAGATAGAGCAATGGGAGTCTGAAAACCAATTACAGGTAGCTATTTATTTTGGGGCTTTCAATAAGATTCGGTAGTTGGGAGAATTCTTCCCAGCTGTCCATTACTTTTTTTGTATATTCTTATATGGGACCCTTGGGTCTTTTGGTGCGGGACATGTTTTACTTTACCTCTTGGTTAGATGCTTGTATGTATCCGATTGAGAGGCGGATGGATAAAGGCGAGAGGAAAGGTCACAATAACCGTCGTGATGAGTTGCAGTGTCTCCTCAGGCGCACCACCTGTGCACCATAATCTCTGCAAAAAATGCGAGAAGGCCCGCGACAGAGCCTCCCAGCAGGATGAGGAAGGCCCCTTGGGTGTGGGTTAGGGTGATCCGGGTCGTAGCCAGATCCTGCTGGTTCGCGAACGCCTCCTGCATGTAGAGCTTCACCCCCAGCAGTTGCTTCAGGCGCTCGTCCAGGAACTTGTTAGGGAGTCCTGCTTCGACGATCCGCAGCAGCCTGGGGGGGGGGGGGGTTCAGGGTTGAATATTTGCTACTTGAATGTTCTGTAAGAGCAAACCGTTGTTCGAATAGAAAACTCTCAACAGATTTCCGTAATAATGTGATGAGTTGCGAGAGGTAAAGGCGGAGATAACTTTTCTGCAGATCCCAAATGGCAAATTATATTATTTTGTATGCTACGTAAAGCCCGGTGTTCTCGTTAAAGCTTTCGTCGTCGCTCCTTACGCAACAAATCCGCGTACGTACCCGTGGCACGGCTTCAGCTTGCGCAAAATTTAACTGTGTAAAACTTTTCCAAAATCTTAGCAGCCACTGCAATTTTGACACCATAGCGAGTGCCAATGGCGAACCTTAAGCTATCGTTCCTAATTAGGAGTAGTTTAAATCCACAAAGACTGACAGTTTAAGAAATAGCGTACGATGTTCATAGACGTCATGCTGACGTCACTCGCCACCACGACTACGCAGGCGGATTACTTGAGTTGGCTACTGGCGGCAACGATTGTCGTTAGATGGGCACCGAACTTGAGTCGCTCGGCATCCTGTCGGCAATTGCCACAATTTCTGGTAGTTTATAAAGGTAAAGGCAAGCAACTTTACCTCATCCACTGCCAGAAAACCCTCACGTACTGGTTCGTGATGCAGATTTAAGCCTACTTACCCCCACACATTAGTATACCGCTACAGTTGACCACAGACCGTCAAAAGCTATGGCGGAAAACGCCGGAGAGCTTTTGTACAACGACCTGCGCCCCTCAATCATCCCCATTTGAAGCTAGGGTCAGCATCCTGAGACAGCTTCGCTGACATAAAATACTAAGCACGTCAAGTGAAGCTAAAGTTCTACCTGCGTGGTATTCGGTTTAGTGACCTTCAGCATCAATGACCAATACGTCTTCTCCATTCTGCAGCTACTGCGCGACGTGTATTCCTATAAGAAATCATTACCGTTCATTGTATAAATTTAGCAAGCAGTATAGTACTTATTTCACCTACACTTACTGCCTACATTTCTGACTTTTATCGTCTATCTGTAAGTTTCTGTTTCAGAAGCTTTCTCTGTCTTAGGAGTTCTTCCGTGCTCTGTAGTAATTTAACCGTGCGGTACTGTGACGAGGCCTACTCACGCCATATCGAAGACCCCCTTGTAGGGGGCACCCGAGGGCAGAACCATGCCATAGCTCTGGAAGTAGAAGAGTTCCTTGCCGATGTGGTAGTTGAACCTTCCGTTCTGCATCGTTAGAGCCCTGGCGTCGGCGTTGCTGTTGAAGCTCGTATATCCTCCCTTCTTCACCTGCCATTTGACAATACGTAAAAATTGCTCTGTATACAGTAAAATCCCGTTTATCTGGTGAGCATGGGAGTAAGCTCTTGCCAGGATTCCAGACTAAACGGGTAATTTCAGCTCCGGTAAAAACTTCGGTACTGCGGCACTATGCCGGATAATAGCTCATACAGATACAGTTGACACTCCCGGTATTGCTCTTTGAATCAGCACCGGGCACGAAACAGTCTAAAATCTAAGATCCGCATGATTTCACATCACAACTCAGAGCAGCCACTCACCCCTCACGGTCCATAGCATTCCGGCGAACACTCCTGATCTTCTGGATGTATCTCTTGTGTCTATCAATTTTTTCCTGATCATGAATGCCGAAACACAAAAGCTCGCCAATCTGTGTACCCTCCCCCCCAAACCACCGCCGCCAGACCAGCAGAGCAGAACACTCTACCAGAAAATGCTCCAGGGTCTCCGTCAGGCCACCAACACACAAACAACTGGCTGTCTGGCCACCAAAATCGGCCTTTCTCCAATTAAGTTTAAGAGAATTTGCTCTACATAGGTAGAGGAGAATTGACCCAAAAGTTTATCATACACAGGCTCCTCTTCAATATTAATCTTATATGACCTGTATATTACAATACTTGCCTTCCCACTCAACTCCCCCCTCCACCTCCGCCACTCCACATCATTTACCCGAGCACTAACAGCGTCACAACCAAGTTCGGGCAGCTGCTCCAAACTCTGGACACCAATCTCCCTCATGTAACCCCACACCAGCCTCGCCCACCTTCCACGGCACAAGCCCCCCATCATCTCTCCCACCACTGCACGCAGCAAGCCGCACCGTCCAGACAGGACACCTCGCAGGAAGAACAGCTTAGTCTTCATGTCCCTTGCCAACACTGACGAAGTGCCTATCTCCCCCTGCAGTGTAACCACTGGTGAATAGCTCGTCGCCCCCAATATTGCTCTCCACACTGAATTCTCTATTGTCTGCAGGCTGGCAATCTCCTTCTTGTTCCAAACCAACACTGCTGAGGATGAAAGCACACTTAGTAGGACCACACTTTTCCAAAAAGTTTTCCCTATTAGTACCCGGGAGCATGAGCGTGACACTATAGAATATGTCAAATTTGCCAGTTTCCTAGCCTGAAGTATTTTCCTCCTTTTATGTGTCGCAAAGCACTCAGACTTTGCGTCAATATCAACACCCAGATATCGAAGACACGGGACCGTCTTCACATCCCCCACACTCTCCGGGAGAATACCCACCCCTCCAAAAATCATGCAGCTACTCTTCCCTGCATTGATCACTAGTCCAGAAGCTGCTGACACCTCCCCCACCACCCCAAGAAAAGCCTCCATAGACTCCACACTGTTGGTCAACAACATAGCATCATCTGCATAGTACAGACATGGTATATAGAAGTCTCCACTTCGGTACCCAAGACCAGAATCAGTGATTGACTTTATTATTAGGTTCAAGACCATAAAGAACAGCTGGGGTGAGCCACTACCTCCCTGTCTGATCCCACTTGTCACCTCCACCTCACACACTCTCACTTTCCAGATATCAAAACACCTATATAACACACTCCGCATAGAGTGACGGGCGCTACCGGCCTAGGCCGGCAAATGTGGCGCGTCTGTGCCGGTTTACAAAGGTACTTTCAGGCATTTTCCGAGGCATGCTTGCTGCAATCCGGTAAAAATATCTACTTGCTGAATTACGTTTTGGCGAGACAACGATCCGTCATTTTTTCATATAATCCGGCAAAAACATCTTGTGCCTGTTGCACTTCAGTAAAAATCACAGAAATGACGTACTAAGCGGGTTTCCGGAATTTTGAGGGCCGAATTACCTGGGTCTTACTGTATAAGTACTCAAGTCAGGACTTAAACCGGAGACTTCCACTTTACCAAGTCTGGTTATTAAAGTTGGGTCTGACTTGATCCCTAATATTTCAATTAAACCCCCCGGAATAGGTGGATGAACTCCCTAGCTGGATTAGCCCAGGGTACTTAGCAACTGCGTGATATATTCTGCTCTCGATCACATAATCAGCCACTAAATAAATGTAACTCACAGCGTTGTACCGAGCCCCAGTGTTGACTGGGAAGTTGTACGTCACTCCTGGCACGTGCAAGTCAATGATGGACCTGTAGAGCGTCCCTGGGGCAGAGTTCTGTTGAAATAGGGTAGATTTCAGTGCCGTAGTATGATTGTTATTGTTCAGCTATGGTAATGTGTAACATACAAGAAGCTTCTATAGAAGGAGGGAGGCGCATGAGCTCGGTGACCAGAGGCTCAATAGGTAACGCGGGCTGAAGCCTTGCTGATTCGCTGCACGAGTGGCTGAGAGCCTGTGATTGGTGGGAAGGCTGGGGCAACAGCTGCATCATTGGTCGCAGTAAACACCCATCAGTCTCCGATAAATCTCTAGGGTCCCAGCCAAAAAGGTTAAACCTCCTTACTATTAATCTTCTGTGGTCCTAGCGATGCAAGACAGCTATCGTCCCTCCTTCAATCAAAGTTCCTTGATAGCGTGCAGTGGTTTAAAGTCTGGAGATGGTCGAGGCCAAATAAATTCTAAAAATTAGTATAATTTTCAATGGTGGAATATACTTGCTGAGTAGGTAGTTAATAAATGGCATGCGGTACCGATTACAGTTTGAAACTTGTGGCAGCCAGCCGAGCTCTGTAAAGTTAGGATAGATTTTGGTGACAGTGTCGCAAAAAGGTTAGAATCTGAGAGCTCATTTGAAGTAAAGTAATTTTAATTATAAAATTCAATGTAACTATATCAAATGGCCAATTCTCATGCCTGCCTGATGGCAACATCAAAATTCCGGAAGTGGCTAGGAACGCGCGAAGAGTGGCGAAGTTACAAGCACGTTGTGCCGCGGTCCGGACTGTTTTTTTAAGTGTTCCTAAAATGAAAAATAAAGTTCGTTAAAGCGTGCATCATTTTTCGAAAGCCCGCTTTTCGAATCTAAAACCCCTCTTATACAAGCTTTGAAGGTAAGCATGGAGAACTGTGATCTTTTGCCTTTTGTTTTACTTTTAATTGTTCTTGTTTTGCCACAATAGATTATGCATATTGTGGAGCTAGTTGTATGGTTCGCATACGCCGGGCTAAGGTCGGTGGATGCCCGGTGTCAATTCCTGATCTAAGACCATAACCACTCAGAAGGCGAAAGCTCTAAAGACAACACTGAACAAAAGAAACTGTTAACTTTTAATAGTGTATTGAGGTATTTCTAGTCATGTTGTCATGTTAAATGGAGGAAGGTACACTCACCTTGAACATGGTGTCCATGCTATTCTGGAAGTTGAGGAGGGGTATGACTTCCCCTCGCTTGCCAGCGGTCACCACCTGCTCAAGCGTGTCCAGCGTCTCGCTGTAGCTCGGCACAGCGTACACGGCCGTTAGAGAGCCCGAGTAGAGACCTGACTTGAATCCAGTCAGCGCGCACGCATCGCGCATTCGTCGGCGTACGTGGAATCGAAAATAGTAGCATACATTTAGAAAAGTAGTAGTCTCGCTTTTTGATACTTCTTACCCAGCTGCCCAATTACACACGAATAATTATATACACTATACACCTACTTACGTACGTAGATATGCATTTGGCCACTTCCTACGTACGTCGATACGTATTTGGCAACTTCTTAAGTACGTCGATACGCACCGTACAGCAGCAGCAGCTAGAACACGCACGTACACATCGCAGTTTCCTTATAATTGAAAGGCAGCAAATATGTTCGGTAAAATATGTGCGCTATATGTAAACAGTATATAGATTTATTAATAGATACTATGTTTATGGATGATTATTCTATTCTGTTGGATTAGTATTACGTAGCTGTGCTTTTGAACACATCACCCCTGTTCAGCTGGGACATAAAACGATTTTTTTGTGCATTTTTCACTCACTTGTTAAAGTAAGTCCGAAGAGGTACCAGAAGACGAAAATAATCCTGGCGGAGTCGACGTTAGTGTAGATTAAGTTACCCTGAATCACAATCGTCCGGAAGAGGTTGAAAGAGTATACGGGAAGCAACCGGAAGGGCAACCGACCACCGTATTTCCGGTACACCTTCTCCTCTAGCGTGAGATTGCCTTTTGCGTCTGGTACCCGGTTCGAGTCCGTCCACACCTCCAAGTCCAATTTTCTGCCGCGCAAGTAGTTGAATTTCTGACGTGACCCAAACCGGTCGATGGCGTAAGCGATAGGGCCGATGATGCCCACCACTGCAATCAATATCAGCCACACCTGACAGTGGAGTAGGTCTATTTAGCGTCAATTTACAGCTAGGGTTTCTTAAGTCTTCTTCACTCGACAAGATTTATGAGGAGATATTAGGGCCACTGATCTGGGCCCCTTTGCCTAGAAAAGCCCTGGCCTGGAAGAAAAGGTGCATGAACGTGTTGTGTATTCATATTCTATTCTGCTGCCGTAGCCATCTCTTCCTTGCTGGTTATGGAGGCTCCCCAGCTCAGCTTGCCCGAGACCCCTCTGTCGTATCTAACGTATTGCCTGAGCTATGTAGTCAATGACAGAAAGCTCATCTGGCGTGTGGAACTCTCAACAATAAGATCATTATTCCCTCCCTCCAAGTAGACTATGACGATTTGTGGTCGAAAATTCTAACCGGGCACCAAAAAACTTTCCTCTTTGGCCTGAGAATGGCTCAATTGAATAGTTTAAAGCTACGTTTCCACAACAAAGGAGATCGCACAGTGGATATAAAATGCGACATATGATACCGTACGTCGATCAGCGTGGAATCCATAAACGTAAGTGTTCCCACACAAGATCAACGCGCATTAGAACAGTAAGTCTCCGAAAAGTAAAAGCACAAAAGAAAGTAATATCAGGAAAATGGAAGCGAAAAGAAGTAAAATTTTCACAAAGGAAATCTAATAAGGTCAAAATAGCCTACAGGAACTCCCTGGGGTCGCTGCTCCCTGTAGCAAAAGATGGGCGAACCTAACCCAAAGGCCCATCGTATCCCTTCTGAGGGGTTGGAAACAGAATGCCC
The DNA here is from genome assembly GCA_001587735.2 of Parhyale hawaiensis. NCBI lineage: Eukaryota > Metazoa > Arthropoda > Malacostraca > Amphipoda > Hyalidae > Parhyale > Parhyale hawaiensis. The sequence goes on along the minus strand of LQNS02277096.1, from coordinate 5,457,606 downwards.
GGATTTATGACGGTGAGTAAGGCAACACCTCTTACCACTCGAGCTGTAGGCTATGGATAATTGAACACACACGTGACTTGCGATGTTTCTTCTTCTATTTCCGTAAAAGATCTATAGCCCCAAATGTGAATTATGTACGTAACCGATGACTACCGGAAATAAATCCAATTTTATGATGGCAACTGGTGTTACCCTTGGTAACAGCAGCTGCGCACCGGTAACTGGCGCCCATGGACGAGGTGTGGCCATTCTTAGGAGGTACCACATCTCCATGGCCCCTTCCTGGAAGGCTACCCGCCGGATTCACTCCCTCTGGATGAAGTAAGTCCGTCATCTAAACACTCCCTCTGGATGAGGTAAGTCCTTCATCGAAACTAAACGATATTGTTCAGATTACAAGTTTAGTGTAGTTTTGTTCGTTGCATTGTTTATTTGGGCTTAGAAAAGTTTGAGTTACATGCAGTAGCCGACCGCGGCCTCTTTTAGGTATTACTTGGAAACCCGGTCGTGTGCTTTTTGAATATTCACGTTTGGCCGGATCCTCGTCCGAAAGGCAGAAGTAATTATGTGACTTTTGTAGGCGGCGGTACCTGATTTTCGATGATCGTCTGCAATTATTCGTTTCGAATGGCCTCATGCGCATGCGTCTTCAAGTGAGGCTTACGATTTGTAACTTTTTTTCAGTGATGTCTTCTAATTGATAATGAAGGCGATGAGAGCTTGCAGACTGGTGAAAAAACAAATGACCAATGTATGATTTTTGTAATAACTGAAAGGGATGCAGGGCCGGTTATTGTCACGTTTACAACAAATGGGTCTGGAAGGCATGCAGGGCCGGTGATTGTCACGTTTACAACAAATGGGTCTGGAAGGGATGCAGGGCCGGTGATTGTCACGTTTACAACAAATGGGTCTGGAAGGGATGCAGGGCCGGTGATTGTCACGTTTACAACAAATGGGTCTGGAAGGGATGCAGGGCCGGTGATTGTCACGTTTACAACGAATAGGTCTAGAAGGGATGCAGGGCCGGTGATTGTCACGTTTACAACAAATGGGTCTGGAAGGGATGCAGGGCCGGTGATTGTCACGTTTACAACAAATGGGTCTAGGGTAATGTCTCAATTACCGAATGCCCATCTATTACCGAATATAGGTAGGAATCTTATTGCGTTCGGTAATAAAAAGGCATTCGTTAATTGAGACATTACCCTAGAAGGGACTCAGGGCCGGTGACCACAGACCGCATCCTCCCTCCCCTCTTCTTAAAAAAAACGCTAAAAGGCGGGAAAAGTTATTTATATAACAAAAATCAGTTTCAACGGGCCGCGCTCAGCTCCAGGAGATAACGGCGGAGGGGATGGGTGAGGGGCATGTGGCTTTGTTTCCACGGTGCCGCTGTAGCTCGATATATCCACTGTTAAATTTTTGTATGGTGGTGGTGGTTATCCCCCCCCCCCCCTTCTACTTGTACCCTATATGGCTTCAACGTTTGTAGGCCCAATGCCGTATTAACTACGTAACAACCTCAGCGACCCAGCATGGCATGTACCAAGTACCATATTAGGTGAGTAACAACCACCGCAACCCAGCGTGGAATGTACCAAGTACGATATTGGGTACGTAAGAACGACGTAGCTATAGGTCCACCGTGGCAATGAGAGCTGCTATATCTTGGCGCAAGGTATCGTCCGAATATCACTCGTAACTCACGTAGCCTTGGGTGTGCAAGTGTACGTTAAATATATGGCCAAAAAGCGTGTCTAGTGACGGCTAATATATTCTACTTCCCGAAACTATATGCTTCGATTCCGTACATATCAGGGAGGGAACTTGAAGCGCTCCATATCAGGATTACAGCACTTGCGCTATTGGCATTAACTACACCTTTTCTTCATACTCACGGGCAGCGTGAATGGTCGCAGTATCGACAAACTCTGGCCTACTATGGTAGGTGCTGCTGAGACGATAGCGTAACCCTCGGTGAAGTAGGCTAGTGTGAAGTCCACCACCCTTTCTCGTACGTCTGCGAAACAGAAACACCTACATCTTGAGCGAAAGTAAAAATTGCATGACATAAGTTTTTACTATCAGAGATTTGGCAACATGGTATTAATATAGTAATAAATACCATTGCCAGAATTGGCTCTGGCTAAACTTCGGTGTCGACCTCCGGCAACCCGGTACGTGTGTACTCAAGAAGCTTGCCACGCGATATATTTTATACCCTAGATTTTACTCCACCCTGAAATTTTTTCTAAAAACTTGGTAATGCGGTTTCTAACGAAGAAATTTTGCACCACGGCAAAAGTATGCGTCTGAAAGTGATCAATTTCACTATAGAAATACTGTATATTTTATTCATGCTGTGACATCACAACTTGTCTCTATGAGTGACATAACTGCAAATTGATCATCAAGATCATGGTTGCGGGTAATCTGCAGTGAGAGCATCAAGGGAGGCTCGGTTGGCCCCACCTGTAATGGTGATTTTACATATGGAGAAGTGGGCCCGTCGTTTCGCTACGTGTCCGATGAGACCCGTGATGGACCCATCCTTTTGGGGCCCGCCCCACACCCTCTCCTCCGGCTCACTGATCTCATATCTGCGAAAGAATATTGTGTAATGGGAGCACAGTAAACAGAAGGTTTCTGTAAATGAAAAAAATAGAAAGTTTCTGTAAACAGAAAGTTTTTGTAAACAAAAATTTTCTGTTAAAAATTGTTCCTGCATGTAAGCAGACAATTTCTCTTTCTGTGAATGGCAGCATGACTGTCGATGTAACCCGTCTACATACTAAGCTATTTGGGTTTTACTACAACCTCCGGATTGCTAAACAATATCTGCTCTTTACTTTCTCTGCAGTTATGGATTGTCTACATTAAAGTTATAACTATAGTGTATCTAATAACTGAAAACTACTACGATAACTTTACAATATATAGCTTCAATTAATTTACGTTTGGTTTTAAATAGAGATTGTCGATAAGTGAGGCTTAAATCCACCTTGCATTAGAAAGCTAGCGAAAATAGGTACTATCTTTACATCGAAAAGCTCTCGGATTCCAAATACTTGTTCGATTTGGCGCCGAAGTTAAACCTGTGAGGCATAATTTGTCCGAATTTTCAATCACATCATTTGGATTTACCACTTTGCTTCGTGCTGCACGTGTTAAAAGCAAAGCGATTACGTTGAGCTGGCTGAAGACCTGCTTTTACAAAGTAAGATTGAGTTGCTGGAAGTCGCCAGGGTAAGCGATTAAAGGTCTCTGCCTCGAACTCAATTCACTGAAGTCAAAGTCAGAGCTCGTCCTAAAATTTACAACGAGTCAAACCTCGACGGTTTATAAACCCTCGAGGTTTGACTCGTTGTAAATTTTAGGACGAGCGCTGACTTTGACTTCGGTGAATTGAGTTCGATGCATAGACCTTTAATTGGTTACCCTGGGCGCCGTTCGTTTAGTTCGCTCCTTATGATTATAACTTGCTCTAGTTGCAGAAATGCAGATTCCAAGTTTCTGAAATTCCCTTCTTACGGATTCGTAGCTAGTGCTGCAAAAATTTGAAACATGGTAAATATTGTTATCATTTCCTTAGCTTATTCTAATGTAGGGCTAAGCTCCACCAATAATATTGAAATTCACCTGAAGTTGAGCATGCTGGCGAGAGTGGCAACTATCTCTACGTCAACGCCCCCTTCAGGCACGTGGTTGCCAGCTTCGTCCGTGGTGTAGCCGAAGAAGGTTATCGTCGGCAATGCCGCAATTTTCAGAAGTCTCTTGTGGAAATCGCTGTAGAATACGTCAGGATCCGTGTACAGCTGAGGTGACACTCCGTCTTGTTGCCCATTGTTCGGTACCTTGTGGAACCTGGCAAGCCCGTAACAATAGTCTATCAAACTTTGCCTTCACTTTTTTCTGCCATGTGAATTTGTGTTACAGTGAATAATATATACAGCTTGATGTCAGTATAGTGTAGAAGTGTATATATTACTAGTAGTAGCATTACGTACTATTCACGATCATATTTGCATAAAATAAAACAAAACAAAAGAAGCGTAACTCACTTTATGCTCTGGTCGTCCTGCACTCTGGACGAGTAGAGAGCATAACCCACGTCTGGAGAACCAACAGCTGCCGCCATCTTCGTTTCCCAATAAAAAAAAAAAGTTAAGGAATAATCTTTTTTGTAGTGCCATTAGGTCAGTGACAATAAAGTCTCAGTGGATGTTATTTTATCAATCAATGTATGTCAATCAGTCGGTGCGGTACTTACCTGCACTCCCTCCCTAAGCAGCACCTCTACCTCCCTCAGGAGGGACGTGCCCATTGTCATCAGCGCCCACCATACCCGCCGGTGTTCCAGTGACTCGTCTCTCACCTGTAAAGCGCAGCGTATGCTTAGGGACCGTCTCTTTACTGGGGGCAACAGCGGTTTGTGTTATAGAAAACTCAGTCCTGCTCAGCAAGATGACTCATCAGCCGCCTCAGCGTAACTGGGTTGTTTTTAACACCTGCAACGCAGTTTAAAGTGACGAAACTAACGCGTCTATCTGAAGTTCAGGAAAAGCCAAGCCTTGAAATTTTAACTTCGTTCGCTAATCGAGTGCTCCCTTCGTTTCAATATAGTTACGGATACTGTGATAAGTTTCCTGTTAGTGGAATTTTTCCAATGATTTAGGAAACAATAGGCCTTTGGTTGCAGGTTTGTGTATGAACTCATTCGCACAAAATTTGCGCGAGAAGTTTCAAGAATTTTTTATGGGATATTTTTCCCGGTGTGTGGAAACCAGTGGGAAATTGAGGGCATTTTAACAAGCAAACAAATATCATTTATTATCTCGTATATAGGGGGCAATGGATACACCTATCGAGGTTTTCTTTTTGCCCTAATTCTAGAATTTTGAAGATCCAGTAGTGTGAAGAGCAGGAGAAGCAGTCCGTGATGAGAGTCAATTTAGGAACCCTCATCGTGCATTGCCTGGCCTCTCGGTGCTGGAGTGCACCACGCAGTGTAAATCCGTAGCGTGCCGTCCGTGGAATCGGACCCGGGCCTCCGTTGATGCGACGCCGAACCGTTGTCACTTCACCACAGAGAGGGTAAATTTCTGGGCAGGCGGCAACACTGAGGCGGTGAAGTGCACAGACTCTGTAATGTTATCACCGGTGCGTAGCCAAGTGCGCAGGGATAATCCCACCTATTCAACGGGCTCCGAATGCCACACATTGCTCACATTGTGAAGGAAGCTTTAGCAGGGTGATGGCGAACAATTAAAAATCTGCGGTAGTTAATCCCAGCATTTCAGTTAAAATATTTATATTTTTTTTTATAGCAGTATGGTAGGATCGGTAATGCTATAAATAATTCAAGTATGTTTTTCGGTTAGCGTTTACGTGAAATGCTTGATTTATATTGCAAACAATATGTGTTTAAGGGATTACCTCTTCAAAAATCCGTAGGACGTCTACGTCAGGACAGATCAAAATTACAGCCGTGAATCGGGTCCTCATTGCTTGCTGGTTTATATCCTTGGCGGAGAGAGAGGCGCACTGCATCCACACTCGTGTCTGGACGGGTACTGAGTCATTGGTCGACAGGGCACGAACAAGTGTTGTCGTGTCTGGAACATGTCGACGACACGTTGCTGAATGCAGCGTTGTCACATCCGCTTTTTTGTGAAGATTATGCCAATTATTAAGAACTAAGCGTCATCAGTCTTACGTTAAGCTAATTTGAAACTGAAAAAAAGTGTATGACGGTAAGAAATCTACTGTTCCAGTTTCGTTGTATTGTAAGGCTTTTTAAAAAGATAGATACGATTAAAATTAGGATGTTTTGATGCTGTATCAAAGTGTGCTATAAAAACTTTCATTCATATGATTCGGAATCCATTTCAGGCAATACTGCTTATTAGCTTTTTATTTATATTTTTGCGCTACACCAACAACTACTATGCTGACTGTTACAAAAATCTTATCAAAATAAATAATAAATTGTATCAGGATGAACATGGCACCATTTGAAACACTTGTCAAAGTGATTTTTTTTTCTGTTGCTTCAGTTTTAGGCAAACAAACGTAATCGTTTGGCGTTGCGAATTGACAGAGCTCCATTGAAGATCCAAGCAAGTTAAAGCTCAGCAAATAATAGCATCTCGATTACATCATACTAATGGAAGATGCCGACCATGTACCTTTTTTGCGATGTCGCTTAATAGAACTGACCGTACGCCTCTGACGTCACAAGCACCAGGTGCTCGGCTGGGGAGGCGGCCGCCAGCAACTGAAACACGGCAACGTCTAGCGGCTGGGATCGAACCCGTGTCTCCAGCACCACTGCCTCGCTGCGCTGCCTGAAAAATTAACAATTTCAGCTTGTTACGCGTACGGAAGATGGCTGTATTGAGAACAATGATGCGTCTCGTGCGTGAGTCTGTGTGTCAGATTCTATATACCAACGTTTGTTGGTTGCCAGTGTGCAGCGGCGTGAGGTGTTTTGTGCGAGCTGATGGAATTTGCCCTACAGCGAGCTGTGCGTGTTCGAACGGACTCCAGCATTTGTTGTGTATGAGATGATGAGATGGTATTAGTTTCAGTACGTTCGTACTTGTTTGTAAGTAACTTTAAGTAACTTTTGCATCGCTATAGTTTGTTGCCTGCCTCAAAACCACTCTAAGATATATACTTAAGCATTGCTTACTTTAGTAATTACAACACTATGTACGTGCCATATATATACACGTGTACATACTGTGCTTGTCCTCGTCGACAAAAATGACGGCAAAGAATTTCCATTGGCATCGCTTATTAAGTAAGTGCTGATACTTTTGAGCGTGAAATATGCGATTAAGATCAATTCATCGCACCCATAAGCTGTAGCCAGCTAGCCTGATCTTCTTCAATGCTATCAAAATGTCCACTTTGGTATATGCATAGTCCTTTTTTGCAGGTTAGCCACACTTACCTGATAGTGGATTATTTTTGCTTACAATAAATCATACAAGAAAATGTTTTACAGATACTGTGGCTAACGTAAATCTCCTGCTCCAAGCGTAAACAAGATAGAGAAGTTTATCGGTGCAGTTGCTTCCAAAGCACGTTTGAAATCTTGTGGTAAATATTCTACTGGAGCGCGCCTCCAGCCACCGTCGCTGGCAGCGGCTGACATACTTAGTGGCTTGAACTCCCATACTCTTAATGCCTCCAACTTTGGCTGTCAACCTGGCTGAGTGACTTGGTGACAGCCAGTTTACGTGGCAGTTAAAAAAAATAGCCAGCACCACATTAGCATAACCTAGCAAAAGCTCGGAGCAAGTTTTTGTACGGAGAAAAAATAACTTTCAAAACGAGACGGAAATTTGATGGTGCGGTATGAAAGATACCGAGTGCTATATTAGTCGCCTTTTTTGAAGGATTGACGATATTAAATTTTGCAGGCGCAAGCAGTACGTGCAGCTAAGGCAATTAAACAAAATCATGAGCCTAATGCCTCGTACCTCCTCTCCCTCCCGCCACCCGCCAAAAGCTACGGCAAAGAGGAACGCTCGCTTCAGTGGCAATTGCTGGACACGAGCGTTTCAGCTGATTTTTACTCCAAGTTTTAAATGCAGCTTTGCACCCAGCATTTAAATTTTATTTCTTCCGAACCAGAGGCGTGTTGTAGTCACAATTCAGCCGCAGCCTGACAAAATGGTTACTGTAACCTAAAAAGCGGCTGTGAGGGCGCCATTTGTCGATGACCAGCGCAAGCTTAACAATAATGAAATTTTGCGTTAATTATACCTTCATCGACGGAAGCTCAAACTTCAGAAATGTATTTACTTACCCTAAACTACAGCCTACTCAATTTAATCGTTATTTATTTGTACAATTCTTCTAATCCCATTATTTGAAACGGAAGTTTCTGAGCGGTTATCTCTGTCACCGTAACCCGTGTCGTGATCGTCGTTGCCGCTTCTCGCGTTGTAATTGCGACACATTTTGCGAGCTGTGGGATCACCGGTTTAGCCCTAGTAACCCAAAGATTGTGTTTACGACACGTCTCAGCGCTTCAAGTATCATCTGAACTACATATACTGTACATACCCATGAGCATACTTGTACATTTGAAAGTAACTCTACATCATCCATACCATGGACTCTACTGAGTTTATATAACTACTCTGCTCATCTTATCAGCATCTACTTTTGTTAAACCCAGGGTCGAATTTCTGCCTATCATATCCGTATGAAGGTGTACACAACTATATAAATAAATGTACACTGGTATTCATTATCTAAAGTATTACGCACTTACGGCTCTGGAAGGATCTCTGACTCGTCTTGGTATAAATCGCGGTCAGGCGATAGCGAAGACTTATCGCCAGCAGCTCCAGTCCCGGATCCCACGCAGGCTGTTGACAAAATATTATAGGTATACAATAATTATGTCTTAATAGTTGCTAGTCTCAACAACGCCTGGTCCTATCCAGAGAAACAGCTCATTGTCTGCCCTTATATATAACAGAAATAAATACTAGACGTCAAGTCAGATTTTCAACTGGGGACTTCCAACTTACCATGAACGCCGGCACTGTAACGTGTTAGGTCAACGCGCACACCAAAAGAAGTTTGGCGAGAAGATGGCAAGCGAGATTGCAGGAGGGAGTCGGGATACATTCTCTTCCTATCGAACCGCGCACACAGAGAGCGACAAAAGCTGGCAGGATGGCAAGAAGCAAAGCAGCAACCGTCTCCGCAGATGGTTTGACCCCGCAGGATGAGACGGCAATGACGTAAGGTAAGGTGATGATAAAGCAGTCGAAACCCACACAGAGCCTCCTCTATCCGTCGCTCTATTGGAAATCAATTTGAACTACAACGGAGCTACATTTAATCTAGAAGGGAACTCATCCGTTTACTCTACTGACTATAATAATCTAAGAAAGCATTGTTGGTTGTATGACCTCCCTATCCGAATATACTCATGTATATTTACATATTGAGTTGGAGAGCAGCGAAACGCGCGTCGTGGGTATCAAATTTACTTCAACTGCTTCGAATTGACATCTACATTTAGGCCATCTTAATAAAATAATGATAATCCTGTATATTTTTTGTATTAACTTGCTAGGTGTATAACATAACTGTGTCAGCTTTCACTATTAGGTTCCTGTTGTTCGATTCTAAATTCCCTCTCGGTTTTTTGCTTTCATTCCGTGTCGAGGTAGTAGCTCAATAAAAGTTGTATTCGAGGTTCGTAGTTCGGGTCCCCGCTTGGCTATCTGCATGTACTCTATTTGTGGTTAGGTCCGAATCAATCAAAATCATTTGTTCCTCCAATTAACAGGTGGATGTATTCTTGTTTTTAATACTAGAACAATTGGTGCAACACTACCTATACGTATGGTATAAGATATATGGCAAGATATCGAAACTCCTAGACAGGAGACAGCCAAATCCAGGTGCTAAAGGTGGAAGTGAGACCCGCAATCATTGCTTGAACCAAGGAGATTCAATAGAGGAAGAGGGAACCCTGCGGCCCATTCACAGAATCACCAGCGAGTCAACCAGAACTTCTGGGCTGAGAGACGCGTTCGTGAATCTCATTGGTTGAAGTGACTGGGGAGCAGTAAACTTTATGGGGGAGCAGCAGCAGAAAAACCGATGTACTGATATGTAATTTGTGCATACGGCGACTGGCTGCAGCCATAATCGACTCTTGAGCTTTACTCACGAGGCTCCTGGTTTCCTCCTTTGTATAGAAGCTCCTTGGCTTCAACTTGTTTTATGTGCCCGTTTTTAATGGTTCTCAATATGAATGCAACCCACTATGTATAACAATATACGGTTTGTTAGTTCCGAGTCCTCTCTGTCCTGTTCTAAGGGATTAGATAGAAAATCCATCTGCTGAACAGTAAGTGGGTTGTAGCCATTCCATTTTTAAAATAATTGATTAAAGATTTGAAAAATATTCATTGCACTATCTCTGCGTGGTAGCATAGGTAATAGATTTTACCTTATTCCCCTAGCGATTTTTTGTTTTGTCAGTGCTAGTTATACTCAAATTGAATAGAAAATCAACGAAGGAAAAATAAGTGTGCAATAAACGTTGATTTCAATGAAGTAGTAATTTTCTGTTGTCATTTTACGCCGGCAGGATCTACTAGTATAATACGGTCGATTGAAATTTTTAATCTACCATGTAGTATAATGTATAGTAAACCTTTCATTGGATATACCTCTGAGCGTTGTTAGAAGAAGCAGGAGCAGCAGCCATTTTGTTTTCCGGTGATCCACCATTTTCAATCGGTTTATATGTTTATCTACTTTATTGCTCACGCGTTGTACTAGTTTAGCGCTACATTCTTCTAATTTTGCAAGTAAACTTCTAGGAATGTAATATTTCAAATGCAGATAAGTTCAAGAGTCACGACGAACTTTCCAGCACCCTGTCCTACTTTACAGTGGAGCAATCCACATAGAATGCTTGGAGCCACGAACTTTCCAGCACACTGTCCTACTTTACAGTGGAGCAATCCACATAGAATGCATGGAGCCACGAACTTTCCAGCACCCAGTCCTACTTCACAATAGAGCAATCTACAAATCAGTGCACTTATACATACCTGTCCCAAAGGTCACCAAAATACCGGAGCAAATTGCGAAGCGCAGTATCACTAGCATAAAATATTGGCGGTATTTACCTGTGCTTATTGTTTTCCCACGCCATTTTGTTTGTCGTCATCTTAAATCTCATTTTCTCGGTCGTAGAGAATAACGGCAAATTTCTCTTTAGACTGTTAATAATTATCGATTTACACTGCACGGAGCTCCGGCATCGAGATGCGTGGAGAAGTACTGCTAGGGATTCCATATTGATCCACAACACTGACTGCTAGTATTTCCTGCTCTTCACGCGATTAGATCTTCAAAATTCTAGAATTACGGCAAAAGAAAACCTTGTTAGGTGTATTCACTGTATATGATATAAATAAATTATTTTATTAATACAACTTCTGTACTCGGCCGTAAAGAATGACGGCGAACTTCTGTTTGAGGGTAAATCAGCAATGTGCGCACCATGATTCTTAGCGCTGGCCTTGCGGTTGCGCCGTGCTGTTCTTTAGTACCGGGCTCGAATCCCCACGAGCCTCTGACGTATTTATTTAACACTAGCTGGACCCGTGAAAATTTTCACGGTCTACCAACTTTATTTTGAGTGTTTGGAAAATTTCCTTCTACCGGTATGTTTGTTGTTGGATTTTAATGTAATTAGTTGCACATCTAATTT
>LQNS02277096.1:5421063-5445220 GCA_001587735.2 Parhyale hawaiensis | reverse complement strand
CGCATAAACAATTAAAAAGACCTGGCCTGTGGCCGAGAGATAAGTCATCAGCCGTATCACAGATACGAGAGCTTCTCGAACTGAATAAAGCTCGAATTTCCTTCTATCTATTAATGATAAAGAGCGTGACACAAAAGGTAGGTACGTAGGTAGGTACTAGCGTATTAATATATAGATAATAAGGAGATTAAGAGCTTCCCTCCTGGATGATGGCGGGTGCAAGTGGGACTAAGAATCTGACGGATACATTTATTCACATTTATAAGTATACAGTAGAGCCGATAAAAAAAGGTAAAGTCAACTTGACGGTACTCCAACTGGGAAACCCGCATGCACTGGTTTGTGCTGCAGATATAGGCGAACAGGCCCAGAGGAGCATACGGCTACAGTCGACCATAGACTGTCAAGAGCTATGGCGCCAGTGGCGGAAGACTCCATGCGACAATCTGCGACTCCCAACCCTCCCCATTGCTATGGAAGGTCAGTAAACCCATAGCAGTACGCAAACCGGATGCTGACCGATCACATCAAGCGCCGACAAGATCATGCCTAGCTGGGAGCGAGGTTCGAGCCTGCGGCCTTGAGATCCAAAGTCAGACGCTTTAGTCTGCAGCTACTGACAGCAAAAGGGAAACCGTTCGTTTCTGTAAAAAACAAAGATTGGCCTAAGAGAAACCGTTTTTCTCTATACAAGCCCAAGAGAACTCATTCTGTTCTGTACAAAATGTTATCCTAAAAGAAGCTGTTCTATTTTACTAAAAGTTAGTCCACGAGAAGCTGCTCGTTCCTATTCAAAAGAAAATAAATTAGCCAAGAGAAGCCACTCTTTCTTTTACAAAAGGTTAACCAAATCGAAGTATTATCATAAGATCGTATTCCAGAGACCTGTTAATTATTCTTAAAATCCTCTTGCATGGCTTCCCATGACATTTTTAAAGGTGCTGGGTGCAGCAGATATGTACGCCACTTTAGTTATGCGTGCAAAGGGCGATCTAGCGCAGTTTTTTTTTTCGGGCTTCTTTAGAGGCAGCGGGACTACAGTCTATCGACCAACTAGAAAAATTTACTTCTAGTGAATCTTATACTAATCCTTGCTTGTGTTATTTTCCGATTACAGTAATTAACGCAAGGCTTTTTGGGGGTACAGATGGTGCTTGAGGGTCTAATGGGAAATCCGTGGTCCCGCGCATGCTTCTCTACCCTCTACATCCGTCCCTGACCGAAACGCAACACCCCGGCAGCGCGCATTCGATTTGCGCACTGCCGCGAGGCTACAGTTATTGGCTTCCTGCTAACCTAACGGAAACTTCAGTAATGAGCGTAGGTTTCGTTACTATGGGTGGAGTATTAGACGTTAACCATAGGACAAATACCATTGAGATATGCAGATACACCAGCTCGATTCAGTCAGCTGCATATTACGTTTCCTTTGCAACATCATCTTATGGTTAGTGAAGTAGCCTAGCCAGGGAGGACCTTCGGGGGGGGGGGGGCATGCCTTCTCAGAAGTCTCACGTCACCCCCACTGAAAATGAGGACACAGTGGAGTGTTGCGAGGATGCTGTGCTTGCACGCTCTAAGTTTCGAATTCGCATCGTCGCCACGCTTGCGAGCTTACGGCCTCAGCGTTCAGCGTTTTTTTTTTTTCTTTGGGGGGGGGNTTTTTTTTTTTTGGGGGGGGGGGGGGGATTTGTATTTGAATTACAAGTATCGGCCCTAATCAGACATGGCGATGGGCGGACTAGGTCGCAGTTTCCACGTCAGCCTTCCGTCTATGACGCCATAGCTCTGATATACTGTGGACGACTGCAGCCGGGCACTCTTTCAGTATCTTGCTGTCATCATGAACTAGTTCTTGTAAATTTACCGCGGTGCTGTTTTCGAACAACTTGATTTTACAGTGGCCTGTAACTTTTTCTAGGCTGTAAGGCCAATGCACACGGCAAACAAAAAGTATCGAGAGTAGTTCACCTGCAAATATTCTGCAAGACTCTGGAAAGAAGTTGCCTGAGGAGCGAATAATAAGGCTGTGACCTGCCCAATTTTCTCCGTTGAATTCAACCGATTCAAATTAGCTGGCAAAATCCGGGTTTCCCTTGTAAGTATTTACCTACTACTGCCGTATGTACGATTTACTCCTTGGGCTTCACCTCTTATTGCCTTATATGGTCGCTAATAAAACAATAATTATAATAATTATAACATTTATTTCTCATCTGGAGACTGTGCCCAACAAGGTTAGGACACTGTGTCGTGAGGTTTTCATGCTTAGTACTAACAGAAGAATAATACTAAAAAGTAACATAAGAGACAATTGGTATTAAATTTGCAGTGAATCTACTAGAGCAAGGCTCGCATCTTAATAAGATGATACTGACACTATTTTCCGTTGAGAGGGGCGTTGGTTACACAGAAGTGATGTGAATTTTTTTTACATCTTGAAATAAAGTATGCAGCCTAAAGTGAGCTAGGGCGAGTAGTTGCGGATTGAAAAATGTTACGTTTACAGGGATTAAAAAAAAGAGAGAGAGAAGAAAGGTGCGAGGGGAAATTTAGAATATATAGACCAGCTAACCATATTCAGGAGTGAGTGAGAAACAGACATGTATTACAATAAATAGCTAGTAATGATAATAATGGAACAAAATTGAATTAAAATAGAATAGGTAGATTATATTACAGTGAAAGAAACGCGGCATATTTCCAATTTAATTCAATTATATGACCGTGATTTCCCTATTTGTGATAGACAAGGATTTATATCGCGCTGTTCCAAACGTTAAGTCAATTCTTCGTAAAATGAATTTGTTTCCAAGTTATAGCACGAGTTGCTGATATATGTCAGTAAGAAATATACGAGTCAAAGTGGGCTCACTCGACAGTGCTTTGCAGAGAGTAAAGCGGGCAAAGTTCAGCGATCAGCGGGCAGAACCTCGGGAACGAATATGCCAGCCAAACGTTGTGGTGCTATTATGCGGGACGGGGACAATTTCTAAAGTCGGTCAGCTCTAAATTATATACTTTTCACTTGAATTACAGTATCAAAATCTCTAAGTCTTGGAGTGTGATAGGTAGCTACTAGAACTATTTTACAAGAGCTATGACGGTTTAAACACAGGTAATTTGGATACTGGCCTAAAAATGTCCGCTGTGCAAGACGTAGGGTTCGCTCGAATGTAGTGCGGGCATCACTCGCTTCGTTCGCGGCTATTCTGTGTACGTGCCGCTCTAAGCATGTACGTTTATGTCGCATCACCACCACCAAACTCACTACCATGCGCTGTGCAGTAGTTGCCGCACGTAGCTGTGTAACATAACTGCGCTTGTGTGGAATTTAGACAAACCAGGCCTATATACTCGCCTAACCTGCCTGATGTTATGAATATATTTCTTACCATCTACCCAATAGTCCTTCCTGTTTTCTGTCAGTACGGCCTAACCCTAGCCTAAGCTAACCGGTTATACAGCGACTTGTGGCAATGAGACACAGCTGCACACGTACTTGAACGCACGCACAGCGACGCACGTACACAGAATCGTCGCGAACGACGACAGTGCCGTTAATCATTATGTATTTTTCAAGCATGAATCCCACATAAAAAAATTCTTAATTTATCTAAATAGTAAGCATAACAGTATTGAGTTTACACACGGAAAAGAGAGTGACAAAAACTAAACTTCCTAGACGTTCAAGTTCATAATGAAAATGGTAAATTTGAGACCTCGGTATACAGAAAAAAGACATTCACAGGCTTGGGCATGAAATTTGATTCTTTCTTACCTTCAGCGTTTANNNNTAAACTTCCTAGACGTTCAAGTTCATAATGAAAATGGTAAATTTGAGACCTCGGTATACAGAAAAAAGACATTCACAGGCTTGGGCATGAAATTTGATTCTTTCTTACCTTCAGCGTTTAAGCGAAATTTGACTTCATGTCTTGTCATCCGAGCATTGAAAATTTGTTCATTGTCAAAGTTTTTTATCGAGGATTTGGCGTTTCTCAAAAATTGTTTCATACAAAATGGATTCCCTTTATACTTAGTTGATAATATTTTTCGAAAGACTTTGGAAAAAATTTAAAATGCAAGCCCTAAAATACCAACATAGAGAAGAAACTTGTATACATGTGTCTACCATTTTTCGGAAATACTTCATATTCTTCAAAGAAAATTGTAATTAGGCTGGTGCAACAGTTTTACCCACAGGAAAGTTAGAGTCATATTTTCAAAGTCACATTGCGTTGAATCATTCATCAAATTTAAAGACACTCCCTCTTTCACTTGCTTCTTCGGTGATACATAAATTCCAGTGCAGTCAGTGTACTGCCTCATACATTGGTGAAACGAGGTTTCGAAAAATGGTGCGTATTTTAATGCACTTCCATTCTTCACTTTATGGAACACATTATGAACCACTCCGGACTGCGACACGACGAGCAAGAAGGACTTCGCCACACTTTCTTGCGCCTAGTCACTTCCGGAATTTTCAGTGTTGCCGTCAGGCAAGCATGAGAATTGGCCATTTGAATAGTTGCATTGAATTTTATTATTAAAATTACTTTACTTCAAATAAGCTCTCAGATTCTAACCTTTTTGCGACAGAGGAAGCAAATGAAAGTGAGGATTTGCCAGCATAAAGGCTTATCATTTCGTTCTGGTGAGAGGTTAACAAACGTAAATAGCAAAATTTTCGCTCATTTTGAAATTTCGGGTCATCCTATTGCAGATGATAATTTTGAAACTCTTGACCAGTGCTCCAACATTGACCTAAAATTATTAGAATCAATCTATATCCACAAAAACGCGCCTTCGTTAAATGAACAGGCCAGTACCGTGGATCTTTTCATTTTGAAATTAATTGAGGCAGTTTTGGTATCATACATACAATGCTAGTATATTAAGCTACACTTCAATTCAAAAATAATTGCGTTTTGGAACGGGAAGATCTGAGACTGACAGAGGCTATGGGCCGTTGGTATTTTCGGATAGGGGAGAATTAATTAAGAGAGTAAATGGATCCCAAGTACTACAGAAACTGGGCCAATGCGGATAATTCCCGACTTCAAAATGACTGGAATATTCAATGTTGATTTCATCGGCAAGTGGCTTTGCACAACAATCGTCAATAACTTGTTTTTCAGTACATGAATTTTCTTCTTCTAAACTCTTAAATGCGTGACGGAGAGACGGACCAACATTGGAGCAAGCAAGGGAGCAAGCGACCAACAACTGTGTTTTATTATATAGTGGATATCCAAGAGCTCTATCCATTCTTGTCTTATAAAAGTAGAGTTGTACAGTCAATTCTTAACCTAGCGAGTAAGACTCCTTGCTTATTGTTCTACACTAGTGTACTGAACATGTATTGTAATAGAACTATTGTATGAATACCTTCTTACGGGGAGAAATACATGATTTTGATTTGATTGATTGATTTATAGATCATGATACTTCATCACTCCCTGACTGTATCCTATTCGTAAGTAAGGGCGCATTCGATTGGGCGCCAAAATTAGGCCTTCGAAGCTTGACTCGTTCGAATCTTCTGTAAATGCACTGGCTTCGACCTGGTAATTTGAGTTTCAGGTACCGACCCTTTATCGGTTACTTTGGAGACTTCCAGAAGCTCACTCTTGCTCCGTAAAATAGAACTCAGCGGACTCAACGTAATCGGGTTGCTTCTAAAACCTAATGCATAGATTCAGAGTTCGAAAGCGAAAGCTTCTGTCTGAACTTTCGGACAAGTTAGGCATTGAACGCCTACTTTCCTCGCCTAATCGAACGTCCCCTCAGTACAGTAATAAAAAATAAAATGAAAGGAAACGAGCGCTAGAGTTGCTGCGTCCACACAGCTTTTCAAGTTCTGATGCACTCCATAATATTAAGATGTATCTGAAACTTTATACTAGTCAAACTTCTAGAACCATATGACTTGACAGATAACATTCTGGTAATTTTTTGGTACACCTACAGAACGTTGTGCTCATAAGGACACGAGAACGAAAGAAAAGCACATTCAGTAGTTTGGCGAGAATAAATTAAAAACTCGCGTGTAGACTGCAATGAAAATTTACGTGTCCATATTCTTTTCAATTCTACCCTACTCATCTTTATAATGATAATTTTATTTCAATTTTATTCGAGAAGTAGGCAATTCTAAGCTCCATTTTCGTCTAGTTGCATCTTCCCTTTGCATTGAAATATCGCAGCCAACTTGGAGTCCCTCTAATTTGGTGCCGTCAGAATTAGTGAAGATTTCACTCGTGTGAGTTAGCCAACAATATTCATTGAAAACGACTATAAATTACCATAATAATGTGTTTACCTTTCGGTGCTTCAACATATACAAATAATCGTAAGTGTAAGTAGCAAACTTTTCGTTGGCGAGGGCAATATAATTTTATAGAGGAGTTATATTTTAGAAGAAGTTCACTAGTCAATTTACAAAATCTATCTACTATATAATAATTCACGTCGTGTTTTTATTTATTTATTTATTTATTTATACATTTATATCTTTCCTGTCACGCTCTATGGGAATAACATAGGAGAAAATTCAGATTTCAAAATGTGAAAAAAAAGTGGGGTACCTTGCAGACTTTTTCTTTCAGCTTTCAAAATGTAAAAAAAGTGGGGTACCTTGCAAACTTTTTCTTCGGCGAAAAAAAAAGTCGGGTACCTTGCAATCTTTTTCTTCAGTATTAGATAAGGGAAAAATAGAACTAATTAGATAGGAGAAAATTCAGATTTCAAAAGGCGAAAAAAAAAAAGTTGAGTACCTTGGAAACTTTTTCTTCAGTATTAGATAGGGGAAAAATGAGGAAGCCCAAAAGACGGCGAGGGTTTTGGTGAAGCGTAATTTTTTTGTCGTCATTTATAATGACGGCATGGGCCACTAGTACTATAATAAGAGAGCTATCTGTCTGTCAGTCCGTCTATCCGAAGCCTTATTTTCTCCTACCTAATACTGAAGAAAAAAATTTCTAGGCACCCAACTTTCTTTTTGCAAACCGTATCCAGGATACGAGCTCGGGAATTCCCGGGTTATTGGTGAAAGCCTGATCATGGGTCTTTTGTAAACTTGGTTGCTTTTGTGCACTTGGTGAATTTCGTGGACTTTGTGGACATGGTGAAATTGGGAGTATTGTGAACTTTTTCGATAGGATGGTAAGATATTTTCAAATACATACTTTCATAACTTATTCAACAAAAGGGTTGCGTTTGGTGCACTAATTAAAATAATATATTGATGTACCCAACTTATACCCTGCATCAGTGGTTACACAGTGCTAAAAGTAGGTATTTTTATATAAGTCTATAGTGTTGTTTCTAAAAACCAAAATATTTTTTTCCTTCCACAACTTAGTGAAGTATCAAGTACTTCTCAAGCTTACCACTCGCGGCATGATCTTACAAAAAACTATATTGAGGTACTACAAAAGAAAACGCGCACTTATATCTTCTGCTGCTTTCATGTATAGTGTGCATATATCTGATGTAATTCCATAAAGTTTAGTTTATAGATCTAATAAAATTTCCAGAATATGGATATTTATATGAATTTTCGAGAACAGTTACTAAACCTGACTTCTACTAGTTATGTTCATACTGTGCTATGTATTAATATTTACAAAAATGGTAACATTCAAAATTTTTAATACAGCTGCAATGTGTTTTCTAAAAACTCACTATTTTATAAAACTCTGTAAAGCAACACTTTCCGATCTTACTGCTCGTGACATGACCTCGGTCTAGGACTTACCTAGTTCTTCTAATCAACCAGATTTGTTAGAATATCATGTCTGAAATATACGAACAGAATAAGTGAGTATATTGTTATTTTTAAAGTTAAACTTGCGTTAATTTAACTTTTGCTTTATTAATTAGTGGTTTATCCGTGTTTTCAATGTAGTTTTATGGGGATTTTTGTCGTAAATATTGGGATATTTACGTAAATAAGTGCGGCATGCTGCACCCACGAGTTTCCACGATAATGGCGGCGCCAGCTCGTGCCGCTTTCGCTGACATTTGATAAACTTTACCTTTTGACATAAATTTATTTTGACGCATGTTGATTCATTTGGCTTGGCATTTGATTTTGAATGTGTGGTGCTTTTGTCATGGGTACTTTTTCAATAATTTTACCGTTTTGTATGTTATTGATGAGTAATCATTTAACTACCATGTGCGATCTCTTGTAACTATTCGTTCTAGACTTTCTGTCCTTTATAAAATTTACTGTTCACTTGTGAAGCATAAATATTGACAAGATGTTGATTTAATTATCAAATTAAATCGTATAGGCCTACCTTGCATCACCAGTTCCGGTTTATGTTGGTGATCAGCACTTGAGTAACGAATGATTTTATCTTTTTTATGTAACCACCCTAGCCTATACCAGTTGAATTTATTTTAAGTGCAGGTCCTTCCACTTGGGCAAGTCTTAGTCATGTGCCAATTTCTTTAGCCTTATTTTACATTTACCTAGTTAGCCTAGCCCATTTTTGGGTATTTGGCAGGCTTAGGCTGAGTTTTGATTGCACAATGGCAAATGAATTCTTTGCTTATTGTGTTGACCTACTGCGATGGTGCAATAGTTGCTGCACATACCTAGGCATATAATCAAAGCCATGTGTAGCTAGATGACTAATTTGAGCACTGATAACTAATTACAGCACTGATAACTAATTACAGCACTGATAACTAATTAGATTATGTGGAGACTATTAGGTAACTAGTGGCTAGGTAGTTTGCTTCTAACTAGTTGAATATTTTTGGTAAATTTTTATTTTAGGCCTGGCCCCTCACCCAAACCAACATAGACCTAAATGTAATATTGATCATTATTGTTATATGTTAGATATTCTGATATTGATTGCCAACTGGTGAATGCCATTTTGTCTTGGGGCACAGCCATTGGAAAATAACTAGCCTACCTGATTTTAAAAATACTGATGTGTTCTGTTTAGCATAAGATCTGCCTTAGTATTTATAATTGAAAATTTCTGAAGTTTACGTAAGTTTTGGTGTCCGTAGCAGAACCAGTTGTACATTTGTAACCTTAAGTTAGAAAAAAAGTCAAGTGTCATTGGCTTTAAAATTTGTTTAATTGAGCATTATTTGCAACCTTTAATAATAATGTCTTTGGAAATTTTTTTACGTTACAGGACCCATTATATTTTCTTTACTTCTAGTCTGATTGTTATGAATCTCTCAGTATAAGTAGAATTGAAATTGAAGAACTTGTTATTCCTGCAAATTTTTTATTTTTGTAATAGTTTATGATAACCTAACCTACACTAACAAAAAACATAACTAAGCTGAAATTCAAGAAAAGTACAATAAAGTGTTCATCAAATTCAGTTTAACATCTAATGTGTGAGTTTGATAACAATCAAACCGTAATTAAAAAAAAATGTTTTCCTGCAAAATATACCAATAAGAATGAGACACCACAACATATAAAAGCTATACGTCCACACTCTACAGCGGTCACCGGCAAAATACACATAACTTGAAAGGGAAGTTTAGATTTCCCCAAATATTTATAAAAGCTTCATGCTATAAAAAAACGCTGGTAATTCTTTACTTTTGACGAGCCAGTCTATTTTCTTTATTTATGGTCTGATTGTTATGAAACTTGCACAGTATACGTAAAATTGACTTTTAAGAACATTTTATTCATGAAGTTTTTTTTCATTTTTGCAATAGTTTTTGAGATATTAAACTTTGAAACTCCCATTGTTTCCTATGGGAAAAAATAACAGATGTCATCACAGGCTTGCTAGCAACCTAAAAGGAACCAAACCTAACCTTGCCTAACCTAACCTTACTTAACCTAACCTAACCTTGCTTAACCTAACCTTACCTAACCTAATCTTACCTAGCCTAATCTTACCTAAGCCTTATCTTACCTAGCCTAATCTTACCTAGCCTAATCTAACCTAACCTAATATTACCTAGCTTAATCTTACCTAACCTAATCTTACCTAACGTAACCTAAATTTACCTAATCCAACCCTAATTTCTCTTTTATGGGATCGCTCTGTACTTTCTCCCATAGAAAAACAATGGTAACTTCAAAGCCATATATCTCAAAAACTAAGCATTTGCGACAAAAACATTTGTGTAAATTGTCTTAAATTGACCCAATTTACATACTGAACACAATAAAAATCATGTAAAAGTGAAAGTAAATAATACCAAAAGTTTAATAACAACATTACTTAAAAACTATTGCGAAAATTGAAAAATTTACACAAATAAAATATTCTTAGAAATCATTTTTACATATACTGTGCAAGTTTCAAAACAATCTGACCATGAATAAAGAAAATAGACTGGCTCGTCTAAAGTAAAGAATTGCCAAAACACTTTATGCTCATCTCAATATACATGGTAGTACATAATTATTAATTATTTGTGTAATTGTCAACTACAGTATTAAGTTTAAAAATTTCTGAAATTGTTCTAAAAATCCTTGAAACCATCTGAAATTTCAAAGAAACGGGTAATTTCCCCTATTGTTGCAGCCATGCACACTTCTTATTGATAGACACCAACGCATCACTCAAGCGTCTTATTAGTCGACCAACGAGTCACGCAAGCTTCTTATTGGTCGGAAAGAGTGCTGGTCGCTGCTCGCGTCAAGCAGGCTTGTTATTGGTAGAAATGAAGAAAGTATATATATTAACAATACATTAAAACTATAACAGAAATAAAAAATTATCATCAATAATATCAGCGTAGAATTCAATTCTACATATACTGTGCAAATTTCAAAACTATTGGACCATAAATAAAGAAAATAGAATGTCTCCCTTAAAGTAAAAAGTTGGCATGTCATTCCCTAGATTGGTTAAAACTACAAAGGTTCATTATTATGTAAGGAATTTGCAAATACTTCCCATTGGGCACAACCAGTCATTAACAGTAGCTATGCAATGACGGAGGTGTGTTTCTGTCAACAACCATAACTTCGTGTTCACTAATAATGTTATGGTTCTATTTGCGGATGATACCAAACTATGTCATCCTGCCACAAAAAAAGCCGAGCTCCAACCAGACTTTGAACACCTTGTGGAATGTGGCAGATGAACTTGATTGTCAGCAAATGCTCAGTAATGCACATAGAGCTGGTGAACCCTTCAACTCCATTGAAAATGAGCAGGATGGTATTAGCTGCGGTCACCCTACAGCGTGACTTGGGAATCAGTATTACAAACAAACTACAACACAGTCAGCAAGTTGAGAAGAGTGTGAAAATGGCAAGCAAAGTACCCGGATTCATCACCAGAAATTTTGAATAAAAGTCCAAGGACATCATTGTTCCCTTGTACAAAGCGTTAGTGCGGCCTCACTTAGATTTTGCTGTTCAATTCTGGTCACCACGTCTGTGCAAAGATATCGATAACATGGAAAGAGTCAAACGCAGAAAAACAAAATTGATACCACAGCTGGAAAACAAGCCTTACAAATGTTGCCTAAAGGAACTGGGTCTGATCTCTCCCAAGCAAAGATGACACAGGGGGCAACTAATAAAAACATTCAAGTATTTGAATGGCTACAACGGGACTCTTTGAAAGAGTTCTCAATGATCGCTTGCAAAACAACAGTCAAAAACTCAAAGAACCACTTTGTTTCTGCAGTTCTTTCCTTATTTCATAGTTAGCATCTGGAATAAACTCCCTTCCGATGATGTTCATGCAGAGTCAGTCACCGTGTTTAAAAATCGTGGTGACATACATTGGGAGAGACATCCTCCGCAGCTAAGAACTCCTCCTCCAGGAGTCACAAACTCTTAACGACCAAGGCTTCCGAAGCCACCTTAATCCATTTTCTCTCCTGCTCCAACTACACAGTTTGATATTTCCAAGCTCTGCATATCAGTGGCTCTTGATTGTGCCTGTGTGCATTCATGATCATCTCTTTGGCAGGGATTCATCCCCCATTTTTCTTTAGTCTTCCATGCCCTACTAAGTACTAATATAATGGCAATAGCTCATAGAGGCATGTCAGTGACTGCAGGGAGAACAAAACTGCTTACTTGTGGTTGGCAACTTGCTATTTATGAATGACCAGCAGTGTGCCAGGTACTCCATTGAATGCGTTAATGGTAATTAACAACAGTGGCCCCTGTGACTTCATGGCAATTGATTGCTATGATGCAAGGTTGGTGAGTAGCCAGAAGTACATACCAGTAAAGCTGGATTTTCTCAGAGGGTGCGTTCCCCGGGGGAAACGTGTCTCTCTCCCTCCCCGCCTCTCTAAATAGCCGCTAAACCCCCAATCAACTGCCTCCCTCCTGTTCCCCTGGTTCTCGCTGGCCCCCTTTATGTTGGAAAACTCAAGGGTGTCAGTGCCACTGGCGGTCGTGAGTGTGGGATGTACCTCTCAGGTGCTCTCTCTTCATGTTCTCTTGGGTAATCAGTCTTAAAAGATTCTCCTAGTCAATAAAAATTTCTTAGGGCTTTAGTTTTAACCCATTACAGCCCGGTCATTGATCCGATGGGATTTTTTTGTTAAAAATTTATACACGAGCTTCTTTTAGGCTGAATATGAATGTCCAACAGGAATTTTTCCTGGCATCACTGGAATGCCTAAAAATAAATTAGGAACAACGAAAACAAGAAGAACAATCTGACTCTATTCCTAGAGCTGAGGTGAATGCGGCTCAGCTAAAAATGGAATGTTTGGCAATGCAAGGTATATCGGAAAACATAAGATACACGTAACCCTATAAATGAAGTGTCAATTATGATAAGTTGGTTCAACTCCTATTTATCTTGGCACCTAATAAATATCTACCTACCTGGCACATTTTCCGGAAGGCTCCCTATTCACAAAGTTGGATGCAACGTATACTGGTCTTGAATCCTTCCACACGACGATGGTTTGATCCTCTCCTAGGTAGAGTTGCTTGCTCTCCTCCTCTTCATCTTGTTTGATCGCTCTTTGATGGTAAGCACAGGTTGTTCATTTGGTTCTGCCTCATAGTCCCCAAAACGCCGATCCCTTTCTTTGACAGATGATCCATCAAATCGAGGCTTGTGAAAAGATTGTCACTCACTTCTTTTGATCCAGGAATCAGTCCAGCAGCTTCAACCAGGCTATGAACAATGTACGGCCCTTGGCTCAGCCCGTATTAAATAATTTTTGTCACTGCTCCTGCATACGGGACACGGTAGACCAGTTCGCCAGAGGGAGTGCACATTGCCCAGATTTTGAAACTGAATCTTGATGGTTTGCCCCTTATGAATTGCTTGAGAAGGTGGGGATCAAAATAGCGGATCACTGATTCATCCACAGCCATGTATTCATTTTTTTCTTAAACAATATTTTCCTGCAGTTTCATTCAAGGTTTTGAACAGGACTGAGACTTTTCAAAATGGATCCTCTTTGGGATGGTCAGAGTTTGCAATATGGGTAGAGCACATTACATCATCAAATGTGTTTCTGGACATCGCTCTGACTGCCATCACATAAGATGTGTCATCCCTCCCTCCTGCCCATCAACCCTTCTCACAAAAGAAAAGAAGATAGTCATGTCTTTCAAATAAGTGGCAGCAGTAATAGTGTATTATTAGGACATCTCAGTGTAATATTTATTTATTTCCATACAATTAACAATAAAGTACATAATATTACAGTTTAACATACCAATTATAATCATTTTACAAGAATTTTTTATTTTACGCGAGATATCTGGGGTAGTGCCCGCGCGTCCCTACAGGGACTCACGTCAGCTCAAAACCACATGGAGCATGAAACTACGAGAAATATTAGTTGTTTTTCAATTGCGTAGCTAGTTACACATTTTAACTTATTTTTAAAAGCAAAATAGTTGCTGTATACAGATGTTATATGCCTCAATTTGTAAGTCAAAGGCCTGGCACCATGTCCTGGCTCCATAGTCAACAAATGTAACTTGAATGATGCAGAAGGAACACTAATATTTGTTTAAAATATATGCCACTGCACTGTTTGGGTAGCGCTAATATCCCTTTAACTCTTAAAAAAATGAATAAAGTTAATATTTGTTTTCTTGGTGAAAAATGAGGCATTCAAAATGACTTTTTTTTTTATGTCCCTGTAGGGACGCCTGGGGGGGATAAATTGAGTGAAAGCAAGGGGGGTGCTCTGCAGCTAAAAAATAGTATTACCTGTAATGTACTTCAAAATTCTTCCAAATTGAATCTTGTATAAGTTAAAGAAAATTTTCCTCACATTTGAATCTTAATTCATGGATAATATTGCTGCAACTGCCTCATTCATTTCTTGTGCTAAAATAATCCTTCTATCAAACTCTTCAGGGTTTCCTCATCTACTTTAATTCTTACAGAGAACTAATATGCTCGCAAAGTCAAATGCTTACTACCGTGGGTGAACTGAACAATATCAACTCTAATGCCTTGCAAAATTCTTCTATAGTTTGAAAAAAAAAATATTCTATTCCTCGCTTTCAATTAAGAAAAAAATTCTATTCCTCGCTTTCAAATCTTGAAGCGATGACACACGCTAGTCTCTTTTGTGCCCACTTCCTTCCTTGTGCTTCCTTCCCAGTTTTATTTGCCTACTTGCTCATGCTTTATTCTGTTCTTCCTCTTCTTTCTCAACTTGCTGTTCCCAAAAATTCCTAGAACTAGAAAAAATATAAGAAACAAAAAAGGTTTTTTCTGGTGGCTTTTGGTTTAAACCAAAATGCCATGGTTTTTGCCAGCCGGTCGATCTAACTAAAGCTAGAGTTACCCTACCACAACCAAGCGCAAGGCAACCAACTCTCGAGGTATGCACTCCAACAAGTAAAAAAAATCTGCAGCAGGCCAACAGGAAGCTAACACACAGACATCACGTATGATCTAACAACACCTCCCCAAAGTGACAAGATAGACACCCCTTGAATACAACCAAGGACTGTGACAACACAGCCTCCTCTGGCAGAGAGTTCCAGAGCCTAAGACACTTGGATGGAAATGCCCTCCTCCTGCCATGGTACAAAAGTGCGGGTGAATCCGCTTCAAAGGCTAAGAGCAAATAGATTGAAAACTTTCTTGTGCAGGACTTCACTAACATGAAGTAACTGTCCTATAGATATTTAGTTGCTCACGCAATTACAGAAAAAGTTATTAAGGAAAAATGTTTCATCTCTTAAGAGATGGGAAATCTGGCAAGTAATTGTACTAAAGCGGGTGAGGAATCGCACCACCTTTTTTCAAAGCCAGAAGAGCTTGCCAAAATTTGAGTGTACCATGGAAACCGTAGATCTTTAAACCATAGAACCCACATGATCATATTGTACTTCTTACTTTTAGAATATTTGTTTCCCTATAAAAGCTATGTTCTTGACAGGTCGAAAAATATTGCAAGACAAAAAATGGTCATCCCGCAAACTTTGATGTTCAGTGAAACTAAACAATGTACCCACCTGAAAATTTGCACAAAGTTGAGAGAATATTTGTAGTGGATGCTCCTGCAAGCATAATGTACATGCAACTTTTTTTTTCCACTCCCAATACAATCAGTCGCCCGCCATCTTTACTGTCGAGCGGGCAACTACTCACAATAAACTAAGAAAAAAGTTATATGTACATCATTATGCTTGCAGGAGCATCGAATACATCTATTTTCTAGACATTGTGTAAATTTTAAGGCTGTTATGTTTCTTAGTTTTGCTGTAACATCAAAGTTTATGGAATGACCAATTTTTGGTCTTGTGTTATTTTTTAGCCTCTAAAAACATAGCTTTTATAGGGAAATATGGCAAACATTCTAAAAGCAGTAATTACATGGGTTCTAAAGTTTGAAGACCTTCCATTTCCAATGGTGTGTTTAGATTTTGGCCAGCTTTTATAGTTATTGAAAACTGAGGGTGTGATCTTGGGCCTGCAATCAGCGGTTGTGATCACTCATCAGCCCTGATGCTACATTATATCAGTAGCTAACTAATGGAATATACAAAACCAACTTGGGCTCTTAGCGGTCACACTACAGCACCCTACAGTTTAATGAGCTATACTACATATATAGCTACATCATATAATCAGTGGCTGCATGCTATTGATAGATCAAAGCTGGAATTGAGCCAGAGTGGGGACCAAGGCTCCTGACCACCACATATGATGTGGCCCCAAGTCCAGTCTGGAGTTGACACAAGCTAGCCAAGGCTAGGGCTCCTGTTCATTTATGCTGCGCACAAGTGTCCCCAATTTTTGGAGCTCAAATAGTCACCATAAAAGACCCAAATTAAGAGGATGGGTGGCTTGTGCAAGCAAAAGAGCTTGACCAAGACTGGCTACATCATATTACTGTACTCACAGATCATCCTCACACTTCTTGCATGACGTCCACCAGTTTTAGACTGCACTGACAGTTACAAGTCAATCACCATAATCATAAAGTACCACCTCACCTTTACAGACATAATTTCACAATAGCATTCATAGAGACCTATAGGAAGAGACGCAATAGCATACATCATCAAATGTTTGAGCTGGGTTGTAGTTGTAAAGACAGTTTGATTTGGATCTGTGTATTTTGACAAACTCCGTGGTTGAAAATATGTCCTGCTTATCCCAATTTGCTGATACTTTTGTTTAATAAAATAAGTAAATTTTCAACAATTAGCTACCTACTGTACTGTCACAATTTGTTCTGATGTTGCAAGTTTGAGGAGTTGCCAGTGGAGCAGTCAAGATACTGAGATTTTCCTTTTTGATGTGCACTCCAAGCATGCACGTCAAAGTGCAGAGCATGAGGGATATCTTAAGCAATGCACTTAAGAGGGTTTTGTGCCAATGCATTTATGATTTTGATACAGATAGATCTTCCAATATTTTAGGTACGTTTATGCTCAAATTTCAGCTCCTTTGGTCAATAGGTTTGGCAGTGTTGGAGTTACACAATGCCATCTAACTTCTGAGTTCATGTTCAGTGTGTTGCTATGTCATCTTGATACAGTGCTAGCATACCAATGGAAAGTAATTATTTTTCACACATTCAGCTGATTCAAGCTGAACATCTAGCTACTTCTCCATAAGCATGCAGTTGCTTAGTGTGGCCCCAGGATGGCACTTTTAGAGAAGATAAATTTTTCACCCTATTGGGAAGTTTCAAAGTGAGAATGGGGAATGAAGATCAGTTGATCAGTAATTGTGTGGATGGTGCTTTCACTTTTTACATTTTGCAGCATTAAGAACAATGCTCAATTATATATTCTATGATAAAAATCAGTGAATATCATATAATATAAAGTGGAAGTGTTTTTGCCAAGTGACATTTCCTGTTGCATGTTTTACTCTGGAGATAGCTACTGATAAGAGCTCTCTTGTACAGATAAGAGGCATAGGACTTTGGATTATATATCTCATATTCTGAGTTTTTGCATAGCACAAATAATAAATAAAGAACTAGCAAGGAAATTGTAATTTTTAAACCCTATGCTGAGGCTAATCATGCTACCACTGTTGCAGAATTGGAATTGAGTAGTTGCCAAGGTCTAAAGTCAGCAATTAAGACTAGCTTGTACCAGTTGTATCTGAACAAAAGTCTTTTTTTTTTTTTCAGTCCTGAGTTGGAAGAATTTCTACTCCTAATTGGTCTTGCTTGGATGCTACATCTGTATTTGTCTGAAAATGTTGAACTATTTACTGCCTGCCTATTTCTGCATTTAGCACAAACAACACTCAGTAGAGCAGAAACTAGGGAAGTTTTTGAGTGATGAATAGGATTGTAGAGTTGGAATTTGCATTTCATTGGAGTCAGCAATTTGTGAGGTCCAAAGAGCCTCAATTTAACTCAATCCATGTGACTGGAACTTGGGCACCAACAGGCTTAGGTACCTCTGATTTGGAATAATGTGCGGATGTTATGCGAGGCTCTTAATCTATCGGAACTGAAGTGATCCTAACCTAGTGTGAACTTGTGAGTTTGGGGTAGGACTAAGCTGCTAACTTTAGGAGTTTCCATTGTTGGCAAAGATTGTTACTTTGCAATCTGGAGTAGATATGATAGTAGGTGCTGGCATTGAAACCACTTTATTCCTTGAGAGTTTAACCTTATTCCCAAGTCCACAATCCTACCCTAAACTATGTTCTCTATGTGCAGTAGCGAGGAGTGGAGTGCTGACGCCGCCAGTGGGGGCAACAGTGCCGGCCCCGCCAAGGACTTTGAGGGGCCGGCGGGCATGGATGTTGATGGTGTCATTGAAACAAACTACCACGAAGTTAGTAGATATTGTTCCTTAGGCTATTTTGTGCATTTTCTATTATTAAATATGTAGTCTGTTATTACTGCTGTTGGTCTTCAATTTTCTCTGCCACTGGAAATTAGGGTAACATGTCTAGAACCGTCCACCATGCCATTAGCCATCCACTTGGCACTAAAAAAACTTGCAGTGTGAAAACTAGCAGTCCTAGATAGCCGTACATATGCTTACACTGTTGGCTAAATAGTGCCGCACCATCACTAAAAATGATAGGCAAAAAAAAAATGAAACAATAAAAAATGATGGTGGTTTTAACATTTTTTCATGAAAACATAGAAAAAATGTGAAAACCACCACCATTTTTTATTGTTTTATTTTTTTTTTGCCCGTCATTATCAGGAATGATGCTGCACGATTTAGCCAACAGTTTGAGCATATGTAAGGATAGCTAGCACTGCTAGTTTTCACACAGCAAGTTTTTTAGCGCTAAGTGGATGGCTACTAGCATGGTGGATGGATACTAGACATGTTACCCTAATGCATTAATCTTCAGATGGCATGGCTCAGGGAGCAATAATAACAGGAGAACCAGACATACAAAAAAAAAAAATTAGTGGAATGATGGTTTTTCAAACCAAGCAGCCACAGCTTGCTGCTCATTTTCTTTCATATCAATTTTTTGGCATGTATGTAACCTTGAAGATGCACTCAGGAAGTACTAATACTACGTTCTTTAAGACAAGCTTAGATAAAGCACTTCAATATTGAAAATACAATAATTTTATACTTGTAATGTTGAGCGTGTACTGTAGTTGCTTGGTCAAAAAAAAAAAAAAAAAAAAAAAACATTTAATGCGCTTTCTGTTTCTTTGTCTGTCTGGTTCTCCCATTATTATTGCTTCCTAGTGTGCCCATTATTTTCTTTTTCTGGTCACATTGCATGCCCTTTTTCTTTCACCATCAGGTCCATTATACAGTGACAAGGAAGGCTTAACCCTTTCAATACTGGTGGGACATGTACATCCCGCATCAAAGTTTTGATTATTGAAACCAGTTAGTTGTTTCTTGATTTGGATACTTGGAATACATGCTTAACAATCCGTCTTAAGTTATAGTTGTGTATTTGACTGAACTAAACTGTAGGTGAGCTCAAGTGGCTACAATGGTAGTGTCTTTAATGAGCTGCTTTTAGAGCCTCCTAAAAGAGCAAAGCTTCTGTAACAAAAGGATTAAACTGATTGTACAATTGAAGTCTCACAGTCTAGCATCCTTGTCAAAATGCTTTGGAAGTAGCTACAGGAACTTGGAAGTGATCAGTTTGATCCGCAGTAAGTGTTTTAGCTTTTGAGAGTCGTTAGAGGCGAGTCTAGTCTGTCGTATCTATTGTATATTCTTTTGCTTGATTCAAAAAGCTGGCATTAGATGTACCAACAGGCCCATTTTCAGAGAAGATCCAGGCTCTGGCCCTTCGAAAAATGGAATATTGCAACGAGAAAACATCAGTTTAGGAATGACGGTACAGATCGCTGTTACTGGCAGCAAATTGGTGGGCACTATGCCATGATCTGGTAGAATTACCCAACCTCTGTTGAGGGCAGCAGCAGTCCCATAGGCATCTTGCAGGTTGTCACTGTCTTCGCTAGGCCATGGGACATCTTTCCTTCACGTCTGGCCTGCTTCACTTAGTTACCATAGTAGCTACTAGTTCCTTCATTTTCCTCTCTCGAATCATAGTAGTTGTGTCACTGGAGACAAGGACAAGGTATTCATTTAAAGGCAATCATGCATTTTACAATTTCTGATTGTGCAGCCGTGCCAGTAATGCCATATTGCACGTAAATCCTGTGCATGCACCCTCATAGCTCTTCTTTTATTCTCGTCAGGTTGTTACAAGTTTTGATGACATGAACCTGCGTGATGACCTGCTACGCGGTATCTATGCCTATGGCTTTGAGAAGCCATCTGCCATCCAACAGCGCGCTATCCTGCCTTGTATCAAAGGCTTTGACTGCATCGCCCAGGCCCAGTCTGGTGAGTTGTGTCTCTTGAATTGAAGGCATTCCCTTCTTGCCCAGGTCAGGGAGTTGTGTCTATTGAATTTAATACGCCAACGGCTTGCCCAGACCAGTGAGTTGTGTCTGTTGAATTTAATGTGTCAACTGCTTGCCCAGGCCAGTGAGTTGTGTCTGTTGAATTTAATGTGCCAACTGCTTGCCCAGGCCAGTGAGCTGTGTCTGTTGAATTTAATGTGCCAACTGTTTGCCCAGGCCAGTGAGTTGTCTATTGAATTTAATACGCCAACTGCTTGCCCAGGCCAGTGAGGTGTCTATTGAATTTAATACGCACTGCTTGCCCAGGCCAGTGAGGTGTCTATTGAATTTAATACGCACTGCTTGCCCAGGCCAGTGAGTTGTCTATTGAATTTATTGCGCCAACTGCTTGCCCAGGCCAGTGAGTTGTCTATTGAATTTAATACGCAACTGCTTGCCCAGGCCAGTGAGGTGTCTATTGAATTTAATGCGCCAACTGCTTGCCCAGGCCAGTGAGTTGTCTATTGAATTTAATACGCCAACTGCTTGCCCAGGCCAGTGAGTTGTGTCTGTTGAATTTAATGCGCCAACTGCTTGCCCAGGCCAGTGAGTTGTGTCTGTTGAATTTAATACGCCAACTGCTTGCCCAGGCCTATTGAATTTAATGCACCAACTGCTTGCCCAGGCCAGTGAGTTGTCTATTGAATTTAATACGCAACTCCTTGCCCAGGCCAGTGAGTTGTCTATTGAATTTAATGCGCCAACTGCTTGCCCAGGCCAGTGAGTTGTCTATTGAATTTATTACGCAACTCCTTGCCCAGGCCAGTGAGGTGTCTATTGAATTTAATGCGCCAACTGCTTGCCCAGGCCAGTGAGTTGTCTATTGAATTTAATACGCAACTCCTTGCCCAGGCCAGTGAGTTGTCTATTGAATTTAATACGCCAACTGCTTGCCCAGGCCAGTGAGTTGTGTCTGTTGAATTTAATGCGCCAACTGCTTGCCCAGGCCAATGAGTTGTGTCTGTTGAATTTAATGCGCCAACTGCTTGCCCAGGCCAGTGAGTTGTGTCTGTTGAATTTAATGTGCCAACTGCTTGCCCAGGCCAGTGATTTGGGTCTGTTGAATTTAATGTGCCAACTGCTTGCCCAGGCCAGTGAGGTGTCCATTGAATTTAATACGCACTGCTTGTCCAGGCTAGTGAATTGTGTCTGTTGAATTTAATGCGCCTACTGCTTGTCCAGGCCAGTGAATTGTCTATTGAATTTAATGCGCCAACTGCTTGCCCAGGCCAGTGAGTTGTCTATTGAATTTAATACGCAACTGCTTGCCCAGGCCAGTGAGTTGTCTATTGAATTTGATACGCTAACTGCTTGCCCAGGCCAGTGAGTTGTGTCTGTTGAATTTAATGCGCCAACTGCTTGCCCAGGCCAGTGAGTTGTCTATTGAATTTAATGCGCCAACTGCTTGCCCTGGCCAGTGAGTTGTGTCTGTTGAATTTAATGTGCCAACTGCTTGCCCAGGCCAGTGAGTCGTGTCTGTTGAATTTAATGCGCCAACTGCTTGCCCAGGCCAGTGAGTTGTCTTATATTGAAGGCATTTGCTGGCTACTTGACCAGTCTGATTCTTGCCTCTTGAATACGAGACCCAGGCAGTCGAATTCCTGCTTCCCGATATTTCGAGATCAGCTTGACAAACTGGTCCAACTCGATTGTGTAGATCCCCAGATTGCTCAACACAATTTCTTTAAACTATAGCTATTTTTTTTCTTTGAGCCCGACTCTTGTCCCACAAAAGTTTGGCCCTGCTGTTGGTGATCAAGTAGCAGTCATCAGTAGCTAAAATGTTTGGTGTGTGTAGTGAGTACTAGTGACATAGAAAGCAAGCAGGCTAGCCCTTGTTCCCGACAGTGCGATTTACATAGCGATGTAGACCATTTTATTTTGTTGAGTGTTTGGAAGCCTAGCTGTTGGTATCGGAAGTTGGGAACATAGTTGTAGGTATCAGAAGTTGGTATCCTAGTTGTTGGGATCCAAGCTCTTTGTATCAGAAATTAGGATTCAGCTGTGGGTATCACGAGTTGGGATCCACGCTGATAGTGTTGAAATTCTAGCAGTGGGATTAGAAAATCCCAGGTGTGGGAGTTGAGAGTTGGAAACTTTACTCATCATCGCTCTGCAACTCCACAGGTACTGGCAAGACTGCCACATTCAGTATCAGCATCCTACAGAGGATTGACCCAAAAAGCCCCAACACGCAGGCCCTCATCCTTGCCCCCACCAGGGAGCTTGCCCAGCAGGTAAATATTCCCAGATTTAATGTGATAGGAAGAAGAAAAAGTTTTCGCGATTGCCAAAAATGGCCATTAGGAATTTTTACTTATAATCTTGATGAATTTTAAGTCACGGTTCTTCCTTAGTAGCCTACCCGTGAAGGGCATAAGATAACATACAAAGCTTAGGTCAGTGAAGTATGCCAATACTAATGGTATTTTATTCTGTTCTTACTCGTTTCTTTGTGTTTTGATCCATTGTGGGAACACCGTAATGCATATAGGCTTCACCTTACCGACTCACTGTTTATTCTTTCTACCTCTCTTTTTATTGCATTGAGAAAATACTGTATGGCTTAAAACCTTTGTAGTACATAATAGAGTCATCCATGATCTCAATGCTTTTTTGAGTTTGTACACAAGAATGAAGTGTAGAAATTTTTAGTTTGAAAAGATGCTTCAGTTTTTGTAGCAATAATCTGTTGCTTTTATGGTGACAGTTTTAGAAACCGTGTATGTTAGTTTATCGGTTATAGCAGTTTAGTTATTACGTAACTGATCCACGCTAAGCACCTCCACACTAGTTTATTGGTTATAGCAGTTTGGTTATTACGTAACTGATCCACGCTAAGCACCTCTCAATGCCCCTCTCCCCCAATAGATCCAGAAGGTGGTCCTGGCGTTGGGCGATTACATGAACGTGAGCTGCCACGCCTGCATCGGCGGCACTGTTCTCAGAGACGACATGAGGCGCATTGAGGCCGGCTGCTCCATTATTGTCGGCACCCCTGGCAGGTGAGGGGCTCCTCTCTTGGCTGCTCCAAATTATTATTTTCCATGTAGCTGCACAATATTCGTGTAACTTCAGGAGTGCCGGCACCTATGCTATGGATTACCTCGTTCTTGGTCTCCATAGGCCATCTTTGCCTATAATAGCTCTCTTTTCACCCCCTCCTTGTGAAGATGTGGGAGAGGGGGGCGGGGGATTTCTCCTCCGCGCCCACTTTGCTCCTTCAATTTCCGCATTCCTACTGCTGGTGCTTTCTTCTATTCTTCCTCTTATTTCCTGACTTGCTGTTCCCATGCACGTGCGTGGGCTCCTCGCTTTTCTTCCTTTTCCTCTCTTTGAACTGTTAGCTACTTGGTGCTTTACTTGCGGGACTCCAACTAATGTACCGTGTGTACTCATGAAATGATTATTCCCATGACTGCGCTAATTATAAATTGTATACGTACAGGGTGTACGACATGATCAACCGACGTGTTCTAGACCCGAACCACATCAAGATGTTTGTACTAGACGAGTCTGATGAAATGTTGTCCCGAGGATTCAAGGATCAGATCTATGACATCTTCCGTTACCTACCGTCCGAGGTCCAGGTTGTGCTGCTCTCGGCCACCATGCCCTCTGAGGTTCTTGAGGTTACGAAGAAGTTTATGAGAGACCCCAAGACGATCCTTGTCAAGAAGGAGGAGCTCACGCTTGAAGGTAATGCAGCATTGTTGCCCGCAGTAATGTTCTTGTGAGACATTTATTTTATGTAGCTGTACAGTGACCGAGAAACGTTCTATTAGGATAACCTCGGTGTAAGGTCAGAGCAGCGTTCTAAAACGAGCAGGAACTGGAGAAAAATAGAGAAAATTTTAAGGAGTCG
>LQNS02277096.1:5185219-5198433 GCA_001587735.2 Parhyale hawaiensis | reverse complement strand
GTACATGCATTTTAACAGGCAATTTTAGTAGTATTAGCTTGTGATTATTTGTTGCTTCGAACATCAGTATTTCTGATATAACGGCTTGCTTCATTCTCATTCGTGCTGGCATCATCTCAGCACAGCTTGAACACTGACGTAGCAGTATTTAACTTTAATAATATTATTTCTGTACATTATTTGTAGTATTTATAGAGCCAGTTCCATATCATATCTATTGGCTGCTCATAGTGATCACACGGCCAGTCTCACTTACATTTCAGTAGCTCAATGATCCTGCAAATTTGGTTACGAGGAAATTGCTCTCGTTATTCAAGAGTTTATTATAATTCTAATTTGATTCAAGTTGTTTTTAGCTGTTTAATTCTTTATATTTATTATTACATTTTTTATTTATTTTGTTATTTTGGAGTGCAGAGCGAGGCACTACATCTACTATACGCACATAGATCTCAACACTGGAGTCTATAAACGTGAAGTTTAATTAGTTTATAACCTAGTTCATTATAAATTTATAATATTACTTGAAATTACTACTACAAACTGGAAACAACTGAAAATGTTTTGAAGGCAACATGCCCAACAAATGCTGGGTTCCCAAATGCAAGCCTATAGGCAGCGCGCTGACCAAGATCGAGCAGGAGGAGAAGGATAGTACTGGCGAGCTCGAAGAGAAAGAAGAGTACAGTCCACATTTGTGTATTTTAGGAGTCAAGAGTTCTTCCTTCATTGTTTAGAACTGTGGGATGAGATTGTAATAACCATATCTATTCTGACATGGAACCCAAGAACCGTTGACTCGTTAGGTATATGATTTAGTAAACCTTAGGGAATTTATTTTAATTTTACTCTATTGAAATTTTTGTAGTTATCGACGAAGCTAACCAACCGAGCGTGATTCGTCATATGTTGTTTATTTGAAAACGCTGATTAAAATTGAAGTTTTAATGCTCATAATTTCATAATTATTTTCCTAATAGCTCTTGAGAAAACCCCATTTTTCCGTTGCCGACTTTTGGCCGCCAGCGTCAGAGGCCGCTTTTGGACCTAAGAGTCAAGTACTGTTACGGTCTATGTTTAAACATTTACAGACTTCTTCTTGTTATAATTGCCTCTTATTAGAAAAAGTTCACCCCAACTGAAAATGATTTCATTTTGATTGTTTAATACATTGATTGTCCCGTTTAAACAGAACGTTGTCCACAATCATAAAACTACTTTTTGATAACACGTAGTATTTGATTCGTTGATTCCGTTCAAAATGAAGTGGTTGCATTATGCAGATTGTCGTCTTAACCGGTGGTCGATTCTATTAAGCGGAAGGAACTGCACTGCTTTTAGATCATGTAAAGTTTCATAAAATGGTTTATGGTCTGTGCTTTGCTATTAATTTTACAGTCTTTAACATTTCCCCTGTGCGCTACATGCTACGTAAGGTGATTAATGACCCCATGACAACTCGCGCTGCCCTTCAGAGTGATGACCGCAGAGTCCTTCACGTACAGTCGTTCTTTTGATAACAATCCCTTAACTTGGCATGACCGTAAGTAAGAATGTGAGGAGCGTTTTGAGGAGAAGAATGTCGTTTTGTACAGTTCTCGGGCTTATCATTTGCCAAAGACCACCTGGACGAAAAATGAGTCTTGGGAAGGGGTTATATGGTCGGACGAAACGAAAATAGAACTTTTTGGCCGAAACGAAGCTCGGCATGTATGGAGGAAACGTGGTACTGCCTATGACCCCAAGAACACTATCACCACCGTGAAGCATGGAGGGAGCAGCATCATGGTGTGGGGTTGCTTTACTGCCCATGGTGTTGGGCATCTTCATATCATTGATGGCATGATGAATAGTTTCATGTACAGGGAGATATTAGAGAAGAAGATGCTTCTAAATGCCAAAAAATTCTACGGACGGCGCAAGTGGACCTTCCAACAAGACAACGACCCCAAGCATACTGCGAATTTAACGAAAGAATGGTTTGAAAAGAAGAAAATAAATGTTCTTCCATGGCCTAGCCAATCACCGGACCTTAATCCAATAGAAACTTTGTGGTGTCTTTTTAAATCTGGTGTCCACAAACGGTGTACCAAAAACCTTACTGAATTAAAGGTTATCTGCTTGGAAGAATGGAAAAAATACCATCAAGTGAATGTGAAAAGTTAATTTCCAGCTATAACAATCGTCTCATGCTTTTATTGCCAATAAAGGTCACGCCACCAAGTACTAATGCCATAATTTTTTGGTCAAATACTTTTGTCCCTCAATACTTTTGCTTGTGTTAAATTTTCTTGTTATAAGTGCACATTTGACTGTTCTGTTTAAATATTCTTTTATATATATGTTATATAAATTTCCTGTATTAATTATCCTGAAGCAGTCCCTAATTTTTTTTTAAATACATAAAAAATAGTTGTGCAAATACTTATGTCTAGGCACTGTAGATTGCTGTGGACGGATTTTCTACATTCTTATAACCTGGTGGAACATTAGGAAAGAATGAATATAAAACTGGAACTTGACAACCATCCAAGTATGAACCCTCAATTATGTTATAATGCACTAAAATCTCATTCACTGAAATGATACTTACAATATTACTACTTATATGTTCACCGATTCCTTCCAAGGTTTCATCTCTAAATCCTATCAAATTTCTCAATGATTTTTGTTCATAAAAGTGAATTTTAGTATCAGAATTTTTTAACTATATGATACATTTCAGAGTATTCGTATTTGCTTTAATTTTAAACAAGTCAGGATGATTGTTTTCTACACACTTTTTCTATATATATAATATTAACTTTATAGCATTCTACGGGAATATTAACAGTATATTCTACATTGTTGTATTCATAAACAAATTGATTGTTTTTACTATCAATATTTGGAATAGAATGATACATATCTAATCCAACCAAAGCAAGTTCATGATGAGCTTTATTATCTAGATAAATAGGTGGATATTGATGGAGTGCAAAATCAGATTCTCGACTTGTAAATACAATACTTCTTGATTCAGTTCTCATTTTTCTAATGAAAAAAGTAATTTATATTGATAATATCCATTTCATTAAAGATTTTTCTTTTGAAAAGTTCATGGTTGATTGCTTGCAGTTCGTTAAAGACACCTGTATTTCCTGCATCTACTGCACTCATCAATAATTTGTGACGTTTCAATAAATCATTAACATCTGATGGTAAAAACTCAATACCAGAACCTGAAAAGCTGGATGATCTTCGTATGTTGTCGACTTATCTTGAAATACTTTTCTTTTTATACTTATGGTAAACAGGTTTGATAATATTGATATTTGATATTTTGATATTGATATTTGATATTTTTCCCTCTATTCGCCCTTATCATATCTCTCTCTCATCTAAAAATGGTAATGTTTCTAAGATTATATCTTCATAGGTTTTATATCATCTGTAGTATGTTTTTGAGGTTGTCTTTTTGTAATCAGTTCCCACAGTCCTTCAGTTCCATTAAATGATTTCCAATCAAGAATAATATCATTTCCCACTATATCAATATATTTTCTTCCTAATTTCATTTTGGAACCATCCTATTTTATACCATAATTAGGCCTTTATATCCTTGGCGGGAGTTCAACTAAATAAGCGTGGATTAAAGAGCAGAGCGATGTAACACATTTATTTGGAGGTTAAAAGACAACTAACTTGTAACAAAGCGGCAATCCATAAAATTGGGTCCTTATGAGTTCTTATTCTTTCTATGTAGAATCTAGTAGGAGAGTAAAATATTTATTCGATAAATGACATCTCTCCCCTCATAATCTTAAGAACGTAAAAAGCCATTTAAAATCCTTGTCTCTCAGGAGGCTTTCGTAGCTGACGACTTGGATACCTACGCGCTACGTCAGCCCTTCCATTAAAAGATTCTTTATTACTCACATACAATTTTGAATGAACGGTACTAGCAGATACAGGTTCGTTTACAGGAACATGAGACGAATTACACTCAGACACAGGTTTGTTGACAGGAACAGGAGTAGCATTCGACGATACACTAGCAGGTCCGTTAACAGGAACATCACTAGAAGACTCGGTAACAGGTCCCGCAACAGGTACAGCCTCAAGTGCGGCTGCGCTCGTCGCTTCCACAAGAGCGCTGGTGTCCGCAACACACATTTGCGACGGTACCCCAGCGGCATCGCTACAAACCTTATCAGGAATCCTAGGCAAGCGTTGTTCTGGTAGATATGGCGAACCTACGTAAGGGAGCAAATGATCGACATGTTTCACAAATGTTCTACCGTTTACCATTACTTCGTAATTTACTGCTCCTAAAACCCTCAAAACCGTGCCCTTCATCCACTTTTCTCCTTCTACCCTCTCATTGGACACAAGTACAGATTCACCCGCAGTAAAAGAACTCATTTTATTTGTTCCGCTGTCATGGTAGTACTTCTGAGCTAAGTATGCTTTATCAGATTTCCTACTAGGATCGGGTAACAGTAAAGAAAATCGTGTTCGTACATTTCTACCTAAAAACAGTTCTGCTGGAGTTTACCCGTTACGGAATTTACAACATTCCTATATGAAAATAAAAATCTACTAATTTGACACGACACAGTTTGTGATTTATTTTTAGTTAGATAAGATTTTATACTTTGTACAAAGCGCTCAGCCTGGCCGTTGCTCCTAGGGAAATAAGTACCAGTTTTCAGGTGTTCTACCCCATTCATTTGCAAAAACTTTTAAAATTCCCCCGAAACAAGCTGCGGTCCATTATCACTTACCAAAAGCTTGGGCAGACCATAAGCTGCAAATAAAGTTCGCAACTTCTCTACTGTGGCTGAGGTGTTTGTCTTAGACATTAAAAATACTTTGGGCCATTTTGAATAAGAATCTATGATCAACAGAAAATTGTTCCCATCCTGTTCTGCGAAGTCGACGTGGATGCGTTGCCAGGGCGCCGTAGATGGCGGCCACGATCACAGGGGAGCTAAGTTAGGTTTGTTGCGGCTACGTTGACACTGCCCACAGGCACCTACGAGGTTTTCAATAGCGGAGTCCATTTTTGGCCACAAGAAATAACTGCGAGCTAATGCCTTACTTCTGACTATGCCGATATGATCGTCATGGAGAGATTGTAACATTTGTTTGCGTAAGGTTTCTGGTATTACAACTCTATGGTCCCAAATTAAACATTTTTGTTCGCACGGAAGTTGATCTTTACGCACGAAGTATGGCTCTAGGTCTTTGTGTTTACACTGCAAATTCTGCAATGGCCAGCTAATTCTAATAAAATACAAGACTTTTGACAAAACTGAATCTTCAGCAGTGTGCTTCGCAGTGGTATTTGAGTCAATAGGCAATTCTTCAATAAAGCAAACTTTACAGTTCGAAACCACATTGTCTTCCAAATTGCTAGGCAATCTAGACAACGCATCAGCATTCGCATGCTCCGATGTGGAACGAAATTAAATTTTATAATTGTAGGATGAAAAAAAACATTGCCAAGCGCTGGATCCGCGCTGCTGCCATTTCGGGTAGGGCTTTCTCATTGCCGAAAATTACAGTTAATGGCTTATTATTAGACTATTAGTTAATAAAGTGAAACTCCGCCCAAAGATATACATATGGAACTTAGAAACTGTAAATAATATAGCCATAGCTTCTCACTCCATCTGCGAGTAGTTTTTCTCAGCGTTAGTTAGGGTGCGTGATGCATAAGCTATGGGGCGTTCTGTGCCGTCAGGCATAATGTGCGACAACACTCCACCTAACCCACTAGGTGACGCATCGGCTGCCACCTGCGCCTCTAATTATGGGTCAAAATGAGTTAAAACTTTCGCTGAAGTTAACAGTTTCTTTACGGTAGCAAATGCCGAGTCACATTCTCTACTCCAGGTAAATTTGGTGCCCTTTTTCAGCAAAGAATACAACGGCTGCAAATGAGATGACAAATCTCTAAGGAAATTAGAGTAATAGTTAATCATTCCCAATATAGACCGTAGTTCTGACACGTTAAAAAGAACTTTAGCATGTATAATGGCATCTACTTTTGATTTAGTCATTTTAATACCCGATGGTGAAATCACATGCCCAAGATATTCCAGCTCGGTTTGCAGGAAACTGCACTTGCTACGCTTAAGCTTTATGTTATACTTAGCAAGACGTTCAAAAACATCAGCTAGAGTCTGAAGATGCTCTTGGTCATCTTTCCCAGTAATAATTAAATCATCGAGTAAGCAACCACAATTCTTTATACCACATACCACTTAAAACTGTGTCCATGATTTTCTGAAATATAGCCGGAGCTGAGCTTACCCCATAGAGAAGTCTATTTACCTTAAACAAACCCTTATGCGGGTTCAAAGTCAATAAATTGTGTTGCTTTGGGTTGACTTCCACTTCTTCGTACGCTCGAGCTAAATCTAATTTTGTAAATTTCTGCCCTCCGCTGAGTTTCGTGAAGAGATCCTGGGGCGTGGGAAACGGGTAGGTTTCCACCTTGATGGCCTTGTTGACGGTGAGTCCGAAGTCCCCGCAGACCCTTACCGATCCGTCCTTCTTCGGTATACAGACGGTGGGTGTGGCCCAATCGCTGCTGTTGGTCTTCTCAATCACTCCCTGGCTTCCATGACGTCTAACTGACGGGAAACTGCCTCTTGCATGGCATACGGTACTGGTCGAGCTCTAAAAAATTTGGAGCCTCATCCTTTAGTTCGAAGGATGCCGTAAACCCATGGATTTTAGATGGTACATCCAAAAATACATCTCCGTATCCTGAAAGCAGCGTAGACAGGTCACTGATAGCATATATATTCTTCCAGTTAAGTTTGATGTGCTGTAACCAATCACGTCCTAGCAGTGTCGGTCCATGCCCATCTACGACTTTGAGACACACCTGATGCTCGCGTCCGTCGTACGATACCGTAACTTCTATTTCCCCAGCCCAAACGAGTTGCTGTGACGAGTACGTAAATAATGTACTGGAGCTCTCTTGTAGCCGGAGATCAGGATATAATGCCTCAAACTTTTGCAAGGACATTACAGACACTGCACTACCAGTATCTCGTTCCGTTGTAGTTGGAACACCGTTGATGGAAAGATCTACCAAAATAGGCTTTGCACGAGATGATTTGTCATTTTCTTCACTGATTGCGTACAGTTCTAAACAGTCTTCACTGTTTTCGGTAGCAATAGCGTTCACAGGTTTGCTCCTGCACGCTTTACTATGATGCCCAACTTTATTGCACGCATTGCACTTAAACGTACGATACCTGCATTGGTTAGTCTTGTGAGTCGTCCCGTTGCAGCGGTAGCAGCTGCTTGGAGTTCTGTCCGCCTTTCTTTGGTTGGCGTCTCTTGAGACCCGAAGAGGCTCCCCGTTCTTAGATTTATCCAAGTACAGTACTCCACATTTACTTGAAGTCGAATCCTATTGAAGTTCGCGAGAAGTTTTCGATGTAAGCTCAAATGACAGAGCTAGGTCCACAGCTGATTCGAAGTCCAACGCATCCTTTTTAAGAAGTT
Source organism: Parhyale hawaiensis (assembly GCA_001587735.2). Classification (NCBI taxonomy): domain Eukaryota; kingdom Metazoa; phylum Arthropoda; class Malacostraca; order Amphipoda; family Hyalidae; genus Parhyale; species Parhyale hawaiensis. Next base: position 5,190,924 of record LQNS02277096.1, on the reverse strand, counting down.
CTCGCTGAAGATGGACATCTTTTACCCCTTCAACAAACTTGTCCCTTAGTGCATCTTGCAAAAATGTCCCGTACTGGCACGCTGATATCAACTTCTTTAGGGCTGCTACATAATCAGCAATACTCTCCTCCGGGCCCTGTTTACGTCCCAGGAACCGAAACCGTTCCGCGATGATGCTCTTGCTTGGCGAGTAATGCTTAGTTAGAACATCGATGATGTCATTGAAGGTCTTGCTGGTACGTTCGTTGGGGTGAACTAAATCCCTCAGCACCGCATAAGTCTTCGCACCAATTAATGTCAGGAGCACCGGAATCTTCTTTGGTTCAGCGATATCGTTGGCGGTGAAGAAAATTTGCAGCCGCTCGACATAAAGACTGAAATCGTCTTTAGTTGAGGCAAACTCGGGCACTGTTCCAAGATACGGCATTATTCCGTACCGAACTAGACTCTAAAATAAGTCAACCTCCAAGTTATCACAAAATCCTCGTCGCCACTTTTATATCCTTGGTGTGAGTTCAACTAAGTAAGCGAGGATTAAAGAGCAGAGCGGTGTAACACATTTATTTGGAGGTTAAAAGACAACTAACTTGTAACAAAGCTGTGATCCATAAAATTGGGTCCTTATGAGTCCCTATTCTTTCTATGTAGAATCAGGTAGGAGAGTAAAATATTTATTCGACACATGACATAGGCCTATAGTCGAATGGAAGATCTCGTTTGATTAGTTGAGCCTGAAGATACTTGATTGGTAAAGGTCCAAAGTTTAAGATGGGTATTGTGGTTGGTGTTTCAATAGCCAACTTGTTAGCGCTCTCTATTGCTTGTTTCATTGTTTCTCTGATTTGTTTCATTTGCGTTTTTGTCTCTAATGTTTTATTAAAGATTTTTTCCAATCGATCAATAATTGGTTTATAAATTTTTTGCACATCTTGGTAAATATTCTGATCATCAACTTTTTCTTGAATAAATTGCTTCTGCAGTTTATTTCTTAATTTGAATAAATCCTCTTTCCGTTTTGATATGATATTTATGTATGCCACTTTTTAAAGAGAAAAAAACTCAATGTGTGTTCTGTTTCATGTTAAATCTGTTTCTTGTATCCCCGATGGTTTATTATAACCTTTCCATTTCACGAGCAGTTTCCCTTTCATTTTTTTTTATTACCTTTTCAATTTCATAAATTTTGCTATCATACTTTGACATTTCTTCTTCATAGAATGTACCAACAAACTCTTAACCTTCCATAACTTTTAATGTATATGTAATAGGTTGTGCATCTAGAATTTCCGTTACAAGAAATAATTCTTCTGTAAAATTAGGTAAATATCCTTTCCGAAAATCTTTATATTTTGACTAATTCTTACCCTATTTCCTATCATAAACTCTGGTTTTGTTGTTTCATATTCGAAGTTAGGGTAAAGAATATGATACTCTTTTACTATTCATTTTTAATGAACCTTCAGTTGGTGTCATTTTAATACTTCTGTGATAACTATTATTTTAATTTTCCGATAGAGATGGTAAAATTTCAATCCTTTTTTTAGTATTGTTATGTGTAAAATATCTCCACATTTTATTTTTTAAGGTCCGATTAAATCTCTCCATTACTTAACTTATGCTTTTGTTTCATTCCCAGTAGTAAACCAGTGAATGTTGTGTTTTTCAAACAAATCTTGCGTAAGTTCATTTAAAAACTCTAAAATCTAAATAAACCTTTGTCAGTCTGTAATTTTGTAGGCGTACGTTCATTAGAAATAATCTGGAATGCTTTCTTTATTTCTTCTCCAGTCTTTTTTCGAATCGGTAAAGCCCAAACACATTTACTGAATATATCAATTACAGTGATATTATAATGGTTTTGATTTTGTGATTTGTATGCTTGCATGACTACCAAATCAGCCTGCCATTGATCATCTATTTATGATACTAAGACTCTTCTCGTAAGAAATCTATGTCTGATAGTTTTATGTAGTATGTAAACATTTTGTTTTTGTTAACCAATTTTTAATTTGTTTCGATGATATACCACTCTTACGAGATAATTCATTGATTCCAGAGAATCCTGTTTTAGGATTATGATAAAGTTTTGATAATATGTCGGAGCTCAACACTTTGAGCACCTTACCCCGTTTTTTTACTTTTCCATTCCCATAACAAATCGAGAGTTCATACCCATAATACCAGTCACTAATTTAGCATCTCTTCTTACATATTCAGGTTCTGAAGGGTCTAGAGCAATTTCTGAAGCTCGTTTTGCTAAAATATCATCGGAAATATTTCGGTCTTTAGTTTTGCTGTGTTTAGAATAAAATATATCATGTTGTGTGCAAGCTCTATCTAATGAATTAACTCCTTCATAACTATCTTTCAATCTTTTGTGAACTTTACTTCCTGGTCCACAAAAAGACTATTTCTTTGTAGAGTTGAAGGATCCGTTTGGAACTTGTTCAGATTCTATTCCACTTGGCAATCCTCAATGCATTTCAGGTAAAGGTATTTTTCTTAGTATTGTATTTAATAAACCTTCACCAGTTTTATTTTGCGAACTATTTCGTAACTTATTTATATGGATTTGATTTTGTGGAGATATTTCATTCGTTTCTTGTTGTTGATAAAGATGTTTGTTCTTGAATACAATCACTTTTAAAGAGTAAATAGTTATATCAGATAATATTTTCATTATTTCAGATTAAGAATTTTTAAGGATATATATCACGTTTAAATTTTGCATATGTTTCTCTTCATCAAATTTCTTATCTCTATTCAAAACAATAAATTCGTAAGGCTCATTGATGATTGAAAACGACTTAAACTCATCCCAACTCACATCGCTTACCACAATATCTCTAAAACTATTTTCCAGATCACGATAGGGTATATCAAAAAGAATAATCACATTTGCATTTGAACGAATTGTTTTTCTTGGTAATAAATGATAGTTTTGTGAAAGATAGATAGAAATGTTATTATGTCTTCCTCTTGTGTAAAAGTTCTCAACTACACTTTGATTTTTATTATTAGTAATATCAAAAATAAATAAATTTTTCAATTGACTATCAACATCTTTAGGATCCGGAATAGAATCGGTATCAAAGAATTTAACATCACACTTTGGCTTTCCCTTACTATGAAGATGAGCTAAAAATTCGTCAATGTTTCTATTTCCTGTTTTAAATAACTTAACAGTACCTTGTTTTGTATAACCTTTTTCAAAAGCATCTTTAAGTAATCTATATTCAGGTTGATGAAAAGATTTACTGTAAATGTTTAAAGAATTATAATCTAGCCAATTCTTCTCCAACAGCAGTCGTAATAATAGTGATGTTTTCCCGCAATTTGAAGGACGACGATCAAACTGCGCAGACTAGAACTGGATAGAAGAAAGTGATGGTTTTGTTTATATTCATTATTATCATTCCATTTAAACACATTAGCCTTTTTTCTAAGATTAAACTTTACCAAATCATTTTATCACAATATTGTTTGCTCAATTCATACGGTGAAAGACCTATCTCTGAAGAATTAATAACATCACATTATTTACAAAATTTTCATTAGAAAAATCATGCCCTAGACATGGTGGTAATGGAGGTAGCTTTTGCTTTGCTCTACTTTTTCTTACTTTTCTCTGTTTTTTAAGTCTTTCCACATCCACATGAAAATTAATTCCTTTATAAGCCAATTCTCGTTTACCTGCGTATTCTTCTAAGAATGTCTGCTTGTTGAGTAGACATATATTTTTCCAATATTTTTGATGTTTTTGATCTAATCTTTGAATATTTTCAATTTTTGAAAGTTCTACACCGCAAAGTTGAAATTATTTGTACATTTTATACTGATTTATGAGTCAGTTGCAGTTTAAGTTTGGAATCAGTATCATTATTGCTTCTTCAAAGTAATGTATAATTCCTACTTCATCTTGCAATTATTTCACAATTTGCTCATATAGACTCATTGGAAGGGGATAATATTGCTCTGGATTTAATTGTAATTTTTCACACCAATATTCTACAAAAAAATGTTTATTTTTAGTCTTTGTACAGCACTTTCAAGTTCTTCGTTCAGTGAAGTTATAAGACGGAAATGGTTATGTTTCCAGTTTATTTCCTGCACTATTATTAGCTTTTTCTAATTTTCAATTGTCAGCAAATAAATCTGTAAATTTCTTTTTCTCTCTTGAGACACTTTTAGGAGTTTTCATTTTTCGACATATTGTACAATGATAAGGAAGGTATGTAGTCTCATTGTGTTGACCATCACATGACTTGAGATATTTTATGTTTTCAAATGAATAATCTGATAGATGAAAATAATAACTATTCCAGTTATAGCATTCAGTATTTATCTGATAGAAATTACCATCTGGAAAACAACGATCTAAAATCTCACAATACCTTGAATAAACATCATTCACGTTGTCTTTGGTAAATAATAACTTTAGAGGAATTAGCTTTTTGAACAAATTAAAATATTCTTTTCCTTTATACCATCGTTTAATATGTTCATGAAGATTCAAGATGATATACTTTTTAAAAACATTATGCATTTCATTATTATGTAAACCTCTCATATATTTTGCAGCTGCAATCGTGCTAGCGTGTAATACGGTATTTTTACATTTCGTGCTTTTTCTGCTTCCATTTTATTTAATGTTTCCATACTGTAATCAAGTGGTTCATTCATTTTATTTAATGAAAAATTTAAGAATGAGCTTGTAAATATAGAATAGAGAGAAAGAGAACAGAGAGAACAGAGAATATAGAATAGAGAGAAAGAAAAAATCATAGCTTTAAGTAAACAGGGAAAAAATAAGTTCCTTAAAAATTATTTCTTATTAAAATGGTAGGTGAAACCGATATCAAATGCTATTCTAAAACTGATGAAGATATTATGATAACTGAAGAAAAAAAATTGTGTTATGTATGTAATGTATCTGTAAAAATTAAAAACAAAGACGAAAATTAAAATTGAAGTCATATTCTATAAAACGTTTCGGAGACCTGCTCCATCATCAGTTCTGTAAACACAGATAAAGAAGTAAAGTAAAATTAGTTCAAATGGTTCAGCTAAAACAAAGGTACGTTCATGGTCGGAAAAGCTAAAAGCTTATCTATTAACTAATTTCAAAGGATAAGAGCTGTTGCGTCAGAGTACTTGACGAAACGTAGAGCCAAACTCTTTCACGAACTGAGGCAGCAAAAAATAAAGAAACTAGTATTAAATCCGTGTACACTTACAATGGTGTTATTTATGTAAAACTTGTTAATAGTGAGGATAGTCGCCCAATTGCAGTGTACCGGCAGCAAGACTTTGACAAGTTTGAGAGAAAGTAATTAACTTTTGCTTTGTGAATGGCGGCTCCCACGTTTCAGTTTGCTGATGTCGACCTGAATGACGTCCCCCATATTGCTTGCCAATCTATTGCTCCTGATGCGCTTTCTGTTATCACATTTCCCCAAGGGCTTCTTTATCTCTGATTGCAGTAAACATCAGGAGTCTTAGAAAGAATTTTGTATTATTGGAAAATCTTATCTCTCAGTTCAAGTTTCAGTTTGATATAATACTAATAATAATCCAGACAATGTCATTTTTAACTACTCAAATGTAACACTTCAACCACGCCTCAAATTTCTTCTGTCATTTGGCCTGGAATTCTGCCTACCCATATTCAAACCGGACTATTACAAACACTTCATAAGTTTCGA
>LQNS02277096.1:5127128-5138872 GCA_001587735.2 Parhyale hawaiensis | reverse complement strand
TGCATTTTTCGCGAAAACTTACCGCTAACGAGTGACCCAACTATGATTTTTGGATTCAGCGGCACAAAATGCTTAGGATAAGACCCTCAAAATACTTCCTTCACCTAAGGTGAAGCGAAAGCTTTTTTTCCGCCCTAAGTGACCCCACTACTAATGCACATGGAGTATCTAATGCACTGGAGTATGTAATGCACCGACGAATCTAATGCACCATGGAGTATCTAATACACTGGAGCATGTAATGCACAGACGAATTTAATGCACCATGGAGTATCTAATGGACTGGAGTATGTAATGCACCGACGAATCTAATGCACCATGGAGTATCTAATACAGTGGAGTATGTAATGCACCGACGAATCTAATGCACCATGGAGTATCTAATGCACTGGAGTAAGTAATGCACCGACGAATCTAATGCACATGGAGTATCTAATGCAGTGGAGTATGTAATGCACCGACGAATCTAATGCACCATGGAGTATCTAATACAATGGAGTATGTAATGCACCGACGAAGCTAATGCACATGGAGTATCTAATGCAGTGGAGTATGTAATGCACCGACGAATCTAATGCACCATGGAGTATCTAATGCACTGAAGTATGTAATGCACCGACGAAGCTAATGCACCATGGAGTATGTAATGCACTGAAGTATGTAATGCACCGACGAAGCTAATGCACATGGAGTATCTAATGCAGTGGAGTATGTAATGCACCGACGAATCTAATGCACCATGGAGTATGTAATGCACTGGAGTATGTAATGCACCGACGAATCTAATGCACCATGGAGTATCTAATACACTGGAGTATGTAATGCACAGATGAATCTAATGCACCATGGAGTATCTAATGCACTGTAGTATGTAATGCACTGACGAATCTAATGCACATGGAGTATGTAATGCACTGAAGTATGTAATGCACCGACGAATCTAATGCACATGGAGTTTCTAATGCACTGGAGTATATAATGCACCGACGAATCTAATGCACCATGGAGTATCGTAATGCACTGTAGTATGTAATGCACCGGGTGTAACCGTTACTCGTTACGTTTCTAAAAATTGCTAAGACGTTGCCGTTACTCGTTACAAAAGTAACGCCCGTTACTTAAGCCAAGCCGTTACAGTAACTATAACTACTGTAGTTACATGCTCATCTCTGCTTAAGATGTGGCGATACTTGGCAACTGTCGAGGTCACGTGGTTTTTCGTTCTCTATAACTGAATATTATTTTCTTTATGTACTGCAATTGTGCCAGTGCGATAGTGACTTCTATACACTGTAATCTTAGTTCTGTTTTTATCATTAATAATATTGTTCTTGATACAGTTTCTTTTTCGAATGTTCAATTTAGTTGTGAACAAGCTTCAGGTGCAGCTGACGAGCTCCTCTCTATCCTGTGCGTACTCGAGACTTGCAATTCTGAAGCAAAACATCAGTCGTGACTCTCCTTTTTAAGGCCACAAGGCTATCGTCGCGGCGGCTGTAATAGAAAAACGATGCTTTTGTTCTGTAGAATTTCCACAAGTTCCTTCAGTATCAGAAAGGTGAAAACTAGGATGATACGGGTCGATCTGAGATATCACCAAAGAACGGTGCTTCTGCAGTATGAAATTTCCACAGGTTCCAGCCACTATACTATTATTATGCTTAGCGAAGAGATGCTGCATCTGGCCGGGAGTGGCAGGATTTAGTACAGAGCATTTGCATTTAGTTACGAGTTGTTGGATGCCGGGCAGGTTTGCTTGAGCACCAAAATTTAGCCTTCGAGGCAGGACTTGTACGAAACTTCCAGCAGGTGCGCTGGCTCCGACCTGCTAATTGAGCTTCAGGCGTTGACGCTAACTCGGTCACCAGAAACTGTTCCAAAAACCCAATCTTGATACGTACAAAATGAAAATTTCAGCCGGTTCAAAGTAATCGGGTTGCTTTTAACACTTGGAGCACAGACTCAAAGTTCCAAAGCCAAAGCTTCTGTCTGAAATTTCGGACAAGTTAAGCCTCGAAGCATAGACCGCAATGGCCTCTGACGCTGGCGGCCAAAATGGGAAAAATGGGATTTTCTCAAGAGCTACTATGAACATGTCCAGACACGGTCATGCAGGCAAGCGCCGAAGTGCGTCCCTGCCGTATCCAAGATGCCTTCTCCGCAAGAAAAATGTTGGGTACCTTGGAATTTTATTCTTCAGTATTAGATAGGGGAAGAGTTGTAATTCTCTTAATTTCACTAGTGGACCCGCGCGTGAAAAAATTCACGCAATAATCGATATATTTCCTTAATATAGGTCGGTGCAAAATCTTCTCTTCATCGACTTGCTTCTTCTTCATCACAGGAAATTTGTGATGACTGATGATGCTTCTTCACTGAGTCTACTTTCTTCACTAAAATGCATAGAGAGGAAAACGCTACGACGGCCAACTCAAATTATCGTAAGAGATGCGTGCTTTCTACTGAGCAGTACACTTCAATTCGTCTTCAGCACACTCCTTCCTTCCCTTGGATGACATGCAAAATGTTAACTGTGTTCGTAAGCGCTGAAACATCACTGAATTTCATTTCCACTGCGTATCCAGAATACACAGTGCACGAGATAGTTTCAGCAAAACTAAATTTCCGCTCCCGAAAAGTTGGAATAAAAGAATGACTACGTTTACTATTCAGCAAAGAGTCGGTTCCTCTACGCTTCGCTGATTTGCCACAAAATGTGTACATCGTAAACCAATAGAAAATATAACTTCGATGTAAAGAAAACGCAATCAATATCAGACTGCATTCAGTGTTAATAGTGCGATATAAGTACCGTATTCCAAATTTATACTTCTTCTGCAATATGGTTTATTGCCTACTGGATCCCATCAGAAGGGAACAGGATCGCCAAAATTTCCTATGGGCAAGAAATGCATTCAGATAATAAAGGTTTAAGGATTTCATTTTAACCTTCGGCAACCTCGTCATCGTTGATTACGAAACCTGCATCCTGGCCTATTCTTCGCTTATCTATTTCGTTAAGAGTGGACACGAAAAAAAATATTGGATGAAGGAAATCTCAGAAGAGAACACGAATGACGATGCAACGGAGTGCTTAGAGAAGCTGTATACATGTATTTGCATTGAGTGAAGTTCAACGTTGGAAAAGAAAGAATTTTTCCCTATCTATTCTTAGAGGGTGACACCGAACATATAAATATACGTATTATATAATAATTCACGTCGTGTTTTTATTTATTTATATATTTATATCTTTCCTGTCACGCTCTTTGAGAATAAGATAGGAGAAAATTCAGATTTCAAAATGTAAAAAAAAGTGGGGTACCTTGCAATCTTTTTCTTTAGTATTAGATAGGGGAAAATAGAACTAATAAGATATGAGAAAATTCAGATTTTAAAAGGCGAAAAAAAAGTTGAGTACCTTGGAATCTTTTTCTTCAGTATTAGATAGGGGAAAAATGAGGAAGCCCAAAAGACGGCGGGGGTTTTGTTGAAGTGTTAATTTTTTGCCGTCATTTATAATGACGGCATGGGCCACTAGTCCACTACATAATAAAACACAGTTGTTCGTCGCTTGCTAGCTTGTTCTCTTGCTCCCTTGTTCTCTAGCTCGCTCCAATGTTGGTCCGTCTCTCCGTCACGCAGTTAAGAGTTTAATACGAGAAAATTCATGTACTGAAAAACAAGTTGAGATACCATACAATTTCAGCGCTTGGAGTACCGGTGACAAATATAGTTCTGGATCTCCGGCCTCTGGATCCCGGGTTCTGGATCCCCAGCCTCTGGATCCCCGCTTTCATTGCTAAATAATATCGTAGCATCTTATTCGTTGGAATAGAGGACATCCAGGTTCCATACTTGTTAAAGGTTTTTCAAAACTTCCACTGGATTTTTATTATTTAATTGGCCGAGCTTTCGACCATCTCAACGATAGTCGTTTTCAAGGCAAAAAACATCAAGACCCGTGAGTTATGATAGCTATATACAATGTATCTAGAATACGGAACAGCATTNTAGCTTAGGTTATCTTATGAAATAAAAAAATTTTTTGTTAGACATCCTGTATACTTTTATTAGAAATTTCTGAGGATGGGAAAAGAAAAGGATTCCCGAAACGTTAAATGCTTATTTGTCGACTCTTCATAGTTGATTACGAAATCTGCATCCTGGCCTGTTTTTCGCTTATCTATTTCGTTCAGAGCGGAAAGAAATATTGGATGAAGGAAACCTCAGAAGAGAACACGAAAGACGATGCAACGGAGTGCTTAGAGAAGCTGTATAAATGTATCTGCATCGAGTGAAGTTCAACGTTCGAAAAGAAAGAATTTTTCCCTATCCATTCTTTAGAGCGTGGTACAGAACATATAAATATGCACTACATAATAAAACACAGTTGTTGGTCGCTTGCTCGCTTGGTCTCTTGCTTCCTTGCTCTCTATAGCTTGCTCCAATGTTGGTCCGTCGCGCAGTTAAGAGTTTAAAACGGGAAAATTCATGTACTGAAAAACAATTTGATATACTATACAATTTCAGCGCACGTGGAGTACCAGTGACAAATATAGCTCTGGATCTCCGGCCTCTGGATCCCAGGCTCTAGATCCCCAGCCTCTGGATCCCCGCTTTCATTGCTAAGTGAATCTTCACGCTGAGCAGACGCCTTTTTATACTGAACTAGTGCACCAAGCGCCACCCTTTTGATGAATAAGTCATCGAAATATATATTTGAAAACATCTCGGCTCAACAAAAGGTTTGATATGCACCAAGCGCAACCCTTTTGTTAAATAAGTCATAAAAATCTATATTTGAAAACATCTCAGCTTAACAAAAGGGTTGATAGCCTAGATGAGACGTAATTAAGTGACATCACCCGTAGCACCGTTGAAAATGAACATGTCCAAACACGGGCATGCAGGCAAGCGCCCANCCCCGTATCCAAGATACCCTCTCCGCAACAAAAAAGTTGGGTACCTCGGAATTTTTTTCTTCAGTATTAGATAGGGGAAAATAAGGCTTCGGACAGACGGACGGACGGACGGACTGACGGACGGACGGACTGACAGACAGCTCTCTTATTATAGTATAGATTTACATCGCAGTTAAAGTTCGACGCTGGAGGTTCAACAATCAGTTGGTATCCACAATACAGTGAGTCCTGGGCATTTCCAGTGAATTCTTTTGACTGAACTATTATTTTCCTAGTGCCACTAAACGCTTGATCAATTCCAAGCTGACGCTCACTCCTTATCTTGCAGGGGGATATTTTGCTACCACAAAACTCATGGTTGTTCAGCTTGCGTTTCACTTATAATGGAAGATCAGGCCTGCAGGCATGAGACCTATATATAATACAGCAAAACCTATACTGGGAGCTGGAACAATAAAAAGCACAATCACAAAATTTTTGCCGTCATTTTTGGTGGCTGGGCCCTTTAGTATAAATATATAAACACATGACGGTCATTCTTAGTGTCATTCTTAGATAATTATTTTCCTAATAGCTCTCGAGAAAATCCCATTCTTCCGTTGTTGACTTTAGGCCGCCAGCGTCTGCCCTAAGAGTCAAGAACGGTTGTGGTCTATGCTCGCAGGCTTAATTTTGCCGCCCAATCGAAAGTGTTTGTAGTCATCAGAGTTATTAGATAACATGAGTTCATGGATTTTGGTGAGACGTTATCGCAATCCCGAGTGTTGCGTTAAGCTGCTTGATTTTCTATAAAGAAGGAGCATCAAGCTGAAAATGATACTTATAGCCTACCTTTTGTAATGAGTACCTTCCGTACCGAGTACCACGTGTAACGAGTAGTTACCCCACGCAGTAAGTACCTCACGCAGTAAATGCCTCATGAAAATGACAGAAGCTGTTATTACTGTCAAAAGGCACCAATGATTAGATTTTGATGCTGATACCATGGAAATTATAGATTCGTTTTTCGTTACCATTACCTCGCTTGGCGGAGGTGTGCGCTGTACCATACACTTCAGTTAGTTCTGAGAGAGGAGGAGGTAGGGACACAGTATGAATGAATTTTTATCGAAACCCAAGCATGCACGCACGAGTGTTTCCAAGTTCACCGCGCATGAGAAAGAAAATCATGTCGGGAAGGAATACTATAGAACAAACAGAGGAAAGAATCACCAGTAGAAGTATGAAAAGGGAAGGAAGCAAAGTGAACACGTATACGTAGGGAAGGCGCAACGTAACAAAGGCCTAGCTTAGCTCTAAGGTTACCTAGCTAAAGATTCATCGCATTGGGGACGCTGCTGCCCGTAAATAGAGGATGGACGAACCCAACTAACCCAACCTTTTGGCCCATCCTATGCCTCTTGAGAGGTATACGGGATGGAGATGTTCAGTTCGCTGGCAAAATTAGTGGAATCATTTGAGTGGGTCGTCAAAGTCGATCTAAGCCAAGCTCACTGGACTCGAATAGTCCGGAACTGCTCATAAAAACTTCAACTTCGTCACTTTCATTCGTATTGCAGGTATTAAAAGCAACTCGGTAACTTTTTCTAATTACTATTGCCGATTTATTCATTTTCTCTTACTGAAATATCAATCATTATTATAAAAAAAAAAAAATTGCCAACACCATTCGGACGGTAATTCTTCTACAAACTATCAGTTGGCCAGACCGCAAGTAGACAGCTAGTGCGGCATGAAGATAGTCGCGAGTCTCTGCTTGCTGCACCTGGCTACGGTAAGCGACACAGATAGTTAACTTAATTACTATTAATTAGGTTATACTTTAGTATAAGAGTCGTTATGAAAGAGAACACAAAATTCAATGTTCAATCACGATAACGCTATTCATACCAGACCGTGTCATTTTGGTGCTATGAGGGTGCATGACCCATAGTATACCTATGGGGAAAAGCTCGTAGTAAATATAGCTGGAGACTACAGTTTTAATCGCTTTTCTGTGTTTAATTTAACTATAGTGATAAGCTATGTTTAATATATTTATTGAACCAACCCCACCAGGTGTGTATTTAATAAAGTTGATTGATTACCACAAGGCAGTGGGCCTAATAGTTCGAGGTGGCTTTCCGACCCGCTCGCTCAGCCACCTCAGTTCTCACTGTCATTAGAGACACAGGAGACACAGTTGAAGGACCTTTGACATATCAGCCGCTTTTCTTTCACGAGCTGACTTGCGGAACATGCTCGCTGAAATGACTGACGAAACGACTTCGCAATAAATAAAACTATTTATACTAACTTACAGGCCGGTACGTAAGCCATGTCAGCCAGTTCGGCCGCTGGTTGGTCAGGCGTGCGAAGCCTCTGCAGCGAGATAACACAAACTGGTACGACAGGCTTAAGTTGCAGTCATTGTAACGGAAACTTATGCTCCAAGGTCCCAGAACGTTTCGCGGCTTGTGCTTTTGTGGACACAGGCCTTAAACCTCCATGGCCAAAACGAAGTGTATCTATAGATGAAAATGAAATGAACAGGCAATACGTCGCGAACTAAGGGCATCCTAATGAGGGAGAATCGCGCAAGGGAATATTATTACCGTATTATATAAATTGTTTACGCCTTCCTAGACACAACTAGAGCACTCTTAGAGTGCATGCCTCCGCCAAGCAGGGCAGCGGTAACGAATAATTCAAACCGGCTCTGAAACTATTTTTCGTATCAACACCGAAATCTGATCACTTGTGCCGTTTGATGATATTCACAGTGTCTGTAATTTTCTTGGAGATCCGTTTATAGCTTTTTGAATTATGCTGCTAACAAACATTTTAACAAACATAAGTCAAGCACACAAACGGATCAACCGATCATCACCAAAATTTAATCCATTATGTTTTTTACATTACAAACAATTTCTGAAAATTTCATAAGGATTCATCTATAATTTTTTTTAATTATTGCGCTAACAAACATATAGTCAATAATTAACACTGCGACAAACAAACGAAGGAACGAATATATCATCACAAAAATTTGATCATTTACTCTCTGTAATAAACCCAACAACTCACGTAAATTTCATAAAAATCCCTCCATTACTTTTCAAGTTATGGCACTAACAAATAATAGGCCGACGAACAAACGAACGGATGGAGAGATCTTCGCCAAAAGTCAATCATTAGCTCCTCCTAACATACCTAACAATCCCTGTAAGTTTCGTCAAAATCTTTCCATAATTGTTTCAGTTATCTTGGTGACTGACTGAATAACAAACAGGCAGAGAGACAAATCCGACGAAAACATACCGTCCTTGGCGGATGTAACTATGGTGATTCAAGAGAGAAAAAGTAAGAGACCTGAAGTATGGCATTAGAAACATGGAACCCAGGCACGATGGTAGACCAAGATCAACGGGCATAGGAACAGCACGTCAGGAAAGAAGAGGACGAACAAAACAAAGCCTCATCAGCATGAGTGTGAAAACGGAAGGAACCAAAATTGGTACGAAATACAGACGTCCGGAAAGCCTAGCTAGTGGTTAAGAAAACCTACAAATTTCCTCTGGGGTCGATTCTCCCCATAAGAAAGGGTGGGCGAACCTAACCCTGTAACGCATGGCCCATCCTATATGCTCCTGAAGGCATCTCACAACAGAACAGCGAATGGGAAAGAAGATAAAAAAAATCAACAAGACACAACAAAAGTAACACGATGCAGGCGCTCAAGCTATGTCCCGAAGGCTTGGTTAAGGATAAAGTTATTTAAAGGGCCTCATAGTCATGGGATGCTACTCCCCATGACATAGGTTGGAATGCATGGATCTCCCCAGGACTGAGAGACAGGGGGTGGGGCTCAGTCAAGAATGTCTTCATAAGTGAAAAATTTTCATCGCTCTGCACTATTCATAATATGCATACATTATAGAGATTTATATTTATACAAAGAAATTTTCAAAATTCTAGGGGCTTAAGACTATTTTAGGAGGGTTCAAGCCTCATTACAATGGACCTAAAATGTCCATGGGACGGATGAACCTAAGAAAATTTTCTATGCTCTACTCTATACCTCTGAGAGACACAAAACCTCTCAATAAAATGGCACAGAAACAATAACCCCGAAGTCTTCCATAAAGGGCTTGAGGGCGAGGAAATTTCTGTCAATGGGCTGCGTCCAACAGCATGTAAGCAAAATATTAATGCATATATTCTTTTTTTCTTCCTACCAGGTCATGGCCACCACCTACCCTGACGTCATGGTGAGTTGATTATCTCCGCCAAGGAGGTTGCTTTTATCCGTGTTTGTCCGGTTTATTATCAACGTGAATAAAAAATTATAGACAAATCCTCATAAAATTTACGAAAAACGTCATAAAAAAATTGAATTTGGGCGATGATCCGTCTGTCCATTCGCTTGCAACGTAAATTCCAAAGTTTTGGCTACATCTTTATGAAATTGACAGGGATTGTTAGGAATGTCACGATGTTCAGCTGACTGTGTGACTATTCATCTGTCCGTTTGTTGTTCTGTAGGCCTGGTTTTCATCTGCTAGCGACATAACGCAAAGTGAATTAGCCAGATGAACCTTCAGGAAATTACAGGAACTGTTGACGGAAATTTTACGATGAACAAAGCAAATTCAATTTTTTGATTTGCCAGTCCGTTTGTTTATTTTTTGAATGGTCAGTGGCGGTACCATGACAGGGAGAGGGCTCAAGCCTCTGTTAATAAGCCACGTCCCCACAGCGATACCCTAGTATTGCTACCGCTGTAATATACATACCTACCTGTATGTTTTAATTGCAAAGCCTCCCCACATTTTTCTACCCCCCCCCCCTCCTCACTCATTTCCAGCAATGGCAACTCTAGGAAATTTACACTGGGGAGGCTGAAGAGGAAGGGGGGGGGGACTGTAGTAAAATGTGGCGGGGCTTCGCATCGCAAATATAGAGTACAAGTATGTTGGCTACATGGGTGCAATCTTGGGGGAAGGGGTGGTTGGGGAGGGCACGATTCATTACTGCCAGTGCTTCTCAATGCAAATTTCCTAGCGTCTACTAGCAAAATAAGCAAAATAACTCAAGAAATCATGTACGAATTTCCATAAAGTTTCCGGGAACGTTGAAAAAGGTACCATACGAGGGACAGTCCGAACAGATGATTCAGTTTTAACGTTGACCCGAAAGTCAACCTGGATTTTGGACTACTTCAAAATTTGCCTAAAAATTGCGTTACTTGACGGAAGAATGCGCTCTCAAAGTGCATCTCCAGTTTGTTATAATTTACCACAGCTTGGGACAAGAAGACACGATGAACTAGCTCCCCTGACATTAGCGAGGTGTTAAAGTCCCAAATTTTTACTCAGGCATTTTCTGAATACAGAGCGTTACATCAACTTTTTCATTCCTTCAGCCATGAAGTACTTGTAGTCTGTGTTCCGCCCACCATAAAATTAAACTATAATTTGTCACGTTAATTTATCAACGTTCGTTCATGACGTCATATTGAAGTCAAAGTTTCAGAGTCAGCTGAATTTACTACCTCCATCGTTACACAAGCCACGTTTCATTGGAAGGTAATGCGCGTACGGATTATCCCAGTTGATCTCTCATTCATCCGAGTAAACCTTGCGTTACGAGCTCGTTACGAGCATTATTTCGCGTTTAATTATCACCCGCGAACAAAGTGAGAGAGGTGATACTGTTTTCGTTGAAGATTTAAGTATATATATATATACCTATTTATTTGTACATATATATTTGTCTGTCCACACAATAAATGGTTGAAAGAGTTGAGCTATGTTCATGATTTTTTGCAGGGAGTCTCATGAGCTGTCCTCGATGTCACTCATGCCAAAAAAAGGATTAGCTGACCATAAAAAATGACGGCAATGAAATTTGCTGGTCTCTCAGAAACAGGTAGAAGGAGTTCATGATTTTTTGCAGGGAGTTTGGTGGGCTGTCCTCGATGTGACCCATGTCAGAAAACTAGGATTAGCTGGCCATAAAAATGACGGCGATAAAATTGCTCTCACCTCGGGTGATAGTCTTACGCCCCGAGCCGTACTCGTTGAACATAAATTTAAGGACAATGTATATTTTATAGTACGAATTTTTTCTCCAACATGTACAGCATAGAATACTTTCCGCGCGGTCGTAATTTATTCTTTGTTCAAGATTTTTTTGAAAATTAAAATACCGTCGCTGTAATAGAACATTAAACTATATAACGATAGCTATACGGCAGAGTTCGGACTTAAATCTCGCATTTGACTCTCCTAAGTAGAATCATCTCGAACCATATTAGCATCATTGAACGCCCGTATCTACAGTAGCGTTACCGTAATTCATACCGCATTTTTAAGGTAGTACAATAATTGCAGAGTTAGTTCGCAATAATGGTATATGAGAACAGGGAGCGAAGGTTAGAAATTAGACAAAGAAACTACTGGTGTCAGTATCAGGCAGCAGTATTCTGAACATTTCGGTGAGCCTGTGGTCTCCTCACAGGTGTCATGGACGCCCCCCGGCTATCCGGCCTCCTGCAGGCCCCGGCCCGTCAGGGTCCAGCTGCAGACCGTCCCCACCAAGTCGGGCCCGTCCTACGCCCGTCGTGCTGTCGCTCAGCCCGTCGCTGACTGCGTCAAGGCTTCGGCCACCTCTTTGTTCGCTACTGCGACGCTGCCTGACTGCGCTACTGCCGCTGCTCTCGGCAGTAAGTGTCTTGCTGCGCGTCTCTTGCTGCCTGACTGCGCTACTGCCGCTGCTCTCGGCAGTAAGTGTCTTGCTGCGTGTCTCTTGCTGCCTGACTGCGCTACTGCCGCTGCT
>LQNS02277096.1:5115162-5125864 GCA_001587735.2 Parhyale hawaiensis | reverse complement strand
AGTGTCTTGCTGTGTGTCCCTGGCTGCCTGACTGTGCTACTGCCGCTGCTCTCGGCAGTGTCTTGCTGTGTGTCCCTTGCTGCCTGACTGTGCTACTGTCGCTGCTCTCGGCAGTAAGTGTCTTCCTGTGTGTCCCTTTCTGCCTGACTGTGCTACTGCCGCTTCTCTCGGCAGTAAGTGTCTTGCTGTGTGTCCCTTGCTACCTGACTGTGCTACTGCCGCTGCTCTCGGCAGTAAGTGTCTTGCTGTGTGCCCCTTGCTGCCTGACTGCACTACTGCTGCTGCTCTCGGCAGTAAGTGTCTTGCTGTGTGCCCCTTGCTGCCTGACTGCGCTACTGCTGCTGCTCTCGGCAGTAAGTGTCTTGCTGTATGTCCCTTGCTGCCTGACTGTGCTACTGCCGCTGCTCTTGGCAGTAAGTGCCTTGCTGTGTGTCTCTTGCTGCCTGACTGTGCTACTGCCGCTGCTCTCGGCAGTAAGTGTCTTGCTGTATGTCCCTTGCTGCCTGACTGTGCTACTGCCGCTGCTCTCGGCAGTAAGTGTCTTGCTGTATGTCCCTTGCTGCCTGACTGTGCTACTGCCGCTGCTCTTGGCAGTAAGTGCCTTGCTGTGTGTCCCTTGTTGCGTGTGTCGGGGCAGCTGCTGCTGCTTTCGTTGCGCTCGTCTTTTCTGATACTTGTAACGAAGATGCGTCAAGAACGCGGGTGCACCATAGCCTCTGTAGCAACATCACTATACAGGGTGTTTCAAAATTAGAGGTAAAAAATTTGACTAAAATTAAAAAAACGGAAAATATAGCGATTTAAACGAGTGACAAAAATTCCATACCTCCTTCGTTTCCGAGAATTTGCGACCTGAAATACTTACGGGGAGGGGGGGAGTACCTCCAAGATTTTTTTTTTTGTTTAATTTATGGGTCGATTTGAAGAAAACTTGGTACAGAGATGTAAAATTGAAAATAAATTCGGATTAAACTTGCGTGATTTTTCATTTTTTCCCATAGAAAACGAGATATTCAAAGAAAACGGGAAAAGGGGGGCTGGGGAAAACTATCTAGTCCAGCAGTTTTTGAGCTACAGAGATGATTTCGGTTTCAAAATGAGCGGAATTTGATTCTCTACAAAAATAGGGGCTTAGGTTTTATGATTGTTGAATTAAGAGACGAGAAACAGTGCACTTACGAGGAAAAATTCGAAAAAGAAATTTTTTTAGTTAGTTTGAATTTTCTCCAAAAAATTTTTTGATGATCATAAACCCAAGCGCTCATTTGTAGAGAGTCAAATTCCGCTTATGAAAATGTTTTCTGTAGCTCAAAAACTGTAGAACTAGAGAGATTTTCCCAGCCCCCTTTTTCCCTTTTTTTATTTCTAGTGTTCTATGGGAAAAATGGAAAAAAGCACAAGAGTCGAACCAACATTTATTTTCAATTTTACACATCTGTACCAAGTTCCGCTTAAATCGGCTCATAAGTTAAACAATAAAAAATCTTGGAGGGTACTTCCCGCCCCATAAGTATTTCAGGTCGTCATTTCTCGAAAACGGAGGCGTTTTAAAAGTTTTGTCACTCATGAAAATTGCTTTATTTTCCATTTTTCTACTAGTAGACGATTTTTTTTACCTTTAATTTAGAAACACCCTGGGTATGAACAATGAATGCAATGTATTCTCGATCATTGCTGATGCTCTAATTAATAAATATGCAGAGAAATATGCAAACATGGGTCAGTGTTGATTCTGGCGAATGGATGATTACCCGCCGTCAACAATCATTTTGCTGACGGGATCTCTTTTAACTTAATTTTCATGACATTCAGTATGTGATTCCAAATTATTTAAAGACCATTTCTCGATATCAGGCGAGGTATTTGAGCAATAACGTCATCGCAAAAGGGAAAATTATTTTTTAGAAGACCAGTGTTATGAGCGGTACAATCGACTGGGTGCCATAGCTGACTATCCCGATTTTCATGGCAGAATACAGCCTGTTCTTCTTGATTGGGGAGGAGTGCTTCGCCTCTACGATTTACGTGGGCCGTTCTTACGCCACGTGTGGCCGTTCTGGGGAAGTTGTCTACGTCACCGAGGAGTTCTACACTGGCGAGAACACACTCCCAAGTGAGCTCTTTCTATATTCTGGCTACAGCTTGCTGTAGAGTATACGAAACAGTGGCTGTATAGCGAACGGTAGGGTCTCTACAATTATTCTGTTCATCCAAGCGATACCTCTTTGCCCCCTTATAGGCTAAGCTCATTGCGTCTCCAGTAACTTAGCAAGAAGGTTTAATAATAATTTGAGGCAGCAACGGCTACGGAGTTCGGAAGCTGAATGTTCCGGTAAGGCTGAAGCCTGGCTGGCTGGCTCGCTGCTCGCGTGATTGCGACATGTGTAGGAAGCAAGCGACGCACACGCACTCATGTGTGCGATGAATGACTGGGAACCTGGGAAGGCTATGGGGGAGACAGTATTTGTGCACGGATAAACGAGGTGCTCTATAAATTTTAAATTCCTTATATCAAAATAAATTTTACAGAAATAATACGGGTATCCAATAAATTCTTTAGCTTTTTTGCTCTTAATCACAGCATCCCACTACTTATATGTACCTTATGTATCGCTTGTAACCGCCACCAGTAATTAGATATGGTGTGCACATACAAATGTCGCTCTCCTACCAGGCGAACTGTGCCTGTGTTCCTTGTTTCTGTTAAACCTCCTTTGTCTCCAGCCGTTACGATGCGATATCGTGTTGTTGCGCATGTGCTGCTTGTACGTCGTTGCACAGTGTAGCGGCGGGCTGTGAGTGTCCGACGGATTTTACTCTGGCGTATATATCCTGATTTTGAGCTAGTTTTGCTACTTGGCATCCAAAAGCATCAGGACCGCTAGAGTTAGGACAAAGCATTAAAAATTCATGTTGAACATTATTTTATTTACAGAATCGGAATTGGCAGACTTTGAATTGAACTTCTCGACCGCGGCGTTCCAGTTCCATATCGACGTTTCGTTCACCGAACAGAGCTCCTGCCCGCACCTCTACACCTACACGCTTGAGTTCGACGGTATAACAGAACAGGTGTCCGACGGGTCGACCCTCACCGCCGGGCTCAGCGGGTGTGCGAACGTGGGCTTCGTTTTGACGCCCTTCCTTGGACTTAGTCAGTACGGGGAGTCCATCGAGCTCCTGGTGGATGAGATAGTCGTAGGTGAGTCCCATTAAACTCCCTTTATCTAATTTTAAGTGTCCTGTTCGTTCTGACGCCTTTCCTGGACCTCACCAGCACGGGAAGTCTGTCGAACTCCTGAGGGATGAGATAGTCGTGGGTGAGTCCTTTAATCAGACTCAAAATTTTCAGCGAGATCATTTCCAGAAGACATTAGCTCATACACATCATGCAGCCTTCGATTTCGGGACTGCCTCTAGTTGTGCCCAGTTGGTTGAGGGTCCCACCCATTTGATGAGAGGTGTTCTTGACCCTCTGATGACTGAACCTGTGATGGTCCACCTTGAAGAGCGCTGTGCTTGGTGTGAGTTCTTCTGTAACCCTTTTAAATGATGCTGGTGATCTTGTTGCGGACCCTGAGGCCAAGGCGGACTTTTGTTGCGCTACTTTGATTGGCAGCAGAGCCGGGACGCACTATCGTCTCTCACGACGATTTGTGTGCGTGTTTGTGTACGCAGATCGTGTGCACGTGAACGGCGTTCAAGCTGGTGCGCCGCGCTGCTCGCTGCATCGCTGATTAAGTTGGGTTAGGTTAGGAAATGTTAGGTTAGGTAACGTTAGGTAACATTAGGCAACGTTAGGCAACGTTAGGTAACGTTAGGTAACGTTAGGTAACGTTAGGTAACGTTAGATAACGTTACATAACGTTAGATATGGCTAGGTAAGGTTAGAAAGGTTAGATTGGGTTAGGTAAGGTTAGGTTAGAAGGTTAGCTAAGGAGGTTGGGTTAGAAGGTTAGCTAAGGAGGTTAGGTTAGGTAAGGAGGTTAGGTTAGGTAAGGAGGTTAGGCTAGGTAAGGGTAGGTTAGGTTAGGCTAGGTTAGGTTTGCCTAGGTAGTGTTTATGTTCGTGGTGGCGCGCGCAGGAAAGCTTACGTGAACGCAAAATCGTCGTGAGAGACGACAGTGCAGCCGGGACGCACGAGTCTGAACCCTGGACATTTGTGTGCGCAGATCGTGTGCGCGTGAGCGGCGTTCACGTTGGTGCGCCGCGCTGCCCGCTGTATCGCTGATTAAGTTGGGTTAGGTAATGTTANGGCATCCAAAAGCATCAGGACCGCTAGAGTTAGGACAAAGCATTAAAAATTCATGTTGAACATTATTTTATTTACAGAATCGGAATTGGCAGACTTTGAATTGAACTTCTCGACCGCGGCGTTCCAGTTCCATATCGACGTTTCGTTTGCCGAACAGAGCTCCTGCCCGCACCTCTACACCTACATGCTTGAGTTCGACGGTATAACAGAACAGGTGTCTGACGGGTCGACCCTCACCGCCGGGCTCAGCGGGTGTGCGAACATGAGCTTCGTTTTGACGCCCCTCCTTGGACCTAGTCAGTACGGGGAGTCCATCGAGTTCCTGGTGGATGAGATAGTCGTAGGTGAGTCCCATTAAACTCCCTTTATCTAATTTTAAGTGTCCTGTTCGTTCTGACGCCTTTCCTGGACCTCACCAGTACGGGAAGTCTGTCGAACTCCTGAGGGATGAGATAGTCGTGGGTGAGTCCTTTAATCTGACTGAAAATTTTCAGCGAGATCATTTCCAGAAGACATTAGCTCATAAACATCATGCAGCCTTCGATTTCGGGACTGCCTCTAGTTGTGAGCAGTTGGTTGAAGGTCCCACCCATTTGATGAGAGGTGTTCTTGACCCTCTGATGACTGAACCTGTGAACCTGTCCCACAGCTATGTATATTTTATAAGGTGTACAATAATGAGAGGCATTGGTTGTATTCTTCTCTCCCTGCCTTCAAGGTTTTTGGGAGAGAGACTCGTGCTGCGTGTGGAGCGCGCTTTTCACTTTGGAGGCTGTCAGATGTCGAACTAATCAGTTCTGTCGGTGCTTCGTGCCCTGGTCAGCTAAGGTTTGGAATTTGTTGCCGGCATCGGCTTTTGGTCGTATTGGCCTACAGGCGTTTAAGTCAGCTCCTAATGGTTTTTTTACTGGATTTATTTTAACAGCGTTTTGGGCTTCCCGGTGTTGCAAGATGCTTCATTTGGGTTGTATTACCTGTCCGTGGGAGTTCAAGCGTGAAGTTTTAATAATAATAATAATAATGATCCTGATTTGGTTGAAGTGTCAGTGGCGTCTCCCATTGGTTCCTCGGAACATGGTGCCCTCACTGTGACGCTGCAAGCTCGTAAGCGGGTCACCAAAGTCACTGTTAGGCGTGAAATATTTTTGAAGTCCAGAGTGAATCGAGATACCGTCGCTGGCGTCATGCTTGCGCTGCCTTGGGGTATTGTGAGAGAGTCTCCTGATCCTGGGTCAGGATCCTGTTTTTTTTTCTGACATGGTCCCTTCCCGCTTCATAAAAGTTAACACAGGCGATGAGCTTTGGTTTGATAATGTTCATAGGAGGGTGCACCGGTTGAAGCAGGAAGCATATGCCCGTTGGTGTTTCAGGGAACTGCGGTCGTGCTATTTACGAGGAAACTGAGAGGGAGCATAATTTGAGGTCTAGTGAGTTGCTAGCTTCGTCTGCTAGCGCACATAAGTGATGGTCCACCTTGAAGAGCGCTGTGCTAGATGTGAGTTCTTCTGTAACCCCTTTAAATGGTGCTGGTGATCTTGTTGCGGACCCTGCGGCCAAGGCGGACTTTTGTTGCGCTAGTTTGATTGGAAGCAGAGCCGGGACGCACTATCGTCTCTCACGACGATTTGTGTGTGTGTTTGTGTACGCAGATCGTGTGCACGTGAACGGCGTTCAAGCTGATGCGCCGCGCTGCTCGCTGATTAAGTTAAGGTTAGTTAAGGAGGTTAGGTTAGGTAAGGGTAGGTTAGGCTAGGTTAGGTTTGCCTAGGTGGTGTTTATTTTCGTGGTGGCGCGCGCAGGAAAGCTTACGTGAACGCAAAATCGTCGTGAGAGACGACAGTGCAGCCGGGACGCACGAGTGTGAACCCTGGACATTTGTGTGCGCAGATCGTGTGCGCGTGAGCGGCGTTCACGTTGGTGCACCGCGCTGCCCGCTGTATCGCTGATTAAGTTGGGTTAGGTTAGGTTAGGTAAGGGTAGGTTAGGTTAGGTTAGGTTAGGTTAGGTAAGGTTAGGTTAGGTTAGAAGGTTAGGTAAGGAGGTTAGGTTAGGTAAGGGTAGGTTAGGTTAGGCTAGGTTAGATTTGCCTAGGTAGTGTTTCTTTTAGCGATGCCACGCGCAGGAAAGCTTACGTGAACGCAAAATCGTCCAGAATGTCCAGGGTTCAGACCCGTGCAGCCGGGACCGGGTGCGTATTCCTTTAGCGTGTGATACCGAGCCGAGGTTCTCCGGTTTTGCTTTCAGATCTTCTGAAGTGCACCGCCTCCTTCTCGACCTGGAAAGTTTATGAGAGGTTGTCTGCGTCGAAGCTGGGTCGCTTTCTTGAAAAGCAGGGTGCCCTTCCTTAACACAGTATGGTTTTCGTTAGGGTTTGTGAACTTGTGATGCTCTGCTTCACGTTGCTCATGTGTTGCAGCTGGTGCTTAATAGGGGTCATTAGGCAAGGTTGGTCTATCTTGACTTCAGTGCTGCTTTTGATCGCATAAACCACCTTGGGTTGCTCCATAAGCTAATACTGATGGTTCATTTTTCGCGGTTATTAGTTCGGTATTAGTCCTGAAAAGGTCACTAATTGATATTGAGAATTTTTTTTTCTACATATTTAGGTAGAATGAGGCATTTTTAGACATTTTTCATGAATAACGTTTCTGTCGCAAATTCTTCGTTTTTGAGATATTTGACTTCGAAGTTTCCATTGTCTTCCTATGGGAAGAAATGGTTAGGTTTGGTAAGGTGAGGTAAGGTTAGGTTAGTTAAGGTAAGGTTAGTTAAGGTAAGGTTAGATAAGGTTAGGTTTGGTTAGGCTAGTTCACCCATAGAACAGATTTCGTAATTTTCCGGTAAACTAAGAGTGATATTTTCGGACAAATCGGGTTAGAAATGTCGAGCAAAAATAAATTGAGCACCAAACGTTAGGTATTTAGAATCTACCACAAAACATCGGGTAAGATTAGGTAGACAAAGTCTGGTTTTTTATTTAGAAAAAAAAAAAAGATTTCGCATCAGTTAAGTTACCCATGGGAATAAAACGAAATCTGGTGAGGTGAACTAAGATTAAGTTAGGTAAGGTTAGGTTACTTCAGGGTAGTTTACGCTCCGATTAGGTCGCTGTTATTATTTTTTTTTTAGGAAAACAATGGCAACTGCAAAGTTAAATTACTAAAAATCTAAGCATTTGCAAAGGAAACGTCATTCGTGAAAAATGTCTTACAATGCTTCATTCTACCTAAACATGCAAAAAAAATTCTCAAATCGATTAGTGACCTTTTCGGACAATTACTGTCAGTTTTTATCTGATAGACGCCGATGTGTAGTTATTGATTGAAAGAGGAGCTTTTAGATGTGGTTTCTGGTTTCCCACTGGGCAGTGTTCTGGGACCATTGCGATAAGCCTAGTGATAGGTTGGAAGATTCATAATCCTTTCAACGTGATTTGGAGGTGACTGATTCCTGGTGTTCTAAGTGGGGATGAGGCTTAATGCAGGTAAGACTGAAACCATGCTTGTGTCTACGTCACGTACAGTGAGACGTGCTTTCCCCGCACTCATACTGAATGGTGTGTTACCACCTGTGGTGGATTACTCTGTAATCGTGGGTGTCAATTTAATAGTTGAAGTTTGAGCCCAACATCAGTTCGGTTGCCTCACGAACATGGAAGAAAAACGATCTTATGCGACGTGCTTGGAAGGTGTTTGGTTCGGTAGAGCTGACACGTCGCTGCTTTAATCGCTATTTCCTCCCCCTTCTAGAATACTGCTCCTTAGTCTGGGATTCTGCGACTGATTGTCATCTGAGTGTGCCAGGCAGAGTGGTTCGTTGATGTGCTTTCATGCTAAATGATCTTGTGCCTTGTAATCTGGCGCATCGTCACAGAGTTGGTGGGGTAAGCCTTCCCCATGAAATGTGCAATTGCCGCAATCATCCAATGTCTGTTTTTCTTCCGGAGCCATTTGCTCGGGTGAGGTATACTCGGCGTACTGGTGTTCTTCATGAGCTTGCCTTGGATCCGGAACGAAGCCGTACAAGCCAGTATTCTCGTTCGTTTTATCCATCATATGCAGTTGTTTGGAATGGTCTTGATGGCTCTGCCTTTGTTGACGCAGTTATTGGCAGCTTCCAGCAATCTGTTCACAGAGTTATTCTGTGATCTCTAATTTTCTCTTTCTCATCCTCTAGCTGGGCTGGTTCAGCTTGATAATCATAAGGAGTTTCTTCCCTTCTCACATCGTTATAGTCTAAGGTATCTGTCTCCCAACACTTCAAAGAGAGCGACGACCCGTGGGCACGCTGCTTAGTCAAGGCGAAGTTGCTGAAAGAGACCGAAACGGCTGACCAGTTCAAACAGCAACGACGCCTCGATCGAGCTAACAAATGGAAGCACCTGAAGATGTCCGGCAGTACCTCGAAGCTGTTCAGGACAAAATCGTACCAGACTCTTGGAACTGGCTTCTGAGAGGTGAGCTGAAGCGGGAAACAGAAGGCACCATCTTGGCAGATCAAGAGCAAGCCCTAAGAACCAGGTACACCCAAAACAAGATCGACAAGAGAAACATCCCTAGTACCTGTAGAATTTGCAGGAGCTCGGATGAAACCATCAAGCACGTGATAAGCGAATGCAGAGTGCTGGCGAAAAAGGAGTACATGCGCCGGCACGATAAAGTGGCTCGACACCTCCACTGGACGCCTCTGCGGATCCATAACTTCCCGGTCAGTGAGAGGTGGTACGAGCATGAACACGCGCCCGTTGTTGAAAACGAAGCCGTGCAAATCTACTGGGACAAGCGGATTTAAACTGATAGAGTACTTCACGCCAACCGACCGGACATCATCGTAAAAGACAAACAGGAGAAGTCGGATAAACTGATCGACATTTCAATCTCCTTCAACTCCAGAATCGTGGACAAGGAAGCGGAGAAGAAGGAAAAGTATCGTGACATTGCCATCGAACTCCAGAGGCTGTGGCAGATGAAGGTGGACGTCGTTCCAATGGTCATCGGAGCTCTGGGGGCAATGTCCAAGAACCTCAAGACTGCCCTGCGAAAGCTGAAGTGCGGCCATCTCCACCTAGGAACCCTCCAGAAAAGCGCTCTGCTTGGAACAAGGCATATCATTCGCAAAATGCTCTGAGCCTTAGGTTGCAGGATGCGACCCGGCGCTTGAGCGTAGAGCTAAACATCGCTCAACCAAGCCATTTTTGGGTTGCGAATTCCCCTCGATGATAATGATAATAAAGAATTTTTTTCAATTAGAGAGCCCTTTACTGTATAAAAAATAAAGACACGATGCGAATTACTATAGAGTGCTTCTTTATTTATCGCAGATATTGAGGTAATCAATGCACTCATCGACAAAATCGCCGACTCAACAGGAACCGTATTGGATTGGAAAAACTGGTTACAAGGTAAGGCACAAGCAGTGATCCTACATGGAGATCCCCCAGTCTAGTTAGCTAATTGTTTGCGCATTCTCCGTTTAGCTTTTTTTATTATTGAGGCGCATGGCATATGCATGCGATTTTTTTTTACGCATAACTCCCGAATTTTAGGAAGTTAAGCTGTAGCGAATTTTATATAATTTTTGGCATACCTAGAGAGAATCGATAATTATTATCCCCTTACAAGCAGCTTTTGTGTCAAATCTGTGTTTCTTGTCGATTAGACATTTCCCACATGCTTATGGTAACACTTTTTTGTTTAGGTCTCTAGGTTAATTAGAAAGCGTTTTATTACAGATTACAGATAGGAGCAGTCAGGACAACTCACGAAAAGTCCAATTTCAGTGGGCAGCCATGTTATGGTGTCGTCTATTATCTACACACATTTCAAGCTAAAGATAGTAGTTTTATAACATTTCTTATGATATTTGGCATCACTAGCACCATTTAGGAGATCAAATTTTCATATATTTATAATTCACTAGCGGGACCCGTGGAATTCCACGGTTGAATAAAGACTATACAAAATGACCCAACCCACGCTACATTATTGTAATTTACCTCAGTTTAACTTAATGCAGCTCCTTTAACGTAACCCACCCCGTCTGAGTAAACGTCCGTCGCTCATTCCAACTCAACATGTCTGTCTATCCAGCCTAATTAAAGTCGTACTGTATAAGATAACGTGACCGGTGGGAATTCACCGATTACTTAATGCTCCCACTTTATAAGATGTAGCAATCTAAGCAATACGCTATTATAACGCACCTAACTTAACACAGCTTCTCTAACCTAACCTATCATATAAATACTGCCAGTCAATCCTGACGAATTCATTCTAACGAAAAATGGGAACGTTACTTCCTACCCTTCTGATTCCGTTGCTGTGGGTGCAGCTGGAACCCCTTAGAAATTTCACAGAATAGAAGCAATGTTCTTCAGTGATATCTCAGTCCCGTATCATCCGAATTTTCCCCTATCTAATACTGAATGAAGCAGTGGAAATTCTTCAA
>LQNS02277096.1:4920515-4930824 GCA_001587735.2 Parhyale hawaiensis | reverse complement strand
CAGCTTCTGGTCATCAGTATGCATTCACAAGCAAACGCAAGGAAGTGCAACTCGCACACGTCGCGCGCGCTACCGTATCTGTGCTACCTGAATCATGTACATGTTGCGCGCGTTTGGTGGATTTGCGCGATCGATCGATCGCGCAAATCCACCAAACGCGCACATCATATACACCGGGGCGACATGCAAGCTCCACATCCTCAGACGACAGCGTAGCCAGACATAAGTTTAGGCCTCCTACAGCCTTCAGGGGTGGGGAGAACCAGTGGCTCATTTGCTGACTATCTTTGCCTCGCAGATAAACCTAAGCAATCTTTTTTTAACACAGTCACACGTACACGGCAGCGTGTTGAGTACTTCCTTACCAACCATGTCCAGTTCTACATATGCATGCGAGTACTGCAGCTGTCTGTCTCACATCTGAACCCCTCAGAAGTGGGCATAGGATAGGCCATAGAGTTAGGTTCGCCCATCCTATGTTATGAGGAGCAGCGACCCCATGGGGGATTGTGTAGGTTAGCTTACCTAACCCACTGTTACCCAAGAGCCTAAAATTGACGTACCCGAAATTGAAAAACTAGGTGGTTTGGAAAACCAGACCTGCCCTCACCTAACTTACCCGGAGTCATGCAGGGTTCTTTTCCAACTTACCCGAAATTAGTTCGGGTTTTCTTTTTGTGCGACCGCAGGTTACTCATTAGCTAAGCATTCAAGACGTTCGTTTCATGCCCACTTTGCTTCCTTCTATTGTCATTCTCCTACTACTAATCTTCTGTTTCATTCTTCCTCTTCTTTCCCGACTTGCTGTTCCCATGCGCGTTGACACGCTCGTGCATGGGTTCCACGTGTATATCGACATACTATAAGTACCTTCTCTTTTCCTCTGTGATATCGTCATCGTTCGGAAACGGAAGCTTGAACTACTAACAATAACTAGCCATTCGTGTCTTTACCGGATCTGCTTCTACCTCAACTTCGATACAACCCATTCGAATATCGACTATAAGAAGTGGGACTCGCCTCTCTCTCTCGGACAATGACGGCTCAGGGGGCAACTGATAGCAACATTCTAGGTCTTCAATAGCTTGAACGACGTGCATACGACGGGACTTTTGACACAGGCGGTAATGATCGCTTGGGGAACAACGGCCAGGAACTCCTGCATAAAGATCGAAGAACTACCTACTCTCAGCCAGTGGCTCTTCCCGTACTTCTTAGTGAAAACTGGGAATAGACTTCCCCCCCCCCCCCTGTTATCGGTTCACAGTCAGTCATTGCGTTTAAAAATCGTTTTGACAAACATTAAGAGCAGGATCCTTCACAGTTAAGGACACCTCATTTGGGAGTTCCAAACTCGTAACTTTCAAAACTTCTTAGCCACCGGAATCCAGTATCTCTCGTGCCCTAACTAATTTAACGTCTCCGAGCTTCCCGAATCTGTCGCAATTAATTGTGCTAGCACGAACAGCTTTTTTTTACTGAGTTTATTCGCTTCATTTTCCCCTTCTCTTGCTCAGATATCACGATGATTCTGGCTTTATAGCAATAGCTCGTTGCGGATCGGAGCGTGAGTCCCGGCTGCTCTCTGAGGGGCCTGTTGGTCCGTCTACTGCCAGCTATTCAATCTAATCGGAGAAGTTTATTTGCTTAACAACAAAGGAAGCGAATTAAATACTTTTCACTTTCATTATTTATTGCATAAATTCTGAATTTTACTTTTTCCCTCGTCGGAGCTTCATTTTCTTCGACCTTGTATTGCGCATATCGAGAAAAAAGAGCAGCATTGAAAAATAGAAAATTGTCCAGGGTAATAGCCAGGATGAAGAGCATGGAAAACAGAGTTTCATTGAATTAATATAGTTTAGTAAAGAAAAGGCTGCAAAAATCAGCGAAATGCTAATTATATGTACTGAACGTGCTACAACACTTAGACAAGTTTGTCTAACTTGACTCACGGTGCAGGGGTTACTGGCAGAGTAGGTATGGTCACCACCCCAGAGGGTTTGGACAGGATCCGCAGTTGCTAGATACGTCATCACCCCAGAAGGTGGGGCAGAGTAAGCAGGTTCTGTGCAGGTCACCACCCTACAAGGTGGGCTACGGTCGGCAGGTGCTAGTGTTCAGTTTAGCCAAGACTTTCCAGTACCCGATCTAAGGCTAATCGGCACTGACACAGAAGTAGCCTTCCTCACCGTCGCACATGACAGCTTCCATCTTCTGAGTCTCTGGGTTCCACATGGCGCAGGCATTCTCGCAGTCGGCGGCCCCGGGACACAACGGAACGGTTGCCCAGAGGTCGCTGGAAGTGGGTTCCACTTGTTGATCAGGCCACTTCCACTCCATAGTCTGCACTTCGTACGTCAGACTCGTCCGGAAGTCCTCTAAAAGAAATGAAGAATTTAAAACAGTGCAGTACTGTATGTAGTGTACCAAGATATCATGCACTGTATTTCAGGCAGCAAGCTGGGGTGTGAACGCAGCTTTGCAAAAACTGACGGCTGCTAAATACGAAACTTAAAGCAGCAGTGAGAAAGAATTTTACGGGAAGACTAAACTTTCAGCTCGGTATTTCATTACTGCTTAATTAAACGGGAAGGTGCATTGCTCTGAACCACCAGCTAACAAAAATAAAAATCACTCTTCCTCAAGAGCAGGTGAACTTAGTGCGAGGGTCCTCTTTAACTGTTCACACTCTGAAATTCCTCATTACCTAAGATGAACTCCACTACAAAGTGGAGTACGTGCGTTCAAATGATCATATCAAGCTCCACTTTGAACTGCTAACGTTCTAAAGATGAGCTCAAATCTTTGGAAAAGCTTTTAAGGTAGAAGGATTGTCTCAAGTTCTACTGCCTATGAACTAAGCATTTACCAGAGAACTTGACTCCCTGAAGAAGCTGGTCCCTGGTGATGTCAGTCATGTCGTTGTCGCTGCAGAGGTTCTCAAGTTGAGCTGTGGTCACAGGTCCGAGAGCAAGAGCGCACCGGTTGATGGAAGAGTCGTAGTACTTGAAGGTGTCAGGAGCTGATATAGAGTTCACTACCGTGGTAGCTGCACAGGATCCTCGTGTTAAATTAGGACTTTGGATTATAACACTGCGTTGGCCACATCTACACAAGTACCTACCAATACGCTTGTACCTACTACACCAACAAGGAGGTTTAATAGAACGAGGGAAAACAGCCACATTTTGTCGTTCTGATGAGGGATTTTTATTTAGATGTATTTGTATTATTAGGTAAGTTCCCTACACACGATCTGCAACTCCGTGAGGTGGCCCGCTGATGGAAGAGGCCGACCTATTCCGCCAGCTCCTACCTGCTCCGTGCGTAGGGCCACGGAAAGGGGTCGTCTATACATATGTCTTTCTTCTTCTTCTTTCTCCTCTTTCGTCTCTTTAAAATGCTTTTCACCTTCTTTGCCTTCCCGTAGTGGCGAGCGTTTCCGAATCGAGAGAAATAATGCGTCATTGAACACCTGGCCGTCCGTGGTATTCTCTCCCGGCGGCTGTACCGAGCCTCACTGCTTGGATCACACTTTATTGTGGGGGCGGTGGTAAACCCAGAAGAATACTACTACTGTCAGGAGACCGTGATGGGATATCTTTCTCTATACATTCTGGTTGCTCTCCGAATTACAGTTCGCCATACCGTCAAAAGGCGTCAATCAGGTGCACATCTGTGAGTGCGTTATTCGATAGTTGGTCCATTGTCGTCTGTACGTAGATTTTCTGCAGACTGACTGTTCGGTGTCGTCAAGCGCTTGGAATGCAACTTCGATGCCTTGAGATGCTCATTGCATCGCAAAGCATCAAAGGCTCCAATTTGTTCAAAGAATTTTTGGAAACATTTTTTAAACATTGTTTAGAGTCAGGAGCATCGAAATGAACAAGATTCAAGACCCACTAATTTCTTTTGTACCCGTGAGTGGCTTTGAAAGGGAAGTGCAGTGTGTGAAGGGGAAAGAGCACCCTTCAGTACGAAGGGCATCGTACGTGGATTAAACTTTTTCTATGAGGCAATTTTAAGGATGAAGGGGCAGGTGAATGATATATATAAAGATAAAGATTCATAGTTACGCATGCAAACATAGGCTACGTGTGTATGCATCACATTTTGGTAGAAAACGTGTACTGTTATGAAAAAAATGTATGCATATATCGCCTGGTGTTGTCTGGATTTGTAACACTGCTACAACAAAATCACTCCTTGTTGCGTCGCGTGGCGTTGCGTCGCGTTGAATCGCGTCGCATCTGTGTGCTGGGGATCAGACAGTTCTCCATAGGAAAGACTGTGAAGTTTGGCTGTCACAACGGCCCGAATCGCTTGGTGTTGCCTCTGTGTGCGGGGCCACTATTTTATCAGATAGGAAATAATAGAACTACAAACGGTTCGCCTGAGTTGCGCAACGTTGTTCGGCTTTGAGCAACATCGCGTCGTCTCTGTGAGCGGGGTTCAGAATAATCTGCTTAGGAATTAATGGGAAAGTACGGGCAGAAGCAAATCGCGTCGCGTCGCCTCTGTGTGCTGGCAGTCTTAAGAAACCTCTCGCAACTAGAGTACCTGAGAGAACACACCTTCGCCAAGCAAGGCAACATTAACGAAAAATTCAAATTGGGGCTGAGACAATAATTTTTTGTATTAACACGAAAAACTAATCATTTGCGCCTTTGAACAGTTTCGCTAATTTTCATGAAGATCCGTTCATTATATTTTGTGTTATGTTGCTAACAAATATCCTGGCAAACATTAGTCAAACTTAGAAAAAGATCGAGCAATCATCACCAAAATTTAATCAGTTGTCTTTTAACATAACTAACAACTCCTGTAAATGTCATAAAAATCCATTCAGAACTTTTTGAGTTATTGTGCTAACAAGCATTAATTAAAAAGTTACAGACAAACGAATGAACGAACAAACCGATCATCACAAAAATTTGTTCATTCACTCTTCGTAGTACACTTATACCCAACAACTCACATAAATTTTATAAAAATTCGTCCATAACTTTTTCAGTTATGGCACTAAGAAAAATGAGGCAGACAAGCCAACGGATGAATCGATCATCACCAAAAGTTAATCATATGTTCCTCCTAGCATACCTAACAATCCCTATAAATTTTGTCAAAATCCGTTCTTAACTAAAGTTATCTTGTCGACAGACAGAGTGACAAACCCAACAAAAACATAACCTTCTTGCGGAGCTAAAAATACAGAATTTCTTTACTAATTTAACAGAAGGGTTAGGTACCTCATGATGGTCTATATAGAATAATATCCCCAACCCCCAAAGCACAGATGGCCTTTTGGCAATAGAGCTGAAGCTCGCTCATCTTATTTTATGGGATGCAGCGACCCCAGAGGAGCCCTGTAGGTTACCTTAGCCTTAGCAAGACGTTCTCGACGGCGTTCCTTCACGTCTACTTCATTTCATTCCACTTTCATACTCTTCCTCTCTGTTCCTCCTCCTTTTTCATGACTTGCTGATCGATGCGTGTTGATCCTCGGTGGGATCACTCTCTAGGTTTGGGTTCCACGTTTTTGTCGACATGCTATATATCCAATCTATTCCTTCGAGCTCGCCTATGTAGTTGAAATGGAGTCTTAAACTACTCAATATACCTAGCATCCCCTAAACTTCGTACAGATGAAGAGCATCCTCTAATTAACTCACGGGAGTTGAAGAACCTCCCCTTGAGTGTATAAAGCACCCAAATGGGTGCTCGTGACCTTTGACCTTGACCTCTGGCCCCCGCCGCCGGGTCACCGCGCCACCCCCGTGCGCTACCCCACCCTACCCCACCCCTCCCGCTGACCTTATTGCAAACTTCCGGAGGTCAGTTGCATATCATTATCCTATTGCAAACTGTTCTTGAACTTTTATTAATTAACACTTTTCTTTTATTTACCAATAATTTAAGTATGGAGGGTCAAATCCGGAGGCATACAAAGGATCAAACTCGGATCAAACTCGGTATACGAAGGGCCAAATGCATGTGATGACATTCGGAGGGTCAAACCTTGGTGATATACGAAATTTGAATGTTTGTTTGAATTTCATTGTTTATATTGCTATGAGATACGTACTAATTTTAATTTTTTTTATTATTTTTATTAGTTTTTCTACGAAATGGTAGTATCCTACGCACAAATGGAACTATTATAGTCTGAGGCACTCATGGTTGGAGAATTCCAATCCTTTCATCATTTTAATTAGTTGAATTTGTATTATCTTCTTTTATAAAGCTATTTTGAAGTAGAACTTTTAAATTGATATGGATTTTTAGTGTTTGAATGAACTAAATTATGTATCTGGAATTTTTTATTTATTTATAGTAACATGAGTCTTAGCTCTAACATGGAGAATATTGTGTACAGGTCTGTCCCTTGCGAGAAATGATTATTTATGTTAATAGATATGGTATTGACAAAGTGAAGTTTAATTGTTTTATTGGTAAACATTTTATGTTTATACGGATTTAAGTGTAATATGGAGGAGTTACGTCATATCTTACGATTTTTTTATTAGTAACATGAGGCTTAGGTCTCACATGACCCAAAACACCCTCACGATATAGATCATCCAGGTCTTTCTAGGAAAAGTAAATGTTTTTTTTTAAGAGATACGTTTTGTGAATTGAAGATTCATTTTCTATTGATTTCTTAAGTTTTTTTTTTTAATTTCATTTTTTATTTTTTTTTTTCATTTCATTTTTTTTATGAACTGAAGATTCATTTTTTTTATTGATTTCTTAATAAATATTTAGTATTTTTTGTGATTTATTAATTTGTTTGGGTTTATTGTGGGAGTTTTCCATCATTGATGGAAGTTTACAGCCCTCCATTAACCCACAGCTCAAGAGGTACATCACCCCTCTCTAGGGAAATTGAACTTTTTGGTGAAAAATAAGATTTTTTTAGGTAATTAAAACCCTACGTATTTATAAGTTATTGGTTTTGTATTACATATATATTCATATACTACTTAAATTTTAAACTTTAATAGGTGCCCGTGAGGACATGCTTCGTCTCTCAACGCTTGGTCGCATTTCAATTTTTTCTGTCATTGAAACATACATTATTAGTCTTATTAACATTTTTCCTCATTGTAATGGATTTATGTACGTTTTTTTTTGTTTAGTTATATTAAAACACTTTATATATAGCTCCTTATACATACTCTACGGATTTCTCTCACTTATTTTAACTACTTTTCTAAACTTACCAATGAATTATCTTCAACCCTCTACGGTTTTCACTATCCCCATTTCATGGATAAGTACGTTTTTTTCCTTATTTTTTATGTATATAATGATTTTCTTTTACTGGAAGTATTATTTAAAATGGAACTTTTGTAACCTTTAGTGTTTAAATTGACTTAGATATTACAATAGGAGTTTCTTTCATTAACCGTGTAGAGGTTACCATTTCCATATGCTATCCCATACCACCCACTCTCGTACTCATCTCATGGTTTTAATGGTCAAACATTCCATCGAATGCTTCATCTGTCTGGGATTCCCTATCTATACAATTCAAATTTTGAACTGTGATTGGTTTGTAGAATTTCCCACTCCATACTCTACACGATAGAAACTGGTCCCAAACAACTTCTGTTATCCCATAAATTTTGACTTGCACCTCCAGTGCCCATCGTTAACGCTCTCACACTAACTCGTTCCCACAATTTGCATAGGATCCCACATTAGGCCTAAATGTGAGACGGTAGTTCAGTACAGACCACTTGACCTTGACGAAGCAACTTATGTATTTAGCAACCGCAATCGCTGTTCAAAAACCGGTTCACACGAGTTCCAGCCCGCATACCGAAGCGACCCCGGCAGACTGTAACAGTTTGTTACAGTTAACTCTGAAGTGAATTCTAATCAAGCAGGTTTCACATATCATTTCCAGTAATTTTCAATGTCTGGTCATAGTGTTACATCACATTACGCAAGAATTAACGTTTAGTTTTGGATTTAGTTAGACGAATATGATAGTTCTCCATAGGGACATACAAACACAATGTATATTTTAGGGAAATATTACGTTTTTAAGTAACATTTTTTGGAAATTTTAAAATTAATTTAACATTTATGACAATTTTTCTTTGTTTACACACAGTATGATGTGGAAAAATACCTAGCAAAAGATATTCTATGAATCTTACTGTCCCCCATTGTATGATTCATCTAACGCAAAGGTCTGAGCAATGAATCGGGATAATTTATACCTCGATTTTTTCTTTATATGTATATATTTTACCCATTTACCTTACAAATTCCTTTATTATGTTGAAATGTCACTTAATTCTCGACATCATCTTACCATCCCAAGTTTTGCTACAGATCCTACTAACCCACTCACATACAACATTCAACTCTTTTTTTACCATTGACTTATACAATATTGCTTGTAGTCGCTCTTATACTCCGTCCCCATAACTCTGTAACTCTTACCACCCAATCCTTTTACTACACCCTTTCTGGTTCAAGCTATTTTCCCTCGAAGACGGAAGACTCGATGATCTGTTTCCCATTGAAACATACCTCAGCTTTGGTTATAATTTGTGTTGATAGAACCAATTTTATAAAACCATTTAATATTTTCATTTTCCATCAACAGCACTTAACCCTTTATTTTTTATTATTCAGTTATTCTATTACCACGACTTGATTATACTCGCATCACCCAACCGTATATTAACCCTACACTCTCCAATGGACATACACAGTTCATCTTTCGCATCATACTCAAGTTTTCATTCATCCTCAAAGAAAACGGTGAGAGGAGACACTTTACTAATCTCCCTTTCATTTATGGAATAAATATTTAACATATAGACTTTAGTTTCATACTAAAATTTTTTTCCTCAGGTTGACACGAGTCTGTCCATCCACCCAGTTTTCTAAGCACTTACCCAACAGAAAAACTATCAGGATATACTGATATATTTTCTTTTAATTCCCCTGCCACTTTGAATTTTCCTTTTTGTTTTCGACTTTATCCCGCACACGTCTTAGATTTCAGTTA
This sequence comes from Parhyale hawaiensis, assembly GCA_001587735.2. Taxonomy (NCBI): domain Eukaryota; kingdom Metazoa; phylum Arthropoda; class Malacostraca; order Amphipoda; family Hyalidae; genus Parhyale; species Parhyale hawaiensis. The sequence goes on along the minus strand of LQNS02277096.1, from coordinate 4,921,790 downwards.
GTATACACTTATTTTTAATACTTTCATCAAATAGAAACCAATCATAGCGCTAACAATAACTTGCTTACTGCCAAAGGTTGTCCATCGTTTCCGATGATGACGTTGGCGTCTCCACGATAGTTGCGTATTTGTGGTCGATGGGTGCGCTGATGACTGAAAAGTCCAATGCGAGACCCACACCGACGTCCGCACTCAGGACATCGGAGAACGGGTACGGGCGGCGCAGCCCGAAGTCGTGCCCTTTCCCGTCTTCTGCGCCGGCGCTGCTCCCTACGTATCGCGCGCTCGCCCTCAAAGTGCGCCGAGCCCAACCGACAGACGGAACGCCATTCCGACCGGTCATCAGCAAGCGCCCCAAGTTGTGAAGGGTCGATGTTGAAATCCCTCAGTGCACCCTTTACGTGATCCTTGAAGCGTTTTTTAGGGCGGCCTACAGTGCGGTCCCCTTCGCTCAGCTGACCGTAGAGGTACGTGGATGCACCCTCGGTCGAAGAAGTGGCACATGTTGGACTATGTGCTGGTCCGGCAACGGGATAGACGAGACGTGCTGATAACCCGAGCAATGCGCGGCGCGGAGTGCTGGACCGACCATTTGTTGCTTCGGTGTAAATTGTCTATGCGCGTTCGGCCACTTGTAAGGAGGCAGCAGGCGAGGAGAAAGCTCAATTGTGCTGCCCTCAAGAATGAGACCGTGCGGCAGAATCTGGCGGCAACTATAGCTCAGCGATTGGAGGGCGCTGGAGATGTGGTCGCCTCCGTAGAGGGATTTGAGGAAGGTTGGGCTTATCTCGCTCGTGCTACTGCTGGAGCGATGGGGGACGTCGTGGGGTTTGCTGCGCGTAAGAACAGGGACTGGTTCGACGACAATATTGCAAATATTCGAGAACTCTTAAATAGTAAAAACAAAGCGCATGCGGCGTATCTGAGAGACCCGGCGTCTGTTTCTCTCGGGAGAGACTGGCGCGAGCGACGTTCGGAGGTGCAGCGGACTCTTCGAGCCCTTGAGAACGACTGGTGGCGGCGGAGATTCAGAGGTTTGCTGACTCAGGCGACCTTCAAAACTTCTATTCTTCGCTTAGGCAGATTTATGGCCCCATAAGCCCGGCTCTTGTCCCCGTCAGGTCTGAGGAAGGGGAGAGGCTTCTCACGGGTAGAAATGAGATCCTCACTCGTTGGGAGGAGCACTATAACCGCCTCCTGAGCACAGACAACCCCTGTGACATGACTCAATTGGAATTAATCCCTGATTTGCCTGAGATACCTGAGATGGACGCT
>LQNS02277096.1:4886059-4897271 GCA_001587735.2 Parhyale hawaiensis | reverse complement strand
AAGAGAATTCGCCTGCTGGCAACAGTCTCAAACTTATGCAGTCCGGGTGTGACATTACCACTGAAGCATCCTGTTATTGCACGATGCTTGATTATTGAGGTGAGGGGTAGGTCTGTTTGTGGTTAGCTTAAAAGTGAAATTACCCTGACTGCATACCCCTAGTGGAAAATCCACAAGCGGTAGTAGAAGTATTCTCCTATTTTAAGCCTCCGTAATAACCGTGTACACCGTGATCCAAAGCGAGAAAGAAAGAAGAGACATGAAGAATATCAACAGAAACGTGGTACCCATGTCCGGATCACGCGCTTGGGAACAGCAAGTCGGGAAAGAAGAGGAAGAAAAGAACAAAGCATAATCAGTAGGAGGATGAATTTGAAAGGAAAAACAAAGTGGGCACGAAAGACACGTCCCGAAGGATCCGCAAGCACTGGTTCGTTCTTAAGATGCTACTATGCTTACTGGCTCAAAGTAGAGCACAGGTGCAGTTTATCACAGTTCATCAAGAGCTATGGCTCAGGACTGGAGGCTGTTATGCTTCATAGTTATTGGGGACGACATCCTTAAAACACGACGGTATTTCGATCCTACAAACCTTATTTCTGTCTGCTTGAATCATTTCAATGAACTGGCGTTTTAATTTTCGATGTCCATAAGCAAACCAGGATGCTGAAGAAGGCAAAACAAATTCTCTAGTAAAGTGATAGAAGGGGCTAAATTGGAAGCTCTCGCTTCTGAATTGTTTTTATATTATCTAGACTCTAGAGTATTACTTACGACTTTTGCAGAATGTCACATATTGTGCTAGTACATCAATATTCAATAATTGATGAACACAGAAAATACACCTGAGTTAGTGCCTTTTGGTACCCAAAAAGAAAAAAATTGATTGTATTTACTCAAGTATTTAAATACATTCATGTATTTAGTATATAAATACATTCATGTATTTAGTATTTAAATACATTTCAAGAATGTAATTAGTAATTAGTATTTAATTACATTTTACTGATGTATTTAGTAAATAGCATTTAATTATATTTTACTGATGTATTTAGTAATTAATATTTAAATATTTTAGTGTATTTGGTGCCCATCATTGCTTGTCATGGGGAGCCACAGCCATCTCAGCAGGCGCGTTGTTATGTGGAAGTCTAACTGCATGAAGACTTTTAGAAAAAAGTGTCACCATTTGGAAAGGATACCGGTAGTCCTTTAACGAACATAACACTATATCGTTGCGTTCTTTTTCTATGTTAGAATACGTTCATACGACAGACCATTGGAGCCCCTGTGCCCTGTTCAGCGCGCTGAATCTGAAGCAATCTCCGGAGCAACACATGCTAAGCATATTGACTTGATAGCTAATATTTTATTATTGAGCTCGTTTGGGAGACACGCGGTGGTGCTTGTAGCTACATAGAAAACATTCTACTGATCGAACTTCAACAGCCGCCATTTGCAACTTTCTTTAAATAGCTGGAAGGTCAAACGTGCAGCTGGTATCTATTTTCTGAGGTAATTTCAGTTCCACAATCGATGAAACGGAAAGTTATGTGCATATATGCCTTGGCGGCAGAAAGAAAACTTGCAATATTGTCATGTGAATCCAAATTACGCTACATTTAAGGTTACTGACCATAATAACCTTAATACCCATCGTTAATCAACAATACCTTCTAATTACTAAACAGCAGAATGATATATCTCACTTAATCAATACTGTGTTTTCGTCATTAAAAATAAGATTTAGTCAAGTCACAGGGCAAAAAGAAAGTTCGTATTATGGAAAGATATTACTTTAATGAGTCATTAATTATTATTATGGCCAAACAAAATGGAATTGTAAATACTTAGTAGCATAATCCCATTGTGATTTGACAGCACGCAATATCTGCCTCTACTCGATGAGCTTGCTACAGAATTGCGGTGACAGGCGTACCGCTTGCTTGCGTTTTGTCCACAAGTCATCAAGACGATGAATATTTTCGTTGCGTAGCTCATCCTTAATATAATGCCATACGTTCTCTACTGGATGCAAGTCTAGTTACTGGGGAGGCCAAACCAAACATGCAACTCTGAAGAAACCATTTGACAGTGGTAGCTGTGTGTAATGGAGCATTGTCCTGCATGAATTACTTGCAAATTATCATCATAAGGGGGAACAAAATATTCAGTAAATTAAATCGACTGTATAAACGAACCGGAGTTTTTGACCATGAGCGCTCACTATTGATGTTATTATCAAAAGTTCTCGCTCGGGCCACCACGGCCAGGTATGTACAACCCAACTGACGCATTATGCAACACCGGGAAGCCCGAAACGCTGCTAAAGAAAATCCAACAAAATGAGCCATTAGCACTTGATTTTAACGCATGATTGGTGCCCATATTAGGATAGAACTTCCACCGCCTGGGATGAAATTCTCCACCTTTCTTTCATCGAACAATCAATCCGTCTGCGTACTTCACTGCAGTAACTTTGCTTTCCTCATCAAATACCGCTTTTCACCGGCAAGACAGTTCACTGTCCTCGTGCCTTTTGACGAACTGCGGGCACAAACGACACTTTCCAATCTTCTTCAATATGATTGAGTTTCGTCTTGGGATGCAGCCGTTCAACCCAAATTCTTTCAACTTTTTCTTGATTGTAGAAAGGTTACACTTTCCCACAAGGTCGCTACGATTCTAAATCTCGGTGATAGTTTCAGATATGTTTCTGATTTCCACATTGTCAGGACATTATATTCTCTGTAGGCTGTCTTGAACACTGCCAGTTATCTGAAGGTGCGTTTCCACCGGTGTGCAGCACAGTGCCGCACTGTGCTGCACACTGTACTGAACAAATGTATGTGCCGGTGGAAACGGACAAGCGAACAACAAGAACAACTTGTACGCGAATATTTGAGAAAAGTGCGCGCACATCTGCGAACATATGTACGCGTACTCAACTTCTCAGTGGATACACTTTGACGCACAGGATTGCTTTGTGCGCGCACTTAGTTTTGCTTCCGCTATAGGAGCGAAAACATCTGTGTGTGCCCGCACAATGGAACACACTTCTGGAACAATACGGCTGATAAGTTGTTTTGAAACTTTAAATAAATACATCAAACTTGCAAATGAATCACCAGTTCCGAGGTATCTAAGCGTTATTGCTAGCCTTATTGAGACAGGAACACTTCCTCGATAGTTTGTGTCCTGTTTGGCTATAAAGGGACCAATAGCATTTATGAGCATCTCAAAATCTTTGCAAGATATTCTTGAAAAATTTTTATATCCACTCAGAGGATCTACTTTTAAATCTTCTAAAAATTTTTCAATCTCTTTCTCTCGTCTTCTTAAAAATGGCGTCACCCAACACTTGGGCTTTGCTCTTCTTTTCTTTATTAGTGAAGTGCATAGCACAACACAGGCTGTACCACAGAGTACCACCTCTTCCTGTCCGTCCATATTGGCTACTAACTAAATCACTGAGGGCACACTGTACTGAACTTTTGTACGCGCACAGTTCAGCACAAGTGCTGCACTCTTCGCGTACAAAAGTTGCGCACTTTTGGCCGGTGGGTACGCGGTTAACAAGGGGTGTTCTATTTGTACGCGCACTGACAAAGTTCTGCACAAAAAGTGCGCAACAATTGTGCAGAACACGGTTTTGGTGGAAACGCACCTTGATGATTACTTATCACTCATCTTCTTGTATCTTCGCCAGATGAAGGTAGAGCTAAAGTTAACTTTGACTATAATAATTAACTGAGAAACCCATACGCACTGGTTTGTGCTGCGGATATAGGCCCACTGGCCCCAGAAGAGTAAGTACGGCTGCAGCCGACCACGGGTCATCAAGAACTCTGGCGCCAATTTGACGGAAGGTTCAAATGAGCCGCGACCCCCCCTCCCTCCTCCCCCTCAACTCTGAGCCTAATACTTAGCGTAATTTATATTCTTATAAAAATACTGGCGGTCAGGAGTTTGTTTGTGACCCCACTGCATATACACAATGTAAAAAGCTATTAAATGTGCCATTGTTAATCTTCCGGCTGAAGCAAAATTAAGCAGTGACCAGAAGGAAGTTCGCCCAGTTTTATATGCCAAATGCAAGGGCTTGCCCTATTATCAACAATTTCTTTTATTCTATTAACGTACTGAAAGAAAATACTAAATTTTCAGGGGAGACTTGGTCTTTGTCTGAGCCGCTCTATAGCCAGGTTGTAGAGTACAAATTCTATTCCAAATAATTTATTTTTCCCAATAAGAATAGATTCGACCATGTCTTTCTCCCCGTGGTGATGGTTTTCAGCTGATAAGTCACTACATAACACACAGGATATTATGATCTGTAGCTTCCTTAGTATTATGATATTGATATAAAAACTATGGCCTATTAAACAACTTCAATTGAAAGGAGTTCCTTCGGTTTATAAGAGATTACCATTGACGAGAGTGCCCGTGCTGTAAAAAATGATAGCGAAGAATTTGAGACGACCCGTCTTCATTCAATATGCTTTTGTTACTAATGTGCTTCTGAAGGATACGCTACAACAGCCGTCTTAACTTAAATTTTAATAAGAGATAAGTGCTCTCTCTTTTTCAATTCATGTAAGAAGTACAATAGTCTCTCACCCTAGATCACCCGCTTAAAAATCTTGCATTGGGAAGCATCAAAGCTTCAGTGAATTTTATTAAATTACCCAGCGCGTGTCCATGATGCTGAAGATGCCTTCAGTACATCGAAGATTTTGTGTTGAAGTGAAATCTGCTTCATCAAAAGCAACACAGCAAGCGGAAAGAATGATGTCTACTGCCCGTGGAAAATCATCGTCTCGTCCACCCTTCGTTGATTAGCTTCTGAATTTGTATGTGGTAATCTGAAAACAAATATATTGTTCGATGTATGGAGAAAGTTGTAAAATACGACTGCATGGCTGCGCTAAGTAAAACTGCAATATCTCTATATTTTATTCCAAGAAGTGTTTCAACTTTCAAGCAAGAAGCACATTGAGGGAAAGGAATAAAGAGCCAACTTTCGCCATCTTCTGCAACCTGGTCACCGATATCTATAAAAACGTAGCCTAATTACAAAATCTGTAACCTGGCCTATATTTCGCGTGACCCGAAACCTACAAATATATAAACATATAAATATCTACAATATAGTATAATACAGACCGATGTGTATTTATCTGTGTGTTTATCTGTTAATTTATCCATTTTCTGCCACGTTGTAACAAAACAGGCGGAAATTAGCCCAGCTTGGCGGCTATGTTCATCGGTCAAGCTTTATTGAAAACTGTTAAGTATAAAATAGGCCGGGTTGCAGAAGATGGCAAACGTACCTTGATCAGGGACCGTTGAAATCCAAACAATGAAGATATCGAGGGCTGAGTCTCCATGCTGAACAAAGTAATGGTCCTATCAGCACGAAAGACTTCTCAATCTTAGACTTTTCTACTCCTCTTGAACTCACAACACTGGAATCTCTTTACATCCACAGAGCAAAACCTAGCCTCAACATTATGACCTCGGCTGTACCTCTACACACGGTTCATGCGTGACCCATCGTCCTCTGACTGTACAGACGTTGACATCTGAACCCTCCAAGCTCGCTCTATTCAGATGCATTTTAGACCTACTCCGGGCAACATCTCAGCTCCCTAATATATTGATAATAAAAAGAATTGAGAATTTTGTTTTAGTTTGCTAGGCTACCTGAAATATTTTAGCCTTCTGAAGATGGGAGGCATTCCCGAAACGTTAGGTTTTATATGATTAGTCTAACTAATATTTATAATTTTCTGAGCTTGGTTTCCTTTTTTGAAGAATAAATGACCAAATTTTTCTAAAAATTTGTTCGTTTGTTAGTTCGTTAGTTTGTAACTGTATTTAATTTATGCTTGTTTGTACAATAACTCAATAAAATAATGAATGGATGACTATGAAATGTATAGGAGTTGTTAGTAATGTTAAAAGACATGAATGATTTAATTTTGGCGACGATACGTGGGTCTATTTGTGAGTTTGACTGCTTGTCAGAATGTTTGTTCGCAGCGTAACACGAAAATTATGAACGTTAAAAAAAAATACTGAAACTGTTAACACTATTGAAGGGCACAGGTGATTAGATTTTGGTGTAGAAACAAAGAAAATTATGGTCTCAGAACCAATTTTAATTTTTCGTAAACGTTGCCATGCTTGGCGGAGGTATTCGCTCACAGAGTTCTCTAGTTGATTATACTTTCATTACTGATATCATTAATATACATATAGAGGATAAGGCTACGATGACCAACCCAGATTATCGTAAGAGATGCGTGCTTTCTATTGAGCGCTACATTTCAATTCGTCTTCAGCACACTCCTTCCCTCCTTTAGATGACACGAGAAAAAAATAACTTGTAAGTAAGCGCTGAAACATCACGAAATTTAATTTCTGCTGCGTATTCAGAATACCCAGTGATATAATTTCAGCAGAACGAAATTTTCACGCCAAAGAGGAAAATCCTTTGTTGAAAGAAGACTGCAAGTTGGAATAAAGCTTTACTACATCTACTGCACCGGGTAGCACTACCGTCGCTCGCGACACCTTTGCGTTCACCTAAGCTTTCTAGCGCGCGCCACCACTAAAATAAACACTGCCAAAGCTAACCTAACTTCCTTACCTAACCTAGGCTAACCTCCTTACCTAACTTTCTAACCTATCCTAACCTAACCCAACCCAATCTTTCTAACCTTACCTAACATTATCTAACGTTACCTAACTTTACCTAACCTAACCTTACCTAACATAACCTAACGTAACCTAAATTAATCAGCGATACAACGAGCAGCGCGGCGCGCCAACTTGAACGCCGCTCACACGCACACGATCTGCGTACACAAATACATACAGAAGGTGTCGTGAACGACGGCAGCGCCACCGTAAATCGCTCCCTCTCCGCTTCGTTGATTATTTAATGAATGTGTACACATTGCATCATGAACAGAAAGTAACTATAATTTCGATGTAGAGAAAAAGTATTGACTATCTGACTAAACGGGAACGGCAAGAATTCGCTGGAAGAGCAAGAATTGCATTCAATGTTAGTAACGATAAGTATTCCCAATTTTGTCATCTTCTGCAACCTAGTCTAATTATTGGCTACTAAATTCCATCAGAAGGAAACAGGATCGACAAAATCTGCAACGTGGCAAGAAATGCATTCAGATAATAAAGGGTATAAGGATCTTTCTTCCGCCTTCTTCTGCAACCTGTTCATCGATCTCCATGGAAATGCAACTTACTTACAAAATTTGCAACCTGGTCTATTTTTTGCTTGTGTATTGCATTAAGATGCGGACACGAAATAAATAAATACACGAAGAGTTTTATTCTATAAGGATTTACATTTCTGTCAAATAATAATTTTTTTAGTTGATCATAACCATAAAACCACGGTAATGAATGTTTAGTTCTAGGATAATTTTCGGCGTTTTGGATCAGATACAGGCTTTCACTGATAGTCTGAATTTAGGTGTCACTATAGCCCAAAGTAAGAAAACTCTCCGAATTAGAACGTGGCTGAATTGTTGAATTGCATAGGCAAGGTTAGTTAGTCGCACCGTGCAACTGCAGTTAAGATTCACCGCAGTAAAACTGTGATTTGCAACTTCCTAAAGGACCTGAGAGTTATGAAACAGCAAAATCTAGTGGTAGATCGACGAGAATTCTCCTGCGTTGAAGAGGCGAATTAAACGGGTTGTTTCTCAAGACAGAGGACGGTCTTCCAGGTTACTCAAGGCACTCACATATGCTTATAACTGTTCAATAACTATCAGGCAGCACTTACGGCCAAATGGTAGGAAGAAAAAAAAAAAAAAGCGTCTGAAAGGTTGTTTCCGCTTCACAAAGTAGCACGTTTACAGTTTGCTCCACAGTAGCAAACATGAAACATTGAAAAGTGGTCTAAAACTTTGCTTTCTAACGCAAAAAGTTCAATCTGGACTGCCCTCATGGCTTCAAACGGTACTGGCATGACATAGAGATACCCCATGAAAATGTGCCACCGCCTTGGCACACCTGACTGCTCAGGTTATAAAACACTACAGCGCAGTGGTGACGATAGCCATTCAGTGTGCAGACCTAGCGCTCACAGGTCTCCTTGTAGACATTCAGTGTGCAGACCAAGCGCCCACAGGTCTCCTTGCAACCATTCAGTGTGCAGACCTAGCGCCCACAGGTTTCCTTACAACCATTCAGTGTACAGACCTAGCGCCCACAGGTCTCTGTACGGCCTTTCAGTAGCGGACCTCCCTACTGACCACAGTTCTTAGAGTGTCTTTGAGTATACAGACCTAAACCACAGGTCTTATTGATATCCATCGGGCTTTATATGTATAACTCAACCTATAAATATATGGATAGCAGTAACTTGAGTCTCCATTATCCACTGAGGTACTGGAAATACGGCAATCTACGACACCCGACAAGATTTACGGTGACAAAGTAATAGATTGAGCACCCTAGTGTGTAGAGGTACCTGACACATGGTACACCACGCTGGCACAAGTGGTACAACAACAGTACAACACACCTATCGTTTGCACAAAATATTTTCCAATCGTCGTATCGGTGGAGGCTTCGTTATGGCGTGGGGTGCTTTTTCCTACAGGAGAACAATGAATCTTCAGGATGTGCAGGATGATGGTGGGTCGTCAAACAGCTGCTGGTTATGCCGGCATGTTCCAAAGATCATCCATGTCGACGGAGGGCCCTCATTTGCGAGGTAATGAACGTTTTTTCCAGCAGGATAATCCAATGTTCCATACTGCTTGCTAGACTATGACCTTCTTTCAAGAAAATGGGGTCCCTGTTTTACGACATCGAGCATGTTCGCCAGACTCGAACTCAGTAGTAAACCTTTTCAGATTGATGGCGAAGGATGTTACGGAAATGGTAACAAAAAACTGTGACAGTTAACGAACTTCTTGATGTCTTCTTTAGGAGCTTGGACAACATACCTCCAACCCTCATTTTTAGTATGCCACCATAAATGTTCAGGTATCATCAAGAATGGAGGCAGTACTCATTACGAAGCTTAAATTTTTTTCCCCTCAACGCTGTTGTCGGAAAGTTACCTACGATTTTTTTGAGGTCTTATACTGTACATTTGATCAACTGAAAAATTCATTATTTGGCAAAAATGTACATTTCCTAATAAATCGTTACAGCAGGTATTTTTTCATCTTTATACCCACGGTCGCTGCTGACGTTGCGTGTTGCACAGTTGTGCTGAAAATGCTGAGAACGATTTCCAAACCAGATGCGGTCTTTGTCGAGTCACTCAGCGCGCTGAATCAGCATCTTTATATTTGCTTGTGCGCATAGCTACTGTGGGTTACCTACCCTAGAGTAGGGGGTGGCTGGTCGTTGAACCGTCCGCTTCGGCGCCGTAGTTCTTAGCAATCAGTCCTCGGCTGCAGCTGCACTCACTCCTCTCGGCCCAGTTGGCCTATGTCTGCCACTCGAACCAGTGCATGTGGATTTCCAGTGGAGGTTGTACTCAAAGTTAATTAACCTTTACCTTTCTCACTTTTTACCTTTAGGAATTACTGAGCCCTAATCAAAATTTATTTATCACAAAAGCGTGATTTTTTACACATTCAAGTTGTCTTTAAACTTTAATCACGAGTTTATTTTTGCCTTTTGTTGCTTTAGAAATGACGCTGAACTGAAGTAGTTTGTCACGGGATGACACTACACTCTGTCAGACAGCTATTCACATTTCACATGTACAGAAGTCAGCCAGCTGTACGAATTACGGGTCAACGTGTACATAACTCAAAACAATTGTCAATTGATTGTCTTTGTACCAGTTTGATTTCACGTTAGTAACTAATATATGCATTCTACGGTATGCTACCTTTGATTATGCAGGTACAATTTTTTACTTTATTTTTCAAGATAAGGGTCTAACTTTGAAATAACAATGTTACCTAAATGTATGGCTATGTTGCCAATATAAACAGCACTTGTAAAATAAATATTTAGCCATTTGCTAAGTTTATCATACAATTTGCTTATTTACGAGTTTTTTTACTGTTACCTCAGATTATGCTACAAGTTAATAAAAACGTCATAAAGAGGAAATAAATACAAGTGAACAGGAATATTTTTATTAAACGTCCAAAACCAAGAAATTATAACCAAAAGAATTGAATTCAATAAACACTGAAAAAAGTGTTCAGAAGTATTAAACATAAGTTAATTTTGAACTTGGCAACCTCCAGTTTTCATGATTTTTATAAGGCGATTATCAACAGACTTTATCAGGTTTGATATTTCAGATGGTGGAATAGAATCTCCAGCTGATTTGACTGCATTCCACAGGCTTACTTTGCTCGTAAACTGCCGACCACTTTCATAGACCTTCATTTTGATCATTGCTCAGATGTTCTCAATGGGATTTAAATCGGGGCTATTCGCTGGCCACGTCATAATCCTTTTTGATTCAAATCCTCCATCCGCAAGCCAGTTAGCAGTGTACCGTGCTCTGTGTGAAGGAGCGTTATCGTGCTGAAATACCAAATTGGATCTGTGTGCGATAGTCTGCTTATCAAGCGATGTATCAAGTTGGCTTCAAGAAACTGGCAGTACCTTTCTGCAGTCAGTTTAACTCCTTCTGCCACTTCAAATGGACCAATAAGGGTGTCACCTACTATCCCGGCTCAAAACATTATGCCTCCACGACCTTGTTGACGCTTAAGCCCGTGTCTGTTGAGGTCGGTCATGGAGGACCCATCCAGACTCTTATCCATCTGGACCATCAAGAGTGGCTCTGCATTCGTCAGTAAATGTGACATTGGAGAATTCAGTTTCCATGTTCTATTCAGCCCATTTCACCCTATATTCTTTGTGATATTTTGTTAGAAGTGGTCGTATAATTGTCTTTTCCACTTTCCCTAGCTTCTAGCCATAGAAACCTTCAAATGTCGCATATCCCGAGTAGTCAATTCCCTCGTAGAGGCCCAATCCGGAGATTTCCGGTTGACCTTACCTTCAATTGCATAAGCCCAATTGTTCGGTGATCCACGCTGTAATTACTTGGAAACATCGAGTGTTGTCTTACCAGAAGCCAATAACGAGGTCACTGTGATGTTTTCTTTACTGGTTAGACCCAGGGATGTCGCGACCGGGGGGAGGGGGAGGGCTCTCCTTCCCCCCCCCCCCCCCCCCCCCC
>LQNS02277096.1:4852552-4864264 GCA_001587735.2 Parhyale hawaiensis | reverse complement strand
CACTGAAAGTGAAAGCAACATCCACACGAACGCCAGCCACTGAAAGTGAAAGCAACATCCACACGAACGCTAGCCACTGAAAGTGAAAGCAACATCCACACGAACGCCAGCCACTGAAAGTGAAAGCAACATCCACACGAACGCTAGCCACTGAAAGTGAAAGCTGCGTATGAGAGATACGCGCTTAGGAACCGTAATGGCGGCCGCTGTAAGTGAAAAGGTTCAAATACTCCATCAAATTTTTATAGGTTTGATACTGATATGCTACAGCCGCCGGTCGGGTGTAGAAAGATAGGCATCAGTTGGATATGTTTATCGCCAGGCACGGTCGCTTCGGGTGACTTGGCACCGATGAACTTTACACGCTGTGTACTAACTTAATATAATAATATTTGTATAACATCATTCTATTTTTTATTATTAAATGAATAAACAACAATGTAACAAAAATAAACTTTCTCATGTCTCAAAGTAACACCAAAGCTGAAACAATCTAACTCAATTCATTAGTTAATGGTTTGAAGAACCAAGGTGAAAAGGACCCACCTGAACCATTATGTGGTCATCTTATGTTAACAAAAGTACAACTCACGGCTTCTTCAGAATGTGTACAATAATTTTTAGGACGAGTTAAGCTATCAATGGAAAAGTATCTAGGAACTACGGCAAGATTAGTGCATCTCGGCGTTTAACAGTGTATTTAAAAAGAAAGTATTGCAGTATATTTTGATGTATATAGCATTCAAGTAACTAAAGACAATTGGTGGATTTAGCGTCTAGGACTTCCAGTACATATACTGCAGTAAATACAATATATACTGTATACTGCCAGTATACATATATACAGCAGTCTTTCGGCATGTGTGTATGTTCGAAAGCTAAGCTGCTTCCGCGTTCAAAAGCGCTGATGGCGATTAATGAAGCTTGGAACACCTGCACCCACAGATGCTATCCTCTCCTGCATACGCGCGCTCAAGGACGTCGAAATGCATACACGTGCCTTAAACAGAGACGCTTCCATAAACAAAGACATAAGACTTAAATCGGGGCCCCATCGAAGCAACACGCGACGCAACAACTTTGTTGCATGAAAAAACGTAACATCGGGTACGACAATCTACGATCCCCACCGACGCAACCCAAATCGCGCGACACACTACCTATCGCTCACAGGCGCCATATCACCCGTAAAATCGCATGGTATTGGTGGTTGTGTCAGTGGGGCCTTAGCCACAAACTCATTCAGACTCACAGAAACTGAGGTACAGATACAGTCACAGACAAAGACACGGATACATTGAAATACCCCACCAAACTTACACATGTTGGAGCGGCGGCTGATGTTAAATGCTGGTGCGGCAGCTGGTAAACATATATATTTAGAACACTTGCGGCATACCGCACGCACCATGGTCCTAATATTCAGCTAGCATTTAACGTACTGAACAGTTAACAAAGAAGAGACAGAAGCCGCTAGCTATGTTTCATCTTTATTTCAGAGCCTGCTATAGCGACGCGGAAACCGTGGCTGTATTGGGGACAGTTTCGAGTCCACAATTTGTGTCCTCGGGTGGCCAGCCTCTACTTGTCGTGCCAGTGTCTGTTTGATGGCTTCTGACGGTGGCTGGTATGTGCTGATCGTGTCGTAGATGGAGGTTGTGCTGGGCAGCGAGCCGTGAGTGTCCGCAAAGACTCCAGTTGTATTGGCAGTAGTCAGGAGGCAGAGGGCCATGGGAGCACTCACCTGAACTAAAGAAAACTTAGCCGTCACTGCTATGACGTCACATCGACAATCCCGAGAAATGACAACAGAGTGAAACCAAAGCTTCGACAGTGTATGGTTGACTACCGCCGTGCACTGTTCTAGGAGCCCATTGGGCACTTATCTGCAGCACGAACCGATGACTGTGGAAGTGCCCATTTGGAGTCTGTGGTCACGTTTACTTCATATTTTCTTTTATAGTAAGCCCATAAGGGCAGGTGCCGCCGCAATTGTATAAGTAAATATATCAAGCTTCTATTGGTTATGCCGGGGCCACAATATGCAATCGCACGCTCAAATGATGAGGGGATGGGCTGCTCGCAGGTGAACCCGATGCATAATATTAGTCGGCAGCATAGATACGAGAGCGTAAACAACGTGCAGGCCACAGTTCATTTACAAAAGGTAGTTGTGGCAAATTTGAGTGTATGCGCTACGCTCCTAAATTTCCAGGTTTGTGACGTCAAAATTACGTCACGCTACTGGGAAAATATCGAAGATTCCTCGCTGCAACAGTGGCGTGACGCAATTGTGACGTCACACTCCTGAAAATTTAGGGGCACAGCGCATGCACTCAAATTTGAAACAACTACCATCTTCTTTAAATGAACTGTGGTGCAGGCTGCACGCTCCGGAACGAAAGTGAGGACCCCTTTTTTAAGAGGAGGAGGGGGAGGGAGAGATTGAGGAGATCACCCAGAAAACTTATTACTATCTCGAAAGCTGGAAATATTATGGATCAAGCCACCACAGACCTATCTAACCACTAAGTGCAAACGTTTGAATGGGTGTTTACAGGAAGCACTTATGCAACGTTTGGAGGGCAGCAATCTACCAACATCAACTCAGCACGGCTTCTACCAAAAACGATCTACCACGTCTCGAGTGCTGGAGCATTCTGACACTATTCTAGCTTCATTGCGTAAAGGTAAAACTATAGGTGTAATCTATTTAAATCCAGCAAAAGCATTTGATAAGGATAACAACAAAATACTATTGCTTTCCAATTGGGTATCCGTGGGAAATGGCTTGGGAGGGTCGGAGCATTCCTCAGAGAGAGCGAAGGACGGTCGGAACGAGAGCGGAGAGAATATGCTGCTATAGTCAAACCAGCGTAAGCAGTCCTTTAGGGACAGGGTTAAATTAAATGTATCAGTGCCAAATCCAATCTATTGACTAATGCACTTTCAGTTATCGAACATAAATAGAATTTGATCGATTGAGACAAGTTAGGCTATACCACACGCTTAAGGGAGATTTGGCAAAGTTGCTTTGCGTTCTTAGCCACGCCCATCGGACTCTTTACTCTGGTTTCACCATAGGGTAGGACGGGGTTATCACAGCTAAATTTTTCCATCCACTTCTGGGTTTCTCAGACCCCGTCTGAGTGGCTACATTTTTTTCATTGCAGAAAATCTTAAAGAATCTAGAATTTTGGGAATGCAAGATACTGTAGCAAATAAGTACTAGAAATGGAATACCACAAGCTTCAATTTCGTGAGTGACAGCGCGCATGCATCAAATGCAACAGCACACGTGTTCATACTTGAGTCATGTTTACTAATATCCAACTCGCAAAAAAAAAAACTAGTTACCCTAGTGGTTATTATTGTATTAGATGCTTAAGCCTCCCTAGACACAACTATAGTGATTCAAGAGAGGAAAAGGACGGGACATATAGTACGTCGACAGAAGTGAGGAACCCATGCACCAAGGTAGACCGACGCGCTTGGGAACAGCAAGCCGAGAAAGAAGAGGAAAAACAGATGAAAGTAAGATCAGTAGGAGCGCAAAATCAGGCAGGCAGCGAAGTGGGCACGAGGACAGACGTATCCAAGGCCTAGCTAATGGCTAAGGTAACCTACACGTTACCCTAGCGGCTGCATGCACCGCACACAGTCCCTTTAGAAAAAAGTCTTTTTGTGACCACCCTGTTCTTGATTGAAAGTAATTTGTCCCGTTTTTGTCACCAATTTTTGACATAATTCTGATAGTGATCAGGTGTGATTGCTCCGTGATCAAGACCGCAACATAATTTCCCTCCAGAAGAGACGAAGCCTGATGACGTAATCAAAGAAGTGATGCACTATGTTGGACAAACAAAAATTCAAAGTATGAAAAACAAATTCGTGACATTTTCCTACTTTTAAGATGAAAAGAATAAAATTATCGTCGTTGAAGTCAGTTCAGCGTCTAAAATACACCAAACGTTATTAATGCACGAACGCATTGGCTTTAGAATAAATTGAAATACATAAAAAGCCCCTCTTTACCATCTCCCAATAAATATGAGAGACACCCACCCAACCTTATCTAACATAACATTACCTAACAAAACCTTACCTAACAAAACCTTACCTAACAAAACCTTACCTAGCATAACATTACCTAACATAACCTTACCTAGCATAACCTTACCTAACAAAACCTTACCTAACATAACATTACCTAACATAACATTACCTAACATAACATTACCTAACAAACCCTTAGCTAACAAAACCTTACCTAGCATAACATTACCTAACATAACATTACCTAACATAACCTTACCTAGCATAACCTTACCTAACAAAACCTTACCTAACATAACATTACCTAGCATAACATTACCTAACATAACATTACCTAACATAACATTACCTAACATAACCTTACCTAACATAACATTACCTAACATAACATTACCTAGCATAACCTTACCTAACATAACATTACCTAACAAACCCTTACCTAAAAAAACCTTACCTAACATAACATTACCTAACATAACATTACCTAACAAAACCTTACGTAACATATCCTTACCTAACATAACCTTGCCTAACATAACCTCACCTAACATAACATTACCTAACAAAACCTTACCTAACCCAACCTTACCTAACCCAACCTTAACTAACCCAACCTTACCTAACCCAACCTTACCTAACCTAACCTTACCTAACCTTATCGAACCTCACCTTATCGAACCTAACCTTTCCTAACCTTATCTTACCTTAACTAACCTTAACTAACCTTAACTAACCTAACCTAACCCAACCTAACCTTAACCGATTGTTCTAAAATTTGCATGGCATATGTAAAATGGAATTCTAAACACTTATTAATCCAGGTAATTTTTCGATTGGATGCTTCGTTCTCAAAATATCGACGCGTCTTTAAATTGCAAATATGCTCAAAGTAATTATATTAATAAAGTATTTAGTGTCTAAAAGGTGTTAGGTTAGGCCGGCATGGGATGTAGTCGACTGTACCGAGGCAAAAGAAAAAAAGACACACAATCTACACCGGCACCCACTTAAAATATAACTCTTAAATGCAACAATTACATTATTATAAGTAATCCATGTGCTTACTCTAGCTATTTACTTGGAATACGAGAACGAATGTCTTGCATTTTTTTTTTTTTTGTTCACAAGCCACTAAACTAAATAAACTGAAGAGCACGCCAGCATATCAGAGTCGCTGATGGTGACAGTACGATACACATCATCACACGTACGTACAGCACCTGCAGCACACCTGAGCACCAATTGTGTCCACCTTAACTCAACAACGTCTCGAGCGACACTGAGCAGCCACAAGTACCCCGACATATTAAGCTTTAGAAAAGACGGTTACCGGATGAAACAATTTTCATCACGAAATTCGAAGTTTCAATGCCAAACTCACTAGGCCCTTAATATTTATGTAGTTACAGTAACAAGTGCTGGAAGCCTCATCCAAGATTTGCTAACGTTACAACATAGAAGAAAACTCACTGTCGGGTAATTTACAAAATCTGTAGATGTCGAGAGGAGTCCGAGCTATGAGCCCCACGCTCGTAACTGTCACTGTAACCAATTGTGCACACGCACCAGTGCGCCTAGCCAATGAGAGAGCTCGCTGCATGCTACTTGGGCTCTCACACACCAATAGGCGCTTCGGGAACTCACAAATAGTGACTGTGAGATGCAATACGGGTCGGCGTTTCCGCGCTTGAAGAAACCTTGATAAATTTGGGCCTACGTTTGCTCTTTGTGCGCTTAAAGAACAGCAGTTGCTGCACGCTAGGATTCAATATTCCCAGCATACTCTACTGGATTTACTGCACTTCAGTGCAGTCGGATATTATCAAGGCCAAGAAAAAAATTAAAATTATAACATTATCATAAATTAGAAGGTCATACAGCCCTACAAAGGATCAGGAAAAGGGTGGACATCGCACCCCTTGCGTCATAGTGCCCTGGGAGGACTACTGTTTTGGTGGCACTGGCCCAAAATTTCTGAAAGAGGCGCATTACCACATTTTGGCGCCTCTCGATTCACGACGAAAAGATGATATTCGCTCATGGCTGCTACTCATTGGGTTATTTTTCAAGATCATGGGATTTCACTTCGACCGTTTAGGATTAGATTAGATTAGATTATATAGGTAGTCGTAGACGAACCAAGAGGCCCATTCCCAAAGAGACACCGGAACTTACGCCCCGGCCCTCTATGAGCTAATGCCATTATGTTAGTAGGTTTTAGAGGACTGGGGAAACAAGAGGAGAAAAAATGGAAGACAAAAGAAAAAAAAGAAGGGGGAGAAAAATCACAGCCAAAGAGATGATCATGAATGTACGCAAGCATGATCGATAGCCGCTGATATGCGGAGCTTAAAAATATAGATGGAGCGGAAGTGAGAAGAAGTCGGCTTAAGATGGCCTGGGAAGCTTTCGCCGGTAAGTGCTTGCGACTCGTGGGACTCGTGGAGGAAGAGTTCTTAGCTGTGGAGGATGTCTCTCCCAATGTATGTCAAGACGATTTTTAAACGAGTTGACCGACTTCGCACCAAAAAAAAAAACTGACTTAAGGTTGTTCTTCGAGCTTTATGCTTGAGTTTTTGACAGTTGTTTCGCAAGCGATCGTTAAGGTGTCTTTCAAAGAGTCCCGTTGTAGGCCCGTCATTGAAGCTATTCAAATGCCTGAATGTTTCTATCAGTTGCCCTCTGAGTCGTCTTGGCTCGAGAGAGATCAGACCCAGTTACCACAGGCGCCGCTGGAACTATCAGGGGCGCAGTAAGAGCGTGAAAAATTTGGCGCAGTTACGCTGACCTAATAGCGAAAAGAAAAAATCGCCCACCACTGGTCGTAAATCCTCCAAAAGGGCTGAACGACGGGAGAGCGGGAACTAGCAACTAATGCCATAGGACCGCGCCCGTCTTTGAAATTTGATATCGCAAAGTAAAATCCGGGACCTGAATATATCAACTTATTACCGATGAAAATGATAGGCCGGTATTTTGTGGATTTCACTGCCTGATTCTCATCTACACACGCTGGTACAGCGATTATTATATATATATATATATATATATATATATATATATATATATATATATAATATATATATATATATATATATATATATATATATATATATATATATATATATATATAAATTATTGACGATATGCACTTTCCATCGGCGAATTTCGCAGCATTTTTCAGTTTTTGTTCTTGGATCGCGCAGAAAATTTGGACGCGCATGCATGATTTTATATAAAAGGTTAATATACGAATCAGGGGGAGGATGTTCATAAGAGTCGCAAAGTTAAGTTTAAATTTCAAGCGCAAATCACAAGGTCAACGTTGCTCTGCGTTTAACCTGACGATTCTTGTCCAAACCAAAGTTAAGGGAACTTAACAGCAGAAGCAGTTCCTGCAACGCCCACGGTAGCCAGCCAATCAGCGACGGGGGATCAGCTGTTACTCGAAATTCGAAATGGTGGGAAGTGTAACGTCGCGTATACATATCGTAATTTTCTAATAATATTGGTTGTGCACGTCACTAAGTGAGATTTTATATATTATCATCTCTTATATCAATATTAACGTGAATAACATTCAAAGTACCTCCATTTACGGAATTTCTCATAGACTCAATTTAGTTACCCCAAAAAGAGTTTCCTGTCGTCAACCCCCCAAAAAACTAGCAACCCGAGGAACTGTGGCCAAAAATGAATCGGAAGACTTAGGAATTTGAGGAATAACATTGTAAAAAACACCATTTTGCTCCATAACTGGTATTAATTTGGGATTGTAAGTTCTGTGAAATACTATTACCAATGTTATAACTCATAATAATAGATACGCGATTACATTTATAGCATTTACGACTGCTCCGATCAGTCTTAACTTTACGTCTCGATTTACGTTTAAATCCAGATAAGATCTCCTCCGAAATGCTTTGAAAATACGGACGTAGCTCAAAGGTTCACGTAAGCGGCGCTAGGGGAACAGCTGTGCGTTACGTTCCCTTAGCGAAGTTTTGAACATCCCGGCCCAGGACTATATTCCGACATGGCAGTTCTCCGGCAAAAAACGCAAAAGCGAAAAAAAAACAGAATGGTACTCAGATAGACAAACGCACTGCCAGACGGATCATCACTAAACAATTGATCAACTGTTCCTCTCAATACCAGCAACAGTTCTTGTAAATTTCATGAAGAGCTGTCAGCAACTTTTCGAATTATGCTACCAACAGACAAAACAAAGAAACAAACAAGCGCCGCCCAAAACCATAACCTGCCTGGTAGTGGTAATTAGTGACCGAGCGAACACACACAGCCCGCTGGTTCAGAAATAAGCTGCACCAGCCGCACAGCGATACTCTTTATCGGACTGTCTACCCTAACCGTCGCTTTCGGAGACGGGCGAGACCAGCAATGTTCGCTATGCAGCCCAGCTTCCGCTTCGTTAAGCCCGATACAGACAAGAATGAAAAATTCTCAAAAAGTGGCATTTCGCCCACATATTGTCCACCAGACTCGGCGGCGAAGTAGTTGCCAGAAGAGCGATTTCGGCAGGATATGCGTCTAGGCGAATCTTTTTGTAGTTTTGGAGCAATTCAATGCAACTTACAGTCCAGTTTTCCCTAGTATCTGTTCACTACTATGGCATGTAATATCTCAGTTTTTCTTAAAACTGTATGTTAAATGGTGGCGATTGAAACTGCAATGTAAAAAGTATAAAATGCATTTGCCTCCAGCAACGATGATAGCCGCAGAAAACTTCGATCTCAAATATTTGTTTACAATCTAAGAGATAGCACAAAACATTCAGTTGCTGAGTACTATGCGCGTTAACTGAAAAACCGGCGAGTGAACAAGCAATATAATTTATAAAACTAATGTTTACAATTTCTTTGCCATGCACCCTCTAATAACTTTATCCAAGGACACTGCAGCTGCAAAAATGTTATGTTCCCCCCTGTACGTGTTCATTGAAATGTCGTGCCAAGCTTGACGATCCGACAATTTGGTCTGGTCGAAATCAGCGAAGATGTCGCTCGTCTGAGCAAGGCTTTACAGAAGACCTAAACTAATCTAGTGGTCGGATTCATAGAGTGATGTTACGATCTCATTATTATTATCGAGGGGATCTGACAACCCAGAAATGGATTGGTTAAGCGATGTTTCACTCTACGCTCTAGCGCTGAGTAGCATCCCGCAACCTAATGCTCAGAGCACTTTGCGAATGATGTGCGCTGTTCCAAGCAGAGCCCTTTTCTGGAGGGCTCTTGGGTGGAGATGGCTGCACTTCAGCTCTCGCAGGGCAGTCTTGAGATTCTTGGACATTGCCCCCAGAGCGCCGATGACCACTGGAACGACGTCCACCTTCATGTGCCACAGTCTCTGGAGTTCGATGGCAAGGTCGCGGTACTTTTCCTTCTTCTCCGCTTCCTTGTCGATGATTCTGAAGTCGAAGGGGATTGAGACGTCGATCAGTTTGGCCGACTTTTCCTGTTTGTCTTTCACGATGATTTCCGGTCGGTTGGCGTGAAGTACTCTATCAGTTTCCATTGTCTTGTCCCAGTAGATCTGCACGGCTTCGTTTTCAACCACGGGTGCGGGTTCTTGCTCGTACCACCTCTCACTGACCAGGAAGTTATGGATCCGCAGGAGGGTCCAGTGACGGGGTCGGGCAACTTTATCGTGCCTGCGCTTGTACTCCTTTTGCGCCAGCACTCCGCATTCGCTTATGACGTGGTTGATAGTTTCATCCGAGCTCCTGCAGATTCTACAGGGAGTAGGGACGTTTCTCTTGTCGATCTAGTTTATTATTATTATTAAAACTTCACGCTTGAGCTCGAACGGACAGGTCATACAACCCAAATGAAGCATCTTGCAATACAGGGAAGCCCAGAACGCTGCTAAAGGAAATCCAGCAAAAAATATTAACAGCTGACTTAAACGCCTGCAGGCCAATACGACCAAAAGCCGATGCCGGCAACAAATTCCAAATCTTAGCCGACTTGGGCACGAAGCACCGACAGAACTGATTAGTTCGACATACGACAGCCTCCAAAGTGAAAGAGTGCGCTCCGCACGCAGCACGAGTCGCTCTCCCAAAAACCTTGAGGGCAGGGAGAGAAGAATACAACCANNCGACAGCCTCCAAAGTGAAAGAGTGCGCTCCGCACGCAGCACGAGTCGCTCTCCCAAAAACCTTGAGGGCAGGGAGAGAAGAATACAACCAATGCCTCTCATTATTGTACACGTTATAAAGCATGCATAGCTGTGCGACGCTTCTCCTGTGGGACAGGTTCACTAAATCATTATCAGCACACAGCCTGCTGACTGAACTAACAAGTCGGTCTCACAGACGCAAGTGAGTGTCAGCAGCTGAAGCTCAGACCGGTCAGCAATACTCTAACACAGGCAGTAAAAACGCATAAAATACCTATCTACGGGCAACCTGACTATCACCAAACACGGAATTCACCTTACGCAGGAGTCCAATCTTAGTGGAAGCGAGTGACACCAACCTCCTAGTATGCTGCTCAAAAGTAAGCTTCTCACCAGAGACAATTCCAAGAATCTCCAAGGAGCTAGAGTCCTGAAGCAAAGTTTCATCAATCTCCAGTTGGGGATACCGCGGTACAAGTGTCCGAGACCGACTGATAATCATCGACTTGGTCTTACTAGCATTCTGCTTCATACTCCAGGCCGAGCATAATGCACTATTGCGGGACAAATCCCTATTCAGAGACTGAGCGACAGCATCACGCAGGCGAGGAGCAGGTATCACTGTCATCAAAGTGGAATCGTCGGCATAGTTGATGAACGTGTTTTCAAGCGTCTGCGAAGATGGACTGCCTTTCAGGGCTTAGGAGTTCCATCTACCCCAAGCTGTCGAACGCATTCAACGAGTTGACTCTTCCGCCTGAATCAGCCGTTGGTCATCTCGTTGGATACTTTCGACTTTGATTGTCCTTTTCAGCCAACAGAGGTGCTCGACCCTCCAACTGCATGTTGGTACACCTGGTCAAGCTAAGATTCAGCATGACCAACAAGTGACCTACAGGAGGTTGACTGGATTAGCCGCCAGTCTTTCGGCAGGTTGTCGTTGGCCTTCGAGGTTCTAAGGCTCATCCGACGTTTGCAGCTCATTTCCTCGCAACAGGGTCACCTTAAACGCCCCCCTGTCCGATTCATACGTCCCAATGGATTCATGCGCCGGTCGTCGAGACAAGGTTTGCCAGTTATCCCGCTGCCGGTCGGTTTTATTATTGTTATCACTTTTATTATTACTAGCGGGACCCGTGGAAATTCCACGGTGGGTAAGGTAATGTCCTCACTTTTATAATGAAACAGCTAGCCTTACGCTATTGTAACTCACTTTAGTTCACCTAATGCAGTTTCTCACCCTATTCTACCGATAAATAGAGCCTGTTTCTTAATCCTAACGAACTGCCTCAAACCTCAAGTGCGGGAGTCGCCTATATCCTTCCTCTTGCACTGCTGTGTATGCAGCTTCGACTTATCTAATATTATATTCAATAACTGATTAAACTCCAAGCCGCGGCAGCTATTCCACTACAGCCAGGGCCATGCATGTGCTCTTTTTAGACTCTTTTTAGTCTCTGAAGTACTTCTGAGTTTCAATTCACAACTGTACATATGTTTTGCAATCGATGT
>LQNS02277096.1:4827304-4845981 GCA_001587735.2 Parhyale hawaiensis | reverse complement strand
GAATGAAATATACATATATATATGTATTTATATATAGTACACGAGTACTGTGCACCTATTTTTATAGGTCGTTAAGTGTAATTTTTTGTGCATAAGGTGTAATTGTGTGGATGAAGGGCTTTTGAGTGTAATAGCCAACAGACCAATAAATACGTACGTGAAAGGCTAGGTATACAGCAAGGTCTGGTTCTGCTATCGTCCAATGAGCTTTTTCTCATAAGGTTAGGTAAAAGGCAAGGTCTGGTTCTGCAAAAAAACGAAATATACGATTTAAAATTGACGCTAAGTAAGGCCAATCAAAGATTGACACTAAGTAATGCCAATCAAAGATTGACGCTAAGTAAAAAAACACTTATGTCATAAAAAAGATTCCTAATTAAATATTAAAAACCAATAAAAAAACTAAAAACCCACATAAATGCAGTAAAAAACTTAAGAACGCTAGCAGAACCAGTCCCGGCCTAACCTAACCTTTCACACGGGTGCTCATTGAAGGGCTCTCTTGTCTAGTAGGGGTGGTCGGTCGGGGATACGGACAGTACTCGTGCAATATAACTTTTCTACTCACAGATACATTTGATACATTGCAAGTATTTGGCAGAATATTACTGTAACACTGTACAATAATGCATGTGCGTAGCCACTAAAAAATAAACTTTTGGGGCAACACTGAGCACAAGCTAATACAATTGCATGACGTATTCTTTAAAACGCTTTTTTGAGACATTATAAAAAATGGGATCTACTAGCTGGGAACAGAGGTGTTGTCGTGTGGGAGTGTAAAAGGTGAATGACTGAAGTAAGCTCGGGGAGATCCTAATATCAGTGCCGGTACAGTCGGGCAGTCAGGTAACGCGTCGTTGGCGGCAGGGCTGTACAGTCGGGAGGAAAAACGTCTGTTGTGAATGTAGAAAGGTAATGCCAGTTTCTTGAAGCCATCTTGATACATCGCTTGATAAGCAGACTACCGCACACAGATCCAATTTGGTATTTCAGCATGATAACGCTCCCTCACACGGAGCACGGTACATTGCTAACTGGCTTGCGGATGGAGGATTTGAATCAAAAAGGATTATGACGTGGCAAGCGAATAGCCCCGATTTAAACCCCATTGAGAACATCTGGGCAATGATCAAAAGGAAGGTCTATGAAGGTGGTCGGCAGTTTTCGAGCAAAGTAAGCCTGTGGAATGCAGTAAAATCAGCTGCAGATTCTATTCCACCATATGAAATATCAAACATGATAAAGTCTGTTGATAATCGCCTTATAAAAATCATGAAAACTGGAGGTTGCCATATTCAAAATTAACTTATGTTTAATACTTCTGAACACTTTTTTCGGTGTTTATTGAATTGTTTTGGTTATAATTTCTTGGTTTTGGACGCTTAACAAAAATATTCCTGTTCACTTGTATTTATTTCCTCTATATGACGTTTTTATTAACTTGTAGCATAATCTGAGGTAACAGTAAAAAACTCGTAAATAAGTAAATTGTATGATAAACTTAACCAATGGCTAAATATTTATTTTACAAATGCTGTTTATATTGGCAACATAGCCATACATTTAGGTAACATTGATATTTCAAAGTTAGACACTTATCTTGAAAACTAAAGTAAAAAATTGTACCTGCATAATCAAAGGTAGCATACCGTAGAATGCATATATTAGTTACTAACGTGAAATCAAACTGGTACAAAGACAATCAATTGACCATTGTTTTGAGTTATATACACGTTGACCCGTAATTCGTACAGCTGGCTGACGTCTGAACATGTGACACGTGAATAGCTGTCTGACAGAGTGTAGTGTCATCCCGTGACAAACTACTTCAGTTCAGCGTCATCTCTAAAGCAACAAAAGGCAAAAATAAACTCGTGATTAAAGTTTAAAGACAACTTGAATGTGTAAAAAAAAATCACGCTTTTGTGATAAATAAATTTTGATTAGGGCTCAGTAATTCCTAAAGGTAAAAAGTGAGAAAGGTAAAGGTTAATTAACTTTGAGTACACCCTCCACTGGAAATCCACATGCACTTGTTCGAGTGGCAGACCTAGGCCAACTGGGCCGAGAGGAGTGAGTGCAGCTGCAGCCGAAGACCGGTTGCTAAGAACTACGGCGCCGAAGCGGAAGGTTCAACGACCAGCCACTCTAGGGTAGGTACCCCACAGTAGCTATGCACATAAGCAAATATAAATATGCTGATTCAGCGCGCTGAGTGACTCGACAAAGACCGCATCTGGCTTGGAAATCGTTCTCAGCATTTTCAGCACAACTGTGCAACACGCAACGTCAGCAGCGACCATGGGTATAAAGATGAAAAATACAAGCTGTAACGATTTATTAAGAAATGTATATTTTTGTCAAATAATGAATTTTTCAGTTGATCAAATTTATAAGACCACAAAAAACCGTAGGTAACTTTCCGACAACGGCTTTGAGGGGAGAAAAATTAAAGCTTCGTAATGAGTACTGCCTCCATTCTTGATGATACCTCAACATTTTTGGTGGCATACTAAAAATGAGGGTTGGAGGTATATTGTCCAAGCTCCTAAAGAAGACATCAAGAAGTTCGTTAACTGTCACAGTTTTTTACCATTTCCATAACATCCCTCGCCATCAATCTGAAAAGGTTTTCAACTGGGTTCGAGTCTGACGAACATGCTCGATGTCGTGAAACAGGGACCCCATTTTAGTGAAAGAAGGTCATAGTCTTGCGAGCAGTGTGGAATATTGGATTATCCTGCTGGAAAAAAAAGTTCATTAGCACGCAAACGAGGGCCCTCCGTCGACATAGATGATCTTTGGAACATTCTGGCATACCCAGCAGCTGTTTGACGACCCGCCGTCACCCTGCGCATCCTGAAGCTTCATTGTTTCCCTGCAGGAAAAGGCACCCGACACCATAACGAAGCCTCCACCTTATGACGATTTGAAAAAATTTCATGATGTAACTCTATGTGATGTCAGTACCGTTGGAAGCCATCGGGGCAGTCCAGATTGAAGTTTTTTCATTAGAAAGCAAAATTTTAAACCTCTTTTCAATGTCTCATGTTTGCTGCTCTGGAACAAACTGTAAACGGGCTACTTTGTGAAGCGGTAACAACCTTTCATACGCTTTTTTTTTCCTCTTACCATTTGGCCGTAAGTGCTGCCAGATAGTTATTGAACACTAATAAGCATTTGTGTCTTGATTTACCTGGAAGACCGTCCTCTGTATTGAGAAACAACCCGTTTAATTCGCCTCTTCAATGCAGGAGAATTTTCGTCGATCTACCACTAGATTTTGTCGTTCCATGACTCTCAGGGTCCTTTAGGCAGTTGCAAATCACAGTTTTATTGCGGCAATTCTTAACTGCGATTGCACGGTCCGACTAACCTTGCCTATGCAATTCAACAATTCAGCCACGTTCTAATTCGGAGAGCTTTCTTGCTTTGGGCTATAGTGACACCTAAATTCAGACTGTCAGTGTAAGCCTGTAACTGATCCAGCTTAACATTTATTACCATGGTCTTATCGTTTTGATCAAATAAAAAATCATTATTCGACAAAGATGTATATCCTTATAGAATAAAATTCTTTGCGTATTTATTTATTTCGTGTCCGCTTCTTAATGCAATAAAAAGGCAAAAAATAGACCAGGTTGCGAATTTTTTACGTAAGTTGCAGGTTTCAGAAGAAAGCAGAAGTAAGATCCTTATGAATTGCTTTTACGTCACGCTCTCCCAAGTAAGGATATCGGGCTTGGACGATGCCTAGCTAATGCTAGGACTTGACTGGAGCTTAGGCCTTTTATTCACCGGATGCCCTTCCTGCCGTGAACCAATGACGCTTGCGCGACTCGAACGCTCAACCTGCTGATGCAGCAACGAGCGCTCTAACCACTACTCCACGGCGGCCCAAGATGCTTATACCCTTTATTATCTGAATGCAGTTCTTGCCACGTTGGAGATTTTGTCGATCCTGTTTCCTTCTGATGGAATTTAGCAGCCAATAATTAGACTAGGAGGCAGAAGGTGGCAAAATTGGGAATACTTATCGTTATTAACATTGAATGCAGTTCTTGCTCTTCCAGCGAATTCTTGCCGTTCCCGTTTAGTCAGATAGTCAATACTTTTTTTCTACATCGAAATTATATTTTCTTTCTGTTCATGATGCACTGTGTACACATTCAGTAAATGATCAACGCAGCGTAGAGGAAGCGATTTATCTAGTGTAGTCAGTGATGGGCACTAAATACATCAAAGTTGTTAAAAGACGTTTGTTTTGTATGGGTACTTCTTCTTGTCTCTGTTTTTCTCTTAGAGACGACCCTTAGTTATGATAACTAAATCCTCTGTAACAACTTAGAGGGTGTAAGAAGAATTTGTTGTTTTCTTCTTTTGTTGAGTAAGCAGTTCTTTGTGTTACTTCTCACGTGGTCTCTGTTTCACCGTTCAGAGACAATTCTTGTTTTTATAATCCTATCACCCACTATTATGACTTAGGGGTTCTGATATTACTTGACTTTTCCGTTGGTAAAGACCGTCTCGTCCTGAATAGAGTTTGAAGCACTCTTCCAAGTCTTGGTGAAGGAAACGTCAGTCACACACCAGTGTTTATTCTTACGCACTCTTAGAGAGATACTGATACAGTTAACGCAGTATTGGTGAAGCCATGGCTAGTCTACATACAGACCCTCTTGCTAGCTAGGGCTGTCTATTCGAATAGCCCGTACTCCGGGATGCTCTAGGTTTCTATACCTTTAGCTATCTTGGTCAACATGACCAAGTACGTACAATCTCTGCAGCTGTTGGCTATTTACAGATAATTACAGAGTAGTTCCATCTCATAAATGCTAAATATTTTATATCAATGCGTTGAGCAGTTCCTCGCTACCTGCGCCTTCGCGCAGATGTTTCTTGGTCAGCTTTCCTAATTCGACTTGTTAAGCTAGGCTTCGTTGCTGATAACAATCAACGTCATTTTCCTAACATGGCTCATTCGCTGTTCTATTGAAATGCAGATGTTCTTGATGTACAAGACAAGCGTGTCTTAGCGCATTATCTTACGCCTAAGTTGGTGATCTTCTCTGTGCTGGGAGCATGCAGATATCCTGGTGCACAGTACACTAACACATGGATTAACAAAAGTATTACAATATACAATACACTGATCAGTTAGAACAATAGGAACCTATGTTCTAAAGGTGATGTTACAATTATAATAATATTGAACTCGCTAGTGCCAACTCGTTCAATGAAAGTATTTAAATACTAATTAGACTACTAAATACATCCGCAAAATGTAATTAAATACTAATTACATTTTTGAAATGTATTTAAATACTAAATACTTCAATACATAAATGTATTGAAATACTTAAGTAAATAAATTCAATTTTTTTTCTTTTTTGGGCACCAAAAGGCACAAACTCGCGTATATTTTTAGTGTTCATGAATTACTGTATTGAATATTGATAGACTAGCACAATATGTGATATTCTGCAAAAGTCGTAAGTAATACTCTAGAGTGTAAATAATATAAAAAAATCAAAGGCGAGAGCTTCCAATTTGACACCTGCTATCACTTCACTAATTGATTTAGCCTGTTTCAGCTTCCTGGTTTGCTTATGGACATTGAAGATTCAATCAGCAGTTCATTTAAAAAAAAATAAATGATTCAAGCAGACAGAAATAAGGTTTGTAGGATCGAAATACCGTCGTGTTTTACGGAGGTTTTCCCCCCATAACTCTGAAGCACAACAGCCTTCAGTCCTGAGCCATAGCCCTTGATGAACTGCAGCCGTGCACTACTTTGAGCCAGTTAGCATAATAGCATCTTAAGAACGAACCAGTGCTTGTGGATCCTTTGGAACGTGTCTTTCGCACGCACTTTGTTTTTCTTTCCAAATTCATGATCCTACTGTTTATGCTTTGTTTTATTTTTCCTCTTCTTTCCCGACACTTGCTGTTCCCAAGTGCGTGATTCGGACATGGGTCCCACGTTTCTGTTGATATTCTTCATGTCTCTTCTTTCTTTCTCCCTTTGGAACACGGTGTACACGGTTGGTAGGGAGGCTTAGAATAAGAGAATACCTCTACTACTGCTTGTGGATTTCCCACTAGGGGTGTGCGATCAGGGTAATTTCACTTTTAAGCTAACCACAAGCAGACCTACCCCTCACCTCAAAAATCAAGCATTGTGCAATAACAGGATGCTTCAGTGGTAATGTCACACCCGGACTGCATAATTTTGAGACCGTTGCCAGCAGGCGAGTTCTTTTGCTTCGCTTGTAAAGGCAGCATTCGGTGTTCAGATGCTGTTGCAATGCTGTTGGCCCTAATCATAGTGAGGATTAACCGGGGCACAAACTATCACATAGGAGGTTCCATCGCTGGCGCCATAGTTCTTGACGATCTGTGATCAGCTGAATCCGTCCACCCCTCTCGGGCCGAAAGTTAAGCCTCCTCAATATTTTTTTGGAGGCCTTGCCAGAAGGCACATACCTATCTGCAGCAGTGCGTGTTGGCTTACCACTTGGGATGTGCGGTCACGTTGACGTTACTGCAACTGTTAGCTTTCCGCATAAGTTAAGGCAAAGATCCCGTCGATTGGGCGGCGTCTTTTACACTTTCTATCTCAAGTTTCAAAGCATTAACTTCTATCTGATTTTAAATGAGACTTTCGAAAAGTTTGTCTAGCTCTGTAAAATGGAGCTTGCAGCCGTGATTAGGTTAGTTCTAACATTGTAAAGCTATTCAGAGAGGGGAGGTGAAAGCGCGTGTGCTTGAAATTCTGGACCAGCTCAGCCTATAACGGCTCAACTGAACAAAACGATGAATTCTTAGAGTTTTGAAAAAATGTAATATGCAAATCACATTATATGTAGGGGAACATACAGGCCGGCAAAGGAACAAAATATATAGTGGACAGAAAGTGATCCTGCTCGTATATTCCACTTAAAACGAGGCTGAGTAGCTTCTTACACCTGAAAAACAATTCAGATTGATCAAAGCAGTACTTCTATTTTAAGTTCTATGCAAGTCAAGCCTTGTGGATTTACTCTGATCCTACTCTAACAAGTCAGTCACTCGATGACACTTTAAATCTACACTTGAATTTATAAACGAAAAGTTCTAATTCCCACGATCAACTGCATTATCACTCGCTCTGGGCACTGCACAAAACATTCGAGAAAATGAAGTGCGGAGCCTCATTACAGTAAGAGTCCTTTTTATTTTCGATCCGTAATGATATAGCTACTCAAACACTGCCCGGATAAAGTGTCATTCAACTTCCACAGCTTAGTTGTGTTTAGTTAAGCCAATAAGCCTCGACTTGTCCAGAACTTAGAACAGTAGTGTTGGTTTTGACTCTTTGAGTCGTTTTGCAAGGCAGGCACTGACACCAGTTATGCATGAGACCGCCAAAAATTCCATTTTATAGTGTAGAATTGAGTTGTGGCCGTATCAAGAGTAGTTGGTTGAAGTTAAATGCCTGATTCACCATTCAACGGGCGTAACCAATGCACAGTTTGAAGTTCTGGATAATTCAGACATACCTTTAGGAATGTTTTTCTCGACTTCGTGATAACGAGGTTAGCGTGCCAAGAGTAATCGATTCAAGTTTATTATCTGATAGTCAATTCAGTTTTCGAAACCAGCACCTAGTTTTGGATAATTCGGGCATAAGACTGTCTCTGTTTTGTGGTGCTGGATTAAGTAATGTCCTGGGATTGAGTTCATTGGCATTAGCGGGAAGTTAGAGTGATGTGCCCGCTTGCCCAGCTAAGTTGGTGTGAATACTTGTTAATCCCGGCAAGCTGCGTCAATGTACCGTACCTTGCATTTACGTCAGAGGGTCTGAGGGTCGTAGTAATCATTCAACACTTCCGTCTCTGTAGTAACAGCTTCGACAATAATAGACGAGGGCTGCGTAGTCAACTGGGGCCTTCCGGACAATGCGCATGTATATTTGCAGAACCAACGAATGCATGTGAGCCTATTTGCGGTACCTACCACAGACAAATGTGTTTCGTGTACTTTTTACTCGTCCAAAGCCTCAGACGAGAGCTTCAGCTTCGCCGACTATCGCTGAAGAGTAAATTTTGCAACACCTAATAGAGTTTTAACCAATTTCAAGAGTAGCAGAAGAAAGTTAAATGCTTAATGCTCTATTCTTGCGGGTGAAACCAAAGTGCAGTTTTATTCCAACGGCAAATGTAAAACGTCAAGTTGCAGTGCCGCATCCAAAAAATTATTAACATAGTTTACAACCGCTGTCAGCCTATTCCAAAAGAAATTTAAAGATATGCCATCGAGCTCAGTCGAAAATATCACGGATGCTTGCGACACGGAATTACTTCGAGTTTTTAACCGGAAGTGGTACATGCTGACCATCAAAATAGGTGTAATAGCACCGTCGATCTACTGTGTTATTATCGGAGGGAATTCACGACCCAATTGTGGATCGGTTGAGCGATGTTTAGCTCTACGCTCTAGCGCCGGGTTGCATCCCGCAACCTAAGGCTCAGAGCTCTTCCCGAATGATGTGTGCTGTTCTAAGCAGAGCGCTTCTTTTGCTTCAAGTAGGCAAAAGAGCATTCAATTGCTGTGCTGAACAGTACCATTAATCTATGCCTTTACATACTTTATATTATGTCACAGTTTGTAGATAAGGTAGTAAAACCCATTTGTGCTCTGGGCAGACAATGTTTAAAATCAAATATCTGCGACAATGATATTCATCTGGAAAATGCAATAACAAGGTAAACCTACAGTACTTCAACGGTAATAAATAGAAAGTACTAGTGACATCTAAAACATCTAAAATTATCGATGTATAGGTATGGGCTAGTTACAACACAGGGATGACCCCTTAATCTAAGAAGGTCATCATGGACTCATCCGAGTGGCATCGGCATCCACCAATTAAAGCCTTATCGCCATAAAAGTGATAAGCACTAAAATGCCACTACGAATTGTGAACTCTATATACAACAACATATCGTATGGCATCCGTATTCAATAAAATAGGTTTATTAACACATTCCAAATTAAAATAACACACAGGCCGTGGTACCCCAATACAAAGTGAGCCACAATTGGGCGAACACTAAAACACGGAAGCAGCGATTCAAGTGTGGCCAGATATGTCGCTGCTATGTTATCCTCTAGTTTGTTAGCTCACCAGTTAAGCACTGTATGAACTGAGGAAACCTATACTATCGAAGCCTTATTATTTATTACGAACTCTACCTGTTGTAACTGCAAGTTATTAATAGATTACATGAGGTGCAGGTATTCGTACAAATACGAGAAATTTAGAAGTAAGGTGAAAAACATTCAAGGCAGAACGCACAGCAAAATCAGATAAAGTAATACGAAATGTATTTGAAATGTATTTATAAAATACATTGTATTTAAATATTCGAAAATGTAGTTAAATACAGTGTTTAATTACACGTTTTTGAAAGTATTTGTAAATACATTTTCAAATAACAAAATGTATTTAAATACGTATTTAAATACAATTGTATTTAAATACTGCCCATCACTGGGTGTAGTAGATGTAGTAATGCTTTATTCCAACTTGCTGTCTTCTTTTAACAAAGGATTTTTCTCTTGGGCGTGAAAATTTCGTTCTGCTGAAATTATATCACTGTGTATTCTGAATACGCAGCAAAAATTTAATTCAGTGATGTTTCAGCGCTTACTTATGAGTTAATTTTTCCCGCGTCATCTCAGGGAGGAGAGGAGTGTGCTGAAGACGAATTGAAATGTAGTGCTCAGTAGAAAGCACGCATCTTTTACGATAATCTGAGTTGACCATCGTAGCGTTGTCCTCTATATGTATATTAATGATATCAGAAACAAAAGTATAATCAACTAGAGCACTCTGTGAGCGAATACCTCCGCCAAGCATGGCAACGTTTACGAAAAATTAAAATTGGTTCTGAAACCATGATTTTCTTTGTTTCAACACCAAAATATAATCGTTTGTGCCCTTCAATAGTGTTAATATAGTGCGTTACCTTTAATTATGCAAATACAATTTTTTTGCTTATTTTTCAAGATAAGTGTCTAAAATTTAAAATGTTAACAGTAAGTTAGTGCACAGGTATGTTGTAACTATAAAAACAATTAGAGAAAAATAAAACGAAACCATTTCCCACGTTTTGGCAACATTTGCTTATCGCACGGGGTTCTGCTGTTACGCCAGATTATGCAACATCACTCTCTAGTCAATTGGGTAAGAAAAGCGGTCTAACCGGTGAAGAAAAGATGAAAATGACCTCGTTATTGGCTTCTGGTTAGACAACACTCGAAGTTTCCAAAAAATTACAGCGTGATCACCACAATTAAGGCTAATGCAAGTGAAGGTAAGGTCAACCGGAAAACTCCGGATAGAGCCTCTACAAGGAAATTGACTGCTCGGGATATGCGACATTTGAAGGTTCCTATGGCTAGAAAACAACTTTCTACAAGTAAGACGATTTTTGATCACGCAGGAGCCCCAGTACTAATCAGAAAGACAAGATGTGAGGTTCTGCAGAAGCTAGGGAAAGTGGAAAAGGCAATAAAACGACCACTTCTAACAAAAACTCACAAAGAAAGTATGGTAAAATGGGCTGAAGAGAACATGAAAACTGATTTCTCCATTGTCATATTTACTGACGAATGCAGAGCCACTCTTGATAGTCCAGATGGATGGGTCCTCCATGACCGACCTCAACAGACACGGCTTAAGTGTCATCAATGTGGTGGAGGTGTAATGTTTTGCGCCGGGATAGTGGGTAACACCCTTATGTGTCTATTTGAAGTGGCAGAAGGAGTTAAACTGAATACAGAAAGGTACTGCCAGTTTTTTTTAAGCCAATTTGATTCCATGGCTTGATGAGCAGACTATCGCACGCAGATCCAAATTGGTATTTCAGTACGATAACGCTCCCTCACGCCGAATACGGTACGGTACGCTGCTTACTGGCTTGCGGATGGAGGATTTAAATCAAAGGGAATTATGACCTGACCAGCGAATAGCCCTGATTTAAATCCCATTGAGAACCTCTGGGCAACATCAAAAGGAAGGTCTATGAAGGTGGTTCGCAGTTTTCGAGCAAAGTAAGCCTGTGGAATGCAGTAAAAACAGCAGCAGATTCTATTCCACCATCTGTAACATCAAACCTGACAAAGTCTGTTGATAATCGCTTTAAAATATCATGAAAATGGAGGTGCCATGTTCAAAATTAACTTGTTTTGTTTACCACTACTGAACACTTATTTCAGTGTCTATTCAATTGTTTTGGTTATAATTTCGTGGTTTCCGACGAGTAATAAAAATATTCCTGTTCACTTGTATACATTTCCTCTTTATGATGTTTTTATTAACTTGAACGTATTAGACTCCATTGTCATTTTTTGAGCATTTATTCGTTTAACATACTATTTGAATCGTTTACCGATTTATAAATAAAATGTTCACGACAAATATAAACGTTGTGTCGGTATGTAAATCAATATATTGATGTTTCAAAGTTCGACACTTACCTTGAAAAATAAATTTAAAAAATCGTATTTGCATAATCAAAGGTAACATACAGTAGTTTCAGTATATTTTTTTAACGTTCATAATTTTTTTGTCTTATGCTGCGAACAAACATTATGACAACCAGTCAAACTCACAAATGGTCGCACGCGCGTATCATCGCCAAAATTGCATCATTTATGTCTTTTAACATTACTAACGACTCCTATACATTTCATAGTCATCCATTCATTATTTTATTGAATTATTGTGCTAACAAGCATAAGCTTAAAAACAGTGACAAACTAACGAACTAACAAACGAACAAATTGTTACAAAATTTGGTCATTTATTCTTCAAAAATGGAGACCAAGCTCAGAAAATTATCAAATTATAAATATTAGGTCGACTAATCATGTAAAACTTGACGTTTGGGAATGCCTCCAATCTCCAGAAGTCTAAAATATTTCAGGTAACCTGGCAAACTAAAACAGAATTCATTTTATTATCAATATATTTGGGGTGCTGAGATGTTGCTCGGAGTAGGTCTAAAATGCAGCTGAATGGAGCGAGCTTGGAGGGTCCAGATGCCAACGTCTGTACAGTCAGAGGACAATGGGTCAGGCATGAACCGTGTGTGGAGGTACAACAGAGGTCATACTGTTGAGGCTAGGTTTTGCTCGATGGATGTAGAGAGATTCCAGTGTTGTGAGTTCGAGAGGAGTAGAAAAGTCTGTGATTGAGAAGTCTTTCGTGCTGATAGGATGATTATTTTGTTCAGCATGGAGACTCAGCCTTCGATATCTTCATTGTTTGAATTTCAACGGTCCCTGATTAAGATACATTTTCCATCTTCTGCAACGTACTCGGCCTATTTTCTACCTGACAGTTTTCAATAAAGCTTGACAGATGACCATAGCCACCAAACTGAGCTAATTTCCCCTTGTTTTGTTGAAGCGCGACAGAAACTAGATAAATCAACAGA
Source organism: Parhyale hawaiensis (assembly GCA_001587735.2). NCBI lineage: Eukaryota > Metazoa > Arthropoda > Malacostraca > Amphipoda > Hyalidae > Parhyale > Parhyale hawaiensis. The sequence goes on along the minus strand of LQNS02277096.1, from coordinate 4,833,490 downwards.
TAGATACACATCGGTCTTTATTATACTGTATTGTTGATGTTTATATGTTCATATATTTGTATGTTTCGGATCTGGCGCAAAATAGGCCAGATTGCAAATCTTGTTAGTAGGCTGCGTTTTCACAGAGATCGGTAACCAGGTTGCAGAAGATGGCAAAAGTTGGCTCTTTATTCCTTTCCCTCAATGTACTTCTTGCTTGAAACACTTCTAGGAATAAAAAATAGAGATATTACAGCTTCACGTAGCGCAGCCATGCAGACGTATTTTATAAAGTTCTGCATACATCGAACAATACATTTGTTTTCAGTTTACCAGATACAAATTCAGAAGCTAATAAACGAAGGGCGGACGAGACGATGATTTTCCACGGCCAGTAGACATCATTCTTTCCGCTAGCCTTGTGTTTTTTGACAAATCAGATCTCACTTCAACACAAAATCTTCGATGTACTGAAGATATTTTCAGTATCATGGCAACGCGTGGGGGGGGGGGTAATTTATTTAAATTCACTGAAGCTTTGCTGCTTCCTAATGTAAGATTTTTTACCGGGTGATCTAGGGGGAAAGACTATTGTGCTTCTTACATGAATTGAAAGAGAGAGAGAACACATATCTCTCATTAAAATTTAAGTTAAGACGGCTGTTGTAGCGTATCCTTCAGAAGCACATTAACTAACAAAAGTATATTGAATGAAGATAGGTTGTCTCAAATCCTCCGCTGTCATTTTTTACAGCATGGGCACTCTAGTCTTTGATAATCTCTTATAAATCAAACGAACTTCTTTCAATTGAAGTAGTTTAATAGGCTATAGTTTTTATGTCAATATCATAATACTAAGGAAGCTACAGATCATAATATCCTGTATGTCATGTAGTGATTTATAAGTTGAAAACCTTCACCACGTGAAGAAAGACATGATCAAATTTATTCCTATTGGGAGAAATAAAATATTTTGGAATAGAATTTGTACTCTACAACCTGGCTATAGAGCAGCTCTGACAAAGACAAAGTCTCCCCTGAAAATCGAGTATTTTCTTTCAGTAAGTTAAAAGAAATTGTTGATAGTATGGCAAGCCCTTGCATTTGGCATATATAAGTGGATGCACTATTCTTTAACCCTTCTGGTCACAGCTTAATTATGCCGCAGCTTGAATATTAACAATAGCACATTTAAAAGCTTTTAACATTATGTACATGCAGTGGGGCCACAAAGAATTTCGGCACCGCCAGTATTTTCATAAGATTATGAATTACGCTTAGTTTTAGGTTACTGAGCACTGACCATCAAAACACTGTATAGCAGCAGATTCATCATCGTGTTGATTTCCAATCTCTGTGCCTAATATACAAGTTCGATGATACTTGAATAGATATCTTAAAACGTGGCGCGAGCAAAGTGCAAAAGGCTATAAGAAATCCTGGTCTTAGATTTAAACATTACTACAATAACTTTTTTTCCGCATATCAGATAAAAGGCATCTTTGATCGTGCTAACAGTTGTCCCTCTGCACACATTATCCTGGATATACTTTACATATTATTTTCTTAAATGCCTGGTTTTTCTGTCAGCGATCGGCAGGAACCTATACTGGTTCCACGGTAGCAGCATGCTTAAATTCATAACTCTAACTCCTTGTACTGCAGGTTCGAGACCAACCCAGGCACGCGAGCTCTTTGCTGATTTTGGTGTGCTTACTCGGCAGTTGTAGGCGTGCATACAATGCGCCATGGTGGAACTTGCCTTCCTGAGAGTTGAGGAGGAGGAGGGGGTGCGATTTATCGCATAATAATTTCAAACTCAATAAAAATTCTGCGATCCTGGAATGGTTGCCCTTTGCAGCGGAATATCAAACTTCCAGGATAGTGTTTTACCCACGGTAGGAGCACGCTTACGTTTTGGCCTCACACTCCTTGTACCGCTGGTTCGTGGCCAACCCAGGCACTCGAGCTCTTTGCTTATCAAGGTGTGCTGACTCGGCAGTGGTAGGCATGTATATGCAGGGACTTACCTTCTTCAGAGATGATGGGGTAGGGGGTGCCGGTCATTTGAACCTTCCGTCAAATTGGCGCCATAGTTCTTGATGTCACGTGGTCGGCTGCAGCCGTACTTACTCCTCTGAGGCCAGTGATCCTATATCCGTAGCGCAAACCAGTGCGAGCGGGTTTCCCCAGTTAATTATAAAAGTCAAAGTTCACTATAGCTTTACCTTCAGCTGACCAAGATGCAGGAAGAAGATTTAAATGTGATAAGTAAACATCAGATAACTGGCAGTGTTCAAGCCTACAGAGAATATAACGTCTTGATAATCTGAAAATCAGAAACATATCTGAAACTATCCCCGAGATTTAAAATCATAGCGACCGTGTGGGAAAGTGTTACCTTTCTACAATCAAGAAAAAGTTGAAAGAACTTGGGTTGAGAGGCTGCATCTCAAGACGCAACCCAATCATATTGAAGAAGTCTTGAAAGTGTCGTTTGTACTCGCAGCTCGTCAAAAGGCATGAGGACAATGATCTCTCTTACTGGTGAAAAGCGGTATTTGATGACGAAAGCAACTTTAATGCAGTGAAGGTACGCAGACGGATTGATTGTTCGACGAAGGAAAGGTGAATAATTTCATCCTGTATTCTATTTCAAAGCTGCGAGGTGGTAGAAGTTCTGAAGAATTTCATTCCAGGTGTTCTATTTCAAAGCCACGAGATGGTGGAAGTTCTATCATAATATGGGCACCAATCAGGCGTTTAAGTCAACTGCTAATGGCTTTTTGTTGTATTTTTTAGCAGCGTTTCGGGCTTCCCGGTGTTGCATAATGCTCCATTTGGGTTGTACATGCCCGGCCGTGGTGGCCCGAGCGAGAACTTTTAATAATAATATTAATAGTCAGCACTCATGGTCGAAGAACTCTGGTTCGTTTATACAGTCGATTTAATTTAAACAAACAAACAAATATCATTTATTATCTCGTATACAGGGTACAATGGATACACCTATCGAGGTTTTCTTTTTGTCTTAATTCTAGAATTTTGAAGATCCAGTAGTGTGAAGAGCGGGAGAAGCAGTCCGTGCTGAGAGTCAATTTAGGATCCCTCATCGTGCATCGCCTGAGTGTTTTGTTCCCCATTATGATGATAACTTGCCAGTTGCCAGGAATTTTATGTTTATGCAGGACAATGCTTCATTACACACAGCGACCACTGTCAAGAGGGTTCTTCAGAGTTGCATGTTTGGTTTGGCCTCCCCAGTAACCAGCATTGAATCCAGCAGAGAACGTATGGCATTATATCAAGAATGAATTGGAGCTTTCAAAACCCAAAAATACTATACTGATATATATTATTTTGCGTTCAACTGTTTGGTTAGTTGGTCTACCATTGTAAATTTTGTTGAGAGTCTTCCGAAATAGCGTCCGAATTAGTTTTGATGGAAAGTAGTTTTGTATGAAAAATTTTGTCAGTCGTACGAGTTCTACATTGAAATAATAATGTTGAGAGCTAATCCTGAAAGCCCGAACAATCATGCAGCAAATTACATTCGTTTTAAAAAGCGAGGTACAAAAGAATTATATTTTACCCCGACACCCGTGAACGTCTGTTTTTTAAAAATGGAAGTTGCTAAAAATCCATCACTTTTGTCGATTGTTATATCTAGGAAATTTAGTTTGCCATTAACTTCGTTTTCACAATTGAACTAAATTGCTGGATGCTTCGAATTCAAATAGTCTAAAATTTTTTAAGCATGGGAAGGATTATCGAAAATAAGAAATGAGTCATCAATGTATCTCCTGCAGAGTTTTAGTTTAAAGGCAGATGGACAGTTCATTTAAAACGAATGTAATTTGCTGCATGATTGTTCGGGCTTTCAGGATTTGCTCTCAACATTATTATTTCAATGTAGAACTCGTACGACTGACAAAATTTTTCATACAAAACTACTTTCCATCAAAACTAATTCGGACCCTATTTCAGAAGACTCTCAACAAAATTTACAATGGTAGACCAACTTACCAAACAGTTGAACGCAAAATATATCAAGAACTAGTGTCCCATGCCGTCATTATAAATGACGGCAAAAAATTAACACTTCACCTAAGCCCCCGCCGTCTTTTGGGCTTCCTCATTTTTCCCCTATCTAATACTGAAGAAAAAGATTGCAAGGTACCCAACTTTTTTTTCGCCGAAAAAAAAATTCCAAGGTACTCCACTTTTTTTTACATTTTGAAATCTGAATTTTCTCCTATCTTATTCCCATAGAGCGTGACAGGAAAGATATAAATATATAAATAAATAAAAACACGACGTGAATTATTATATAGTAGATGAGTTACGCAACGAAAATATTCATCGTCTTCATGATTTGAGGAGAAAACACAAGAAAGCGGTACTCCGGTCACCAGAGTTCTAGCTGTAGCAAACTCATCGAGAAGAGGCAAATATATTGTGTGCTGTCGAATCACAATTGGATTATGCTACTAAGTATTGACTATTCCATTTTGTTGGCCATAATAATAATAAATAACTCATTAAAGTATTATCTTTCCATAATACGGACTTTCTTTTTGCCTTCTGACTTGATTACATTTTATTTTTAATGACGAAAACACAGTAGGTATTGCTTAAGTGATATATATCATTAAGCTGTTTAGTAATTAGAATGTATTGTTGATTAACGATGGATATTAAGGTTATTATGGTCAGTGACCCTAAATGTAGCGTAATTTATAATTCCATGACACTATTGCAAGATTTCTTTCTGGCGTCACTGCATATATGTACATAACTTTTAATTTTTCTCGATGGTGGTACTGAAATTGACTCAGAAAATAGATCCCAGCTGCACGTTCGACCTTCTAGCTATTAAAGAAAGCTGCGACCGGCGCATGTTGAAGTTCGACCAGTAGAATAATTTCTATGTACAAACACAACCGAGATCTCGGATGTGTTTGTACACAGAAATTATTCTACTGGTCGATGAGTTAAAAAAATGAGTTAATAAAACATTAGCGGTCAAGTCGATGTACTTAGCATATGTGTCGTTTCGAAAATTGCTTCAGATTTCGAATCAATTTTAGATCACAGCAAGCTATGTTGATTTTTCGATTGGCAGAGCAACACATGCGCGCGCTGAACAGTGCACACGGGCACCAATGGTCTGTCGTATGAACGTATCTAACGTAGCAAAAGAACGCAACGAGGCAATGTGATGTTCCGTAGTCCTTTCCAAAGGGTGACACTTTTTTCTAAGAGTTTTCATGCAGTTGATATTCTACATAACAACACGCCCGCTGAAATGGCTGTAATTACCTCCGCCAAGGAGGTTATGTTTTCGTCGTGTTTGTCTGTCTGTATGTTTGTTTGTCTATTTGTCTGTCACCAAGATAACTCAAAAAGTTATGAACCGATTTGGATGAAATTTAAAGGGATTGTTAGGTATATTAGGAGGAACAGATGATTAACTTTTGGTGAAGATATATCCATCCGTTTGTTTGTTTGTTTGTTTGACTGCGTCATTTTTATCGATGCCATAACTCAAAAAGTTATGGATGGATTTTAATGAAATTGACATGAGTTGTTAAGTATATAACAAAGAGTAAATGACCAAATTTTCGTGATGGTCCGTTTGTTCGTTCGTTCGTTTGTGACTGTTTTTATTATTATGCTTGTTAGCACAATAACTCAAAAAATGATGAATGGATCTTTATGAAATTTATAGGAGTTGTTAGTAATGGTAAAAGACATAAATGATCAAATTTTGGTGCGGATCGGTTGGTTCGTTTGTATGTTTGACTCATATTTGTCATAACGTTTGTTAACAGTATAACTCAAAAAGTTTTGAACGGATCTTCAAAAAAATTAAACAAGCTGTTATTAATACAAAAAGGCACAAATGATCAGATTTTGGAGTTTAGGCAAAGAAAATTATGATTTCAGAGCCAATTTGAATTTTTGCTACCGTTGCCTCACTTGGCGGAGGTATGCGCTCTCAGAGTGCTCTAGTTCTACATGAGAACGCGCCCGTTGAAACGGCTGTGGTTCCACATAACAACGCGCCCGTTGAAATGGCTGTGGTTCCACATAACAGCGCGCCCGCTGAAATGGCTGTGGTTCCACATAACAACGCGCCCGTTGAAATGGCTGTGGTTCCACATAACAGCGCGCCCGCTGAAATGGCTGTGGTTCCACATAACA
>LQNS02277096.1:4744605-4769994 GCA_001587735.2 Parhyale hawaiensis | reverse complement strand
ATCCACATTTACATTTTTTTTAAATTTGTGACTGAAAATTTAGATTTGATGATATTTGTTTATAAATGGCCTCTCGCAGTCGGACTAAAAATTCTGACTCCGACTCCTAGAGCATGTGAGATTCCGACTCCCCCTCAAATCCTCCGACTCCGGCCGACTCCGACTCCGCAACCCTGCCAGCACGGCTTCCGAAATAGAAGACGCTGCCTAACAAACTGGACTTATTTTCAAAAGTTACGGATATCAAAGATTATGAAAAAGGCGCGGACCTCCTATAACTATACTTCTAAAAGGCATTTGACTGAGTCCCATACTTCTGATTAATGAAAAAATTGGAAGCCCATGACATCCAGGGAGACTGTTCACGCCGGATTCGAGTGCGGTACATTGGTCGGTAGGAAAGAGAGAAACTGCTAGGAGAGACGAGAGACGGGACACTTTTCTCGTCTGAGGTTCCGCAAGGCAACGTAGTTGGCCTACTTCTGTTTATGATTTACTTTCATGATCATGATCTTAACATTTGCAGTAAGCTCGGTACATTTGCATATGTCACTAAGCTATCAAATCAGATAACTGTTATTAAAAACACCATAGGTTCACATATACTGTACGCCTACAGTACAAAGTAACGAAATTTTACACTGATCAGTAAGACCAGTCGCATAAATAGATGGCCACGCACAGGTGGCACAAGAATAAAATTGAGCGCTAACAAAACCTCGACCTCCCCATGACATGGTCGGTAACTTAGCAGATGAGCTTTAATGTCGACAAATGTTAAGTCATGCACGTTGGGCAGAGCCGGAGAACCCCCAAGCCCAATTGAAATTGAACGGGATAAAATTAGTAGCTATCACCCAACAACGCGATCTGAGAATAACTATCACAAACAATCTACTACATAATCAGCAAGTTGGCATGTGTGTAAAAATGGCTAGCAGAATATTGGGATTCATTACCAGGAATTTTGAGTACAAATCCGAGGAAATTATCATTCCATTGTGCATAACACTAGTGCACCCGCAATACAAGTGCAACTAATTCAATAAAATGGAAATAATGCAAAACCGGGCAACAAAACTGATACTTCAGCTGCGAAACAAGCCTACAGGAAGTGGGACTCATCTCTCTCGAACCAAGTCACCTCAGGGCTCAATTTATAGAAGCTTTCAAGTACTTGAAGACTTCAATGACGGGTCTACAACAGAACTTTTTAGCAGAGACGGTAATGATCCTTCCGAAACAACGGCCAAAAACTCAAGTAGAAAGATTGTAAAACGACTCTTAGCAGAGGCAGCGAGGGACACACAGCAAGACACTTACTGCCGAGAGCAGCGGCAGTAGCGCAGTCAGGCAGGGTCGCAGTAGCCATCAACGAGGTGGCCGAAGCCTTGACGCAGTCAGCGACGAGCTGAGCAACAGCACGACGGGCGTAGGACGGGCCCGACTTGGCCCGTAATGTCTGCATCTGGATCCGAGCGGGCCGGGTCCTGCACTTGCCGTGGAAGTTGAGAGGTGTGGCCAACACCTGTGGGGGGGGGGGAAGGGCAAAACTTTACTTGCATAGAGGTAACGACAATTCAACCTGCACATCGCATCATCTGGGAAATCCTCGCAAAGTTCGTGTTGCAGATAGGCCCCAGAGGAGTGCACAGCTGCAGTCGACCAAAGATAGTAAGAGCTATGACGTCAGAGACTGCAAGTTCATGCAACAACTGCGCCTCTCCATGGAGTCACAAAAAAAGCCGGGGTTCGCGAGGACCCAGGTCGGTCTGCAGCAAAAGTGGCCCACCTGAGCCGAAATTTCAAAACAGAAATGCGGATTTTTCGGCGGGACTCGATGTCTCGGCTACGTACACCTGAGACACGTAGGCATTTACCGCTCATAAGTTCTACAAATCAATGGTACCATCAATTGCATGCTATTCTAGTTTATTACTCCCTCTGTTTTGAAATAGTTGTTCCACAAACAAAAAGTTCATTTGCAGGGGAACTGGGAATTAAGAAAAAGACGTAGGGAAGACCTTGTCCCAAAGGCTTAGCAAGTTCATCCCCTACATTAGTACTGATGGATGTTTGCAGTTTTTTTTTTTTTGTGTTGTTTATCCGATGAAACAATAATATCGGAACAACGTGAATGATATTTGGGCTTTAGCCTGCTGTTTTGTAAGAGAGGGAGTAACTCTCAAGGGCTGACGAACAAGCCTCCTAGCACGCACCCGACTGCCTTTTGAGGGAGCGGTGAGCAAAGCAATGCATCGCATAGGCTTGCTTTGCTTCTGTGCCTTGCTGGCTTAGTGGCAAGTTAGTGTCGACGCTATAATCTAAGGCCAAGTTCGCGTTCCGACAGAACCTTCTGTATTTATGCAATGCTTACTTAGGGCATGTTCGATTGGGCGCAGAAGTTAAGACTCTGAGGCTTTGAAGTTTCGAACAAGTCAAGCCTCGAAAGCTTAACTTTGGCACCCAATTGAACATGCCCTTAGTATACTCTAGTGTCGGCGCTGTGGTTATGTTAGAGCTCCCCAGTTCGATTCCCAACGGAACCCAGTATGTTTTATGCCGTACAGGCTTAGTGCAACAGTGTCTACACCGTAATTTGAAATCTCCACATTTACTTACCGTAATGCTAGGTCCGCTTGCAGCCGCCACCTGAGCAACGGAAATACAGGCATTAGTGAAATTTTGTGAAAACTTAAGTTGAAAAAATATTATTTCAGCAATGGCAGTATGACGCTCAGTAATGCGACGACGCACTAAAATTGAATCACCCATTGATAATTCGGCAAATGTATTGGTGGCATATCGCCCATTTGCGCCGGCAGTGACGTAACTCAAAAATTGGGTATTTTGAGTTATTGCCGGCATCACATAGCCCGCTTCAAGTTCTATTAGTGATAATACCGCCATAACTGAGTCTGTAAAAGTGGCCGCTTGAGCTAGCTAGAAAGGTCATTATTCTAGTGATAGTTAAGAAAATACGGTGATATTAAAACTGTTTTCACCTCCCTGAAAAATATCACTTTTTGAGTTATAACACTGTTGTCGCAAACGAGCGATATATCGTGGCCGGATACTGATAAAAGAGTAGTTCTCATATCTCGAACACTTTTGAAACGGTTAATTAAACTTATGAGTGAAACTTGCAGAATCATGACCGTAGATTTTCGAGAGCGGCCATTTCTACAGGCAACTCTATGTTCTACGAAAGTGTAGGTGAGGTAAGACTACATAGGTTAGAAAAATATAGGTTACGGTGAAAAAGGTTAGGTTAGATTGGTTTGTTTAGGGTAGATGAGTTTCAAGCAAAATATTCAGTACTGCGAGTCTGGTGGGTTCACCTATATGTGACCCATGCTAACAAAAAAACTAGAACTAGCTGGAGATCGAAAATGACGGCGATGAAATTTGCTCCGACCGCGGGTAATGGTCTAACGCCACGAGGCGTTCCGGTTGAACTCGCTGATTAAGGGCGCACAAGTGTTGTATTGGACAAAAATGACTGAAATGAGAAATGTGAACAGCTTTTAGACGACACTATCACTAACCAAATGGTAACAAATGATCCAACTAATGAAACAAGAAAAAAGATGAGTTCAAAATTTAAACATTTAAAGATACAGAATCAAATCAAATGACTTTTAGGTAAACACACAATAGGTTCACAGATACGCTTACAAGTACAAAGTAATTATTAATCTTATTCAAAGCGAGCGAAAAGCCGCGAGGACAAAAGCAAGGGCCCAAGAACACAAAGTCCACACCCCACCCAACGTTCGAAACGGAAGAAGAAAGCGCGTGGCACAGGAATGAAGAACAAGAAAGGGCATAAGAGAAACAATCACGGGAGAGGAAACGATTGGTTGAGCGTTTAAGAGCATTCAATTCCCATCTACAAAACAGAGCCAACCAGCTCGTTCCGTAGCTGACCACAGCGATACATAAATGACCGCTGGTACTGGGTAGTGCGCGCCCGAGGCAGCTGAACAGCGAGCTCGTGAAGCGCAAGAGCTCCGCCAGCGCGCCGCCGGGGAACATGGGGGACTGGCAGCGAGGGCCCAAGAAGACGCTTATCGTTGTGAAAGATTTTATAGAACATGCGCAACGCAGCAACCCTGCGCCGGCGGTGTTCAAGATTACAATTGAATAGCCCAGAGCTCAAATCAGAAGCGCATGACATTACTCTGTCAGCGAGCAGCAAGTGAGACTCAGCAGGTTAGGCCCACACAGGCGAGCAATATTCTACTATAGGTAAAAGGAAACTCTAGCAACACCTACAAACAAGGCCAAGGTCCGCAGAAACCTTGGATGCTTTCCTTATAATACCTAGCCTCTGAGAAGCGGAAGCAGCAACATTTCGAATTTGGGGCTCAAATGTTAATATGCTATCAATACAAACTCCCCAGACCTGCATGCTCGGAACCTCATCAACGACAACACCATCAAGAATAAGAGGCATAGAAGCAGGTATCACTGTTCTCAATCTTGAGATAACAATGGACTGGCTTTTGGAAGGATTAACTTTCATACGTCAAGAGAGACACCAATCAGATATCAACTGCAAGTTGCTGTTGATGAAAGCAGAAATTGCTGGCCTGTCAGCAGGCGTCGGCACTAATGGCATCAAAGTGGAGTCATCAGCATAACTGATCAAGAGGTTTGTGACAGCGGAAGCAAATGAACACGACCCAAATCTCTATGTAGTACAACATCGCTTCGACCTACCTAAATAATGGAGCTCATTGACATCTACTGTATTTAACAGCAACAGCTTTTTTCCATTCAGCAACGCAATCTGCAAGTAAATACAAGACTGTCCAATGGGATCACCCGTTTCAGTTGTCGTTGCGGAGCTAGGCATGTAAAATATAAAAAAAGAAATACTTGAAACCTCCCCACTAACTATTTTGAAGCTGTATCGTTACGTCGATGACATTGTGGAAATAATATCTAAAGGCGAAATAGCTAGCATCCTAACTTAATAACTTATACAAATTCTATCAATCCATCAATACAATTCACGTGTGAAGAAGAAACCAATGGATCCCTGCCATGTTCGGACTTGCGCATCAACAGCAAATCTAACTAGAACGCTCCGGTGGCGTGAGACCATCACCCGCGGTAGGGGCAAATTCAATGAAGTCATTTTCGATGAACGAGGCTAGGGCACCGCCGCATTCATTCCATGGATTAGCTCTTCAATAATAACATAGGAAAAAAATAGAACGCAACGTTCCCCAGACGATCTGCCGCGGTGGAGGCAAATTCGCCGTGGTAGAGAAAATTCAACGCCGTCATTTTTTATGACCAGCTAGGCCCTGTTTCTTGACATGGGTCACATCAAGAGCAACTCACCAAACTGCCTACAAAATTATGAAAATTGCTTAACTCCTTCGACCACTTTTTGGGTGACAGACATACAAATATATATATATATTTATACTTAAATCTTCAACGAAAACATTATCACCTCTCTCACTGCGTTCGCGAGAGATAACAATTCACCAGCGTGCAGTGTACCATACTAGGTGTTACTTAGATTGCGACAGCTATCTCTATGACAGCCAGAGAGAAGCGTAATAACGAGCTTATATATAAGACAGAGCACATGATCTTTGCTCAAAATGAACTCCAAAACTTGGAAATAGGAAATGTTAACAAAGCTCTAAATCCGTAACCTTTCGTTAAAAACACCATGCAAGGCAAAAAAAAAAAGACAAAAGCAAAATACATCATAAAATGCGTCTAACACGAAAAAATTGGAACAATTCTAAGACCTTCCAACATCACTGTAGCAAACAGTTCCTCTGACTCCCTAAAGAACTAACTTTGCCGATTAATTATTTTCGATGTTAGCCCAACTGAAACAACTCGAAATGCTGTCTATAAAATTCCTTGCAATGACTGTCATAAGAGCAATATTAGAAAAACTAGCAGAGACATAAAAAGTCGATTGAACGAACATAAACGGAATATTGAACACAACTGCCTCGCCTCTAAAGTAAAAGAACACTGCAAAAGTACCAGCAGGCCACACCATGGCATGGAATATTACCGACGTATAGTATCGTCATGTAAAAATTGGAAGGACAAAAAATTTACTGAGGCATGTTCACCGCTAATAACAACGTTTTCAATCGACATCTGGACATCAACCCAACTTTTCTACCATTCATAAAAAATAATCAATTGAAATATCAGCGTAATGTATGAAGACTTAACGTCAGTGCCTCTGTTGAGTTTCCGATGGACGAAGATTTTTTTTTTTATATTTGACTCAAATTGAACATTTATTATTGCTTAGAGAACAACCCTGCGCTCTCTGACGCACCTACAGCGGGAGACGCGCACATTTCATTATTTGGCAGAACTTTGAGCTCTAACATCAAATTAATTGCCTTTGAAGCAGCAACTTTTCATATAAGACGACTACCCATTGTTTCTTAATAGTGACAGTTTATGTAATTTATTATACAGATAAAATTCGAAATATGAATCTTGCATACGGGTGGAAGTGCGATAACTCCGCAAGGCACTAACGAAGGCACTAACTTAACCAGTGCCGAAAGCTACACCCAGTATAGGAATAAGTCTGGACGAGACTATTAACATCAATTGATATCCATATTATACTAAAAGCTTGCGAACGATATTACCCCCACTAGGGAGGTTATACTTTTGTGATGCATGTCGGTCCGCTGTCTGTGTGTTTGTCTGCTACTAACATAATTAAAAAATTTACGGACGGATCTCTACGAAATTTACAGGAATTGTTAGGAATGTTAGTAGTAACAGATGCTCAACTTTTGCTGAAGATCCGTTCAACCGTTTGTTCGTGTGTTTGTCTGCCTATTATTACTTAGCACGATAACGCAAATAGTTATGGACGGATTTTTATCAAAGTTACAAGAGTTGCTAAGTATATCATCAGTAAATGAACATATTTTTGTGATAACCTGCTGTTATGCTCGTATGTTTGTCGCTGTATTTGATTATATTCTTGTTAGCATAATAACTCCAAAGTCATGAATGGATCTTTTTGAAATTGCCAGCAGTTGTTCGTAATGGTGAACGACATAAATGATTAATTTTTCGTAACGATCAGTCCGTCTGTTTGCATGTTTCACTAATGTTTGTCTGACTGTTTGTAAACAGCATAAATCAAAAAATTGTGTACGGATCTTCAAGGAAGTTACAGAAATTTCTATGACTGTCAAAAGGCACAAATGATTAGATTTCGGTGTAGATAAAAAGAAAATCAGCTTCAGAACCAATTCGAATTTTTCGTTACTGTTGCCATGCTTGGCGGAGGTATGTATGTATGCGCTCAAAGAGTGCTCTCTTTTATTTATTTATTTTATTTGGTTGCCTGTTCGCACACAGATCCTCACTTCAAGATAGGAAGAAATTCGAGCGTCGAGAATTTAATTCTGCAGTTTATGTGATAGGTAGAGAAGATGAAGGCGAGCTCGGCTGCATGAACGTGCACGTTCAATTCACAGATGATACGGGAAATACAAATGGGATACGCAACATATATATACATAAAGACTGAAGGTTTCTTAATAAGAAACATAGCACATCTATGGTTGAAGTTTTAAGCGAAAATTAAAGTTTCCTGGAGTTGAACTTTCCCCTATCCAATAATGAAAACGTAACGGTCGTACTACCGCAGAAAGTAAGGAAGCAAAGAACGTATAAGCATGTTATTAGGATAAGATAAATTAGGATAAGATAAAGATACTAGGCAAACGTCAACAAAAACCTAATGTTCCTGGGAGGAGGGTGATGGGAATGCGAAGGCAATATCGTAAATTTGTGGCAGTCATTTTTACTACAGCACCAAAATAACAATATCAGAAGATTGTTAGTATCATGGATACGATACCGTACGGATTTCTATTAAATGTGTAAAGGCTTGCCAAACTCGCGGCGTACCTGCCTCATGACTCTTATGAATGATGCAAACTGGACGTGATCCATCACGGCCACAGTTGGAACATGGCAGCCCACTTCAATCATTAAAAATAAATGATGAGCTTCAGTCTTTTTATATATCCCGGAGAGTGGTTGCAGTTTACTGCTGCTGGAACATTCGAGCTTATCTATATACATATTTCCCATGGCTTACAGTGTTGACTCTCCCTTGGAGAAGCAAATAAGCGGGTGCACGATGGTGACCCTTACAAGCAGGAGTGGTCGGCCAAATAGCGTGTGATCAACAAACAGTTGGGTAACGCTATACATATATAGTTTCTTGCGAAAGCAAAGAAGAGGGTGAGGGTGACCCAGTGGGTCACGGGCCGTCTAGTTATAGAAAATTATGTACATGAGTCCTGCTCAGAGCTTACGCTAGAATGTTCCAGCACCAGGTAACTGGAACATATAAAAAGACTGAAGCTCATCATAAATTTCTTTAATGACAGAAGTGTGCTGCCGTGCTGCACCTGTGGCAGAGATGGATCAGGTCCAGCGTGCGTCATTTGTAAATGTCATGAGGTAAGCCAAGCGTTTGGCTAGCCTTTATAGCTACATATAAAAGACATCCATACGGTATCGTATCCGTGATATTAACAATCTTCTGAAGTTACTATTATGATGCTAGAGTACCAAAATGACTACGACAAATTTAACGATAATACCGTCCCATTCTTATCACCCCCCCCCCATCTCCCACGGACGTTAACTTTTTGTTGATATTTGGTTTGCCCAGAATCTTTATCTTATAATGCTTGTTCGTCCCTACGTTCTTGGTTTCTTTCCATAGTTCCTGCGGTAGTACAACCGTTACGCCCTCACTACTAGATAGGGGAAAGTTCGACCTGTAAGATGCTCTGATTATCGCCGGGAACTTCAACCACAGATGTGCTTTTTATTTCTTCTTAAAAATCTAAGGTTAGTTTCGAAGCGGGTCGTCGGAATCGGATAATCCATTCAAATCTCCATTCCTGAGTTTTATTTCCCATGCAGTACCTACACAGAAGCTCTCCGATGAACTTTGCGTCAAGAAAGAGCTCAGGATATCTCTAGCCCGTATAATATAACACAATTGTTGGTCGCATGCTCCGCGTCCACTTGCTTGCTTGCTCCAATGTTGGTCCGTCTCTCCGTCACGCTGTTAAAGATTTGGATAGGAGAAAATTCATCAGCTGAAAAACAAGTTTAGATACCATAAAAATTAAGCCCTTAGTGTAACGGTGACCAATATAGCTTCTGAAATATATGGTCAAAAGTGGAAATACTGCATCTTCCGAATCTCGTTTCGCTTTCGAAACTATATTGGTTCTTTTCAACAGGACGATGATTCTTCTTCTTCTGAGCGGTATCTTTGAGAGAGTTTTTGATCCATGGGGCATGAGCTCTGTCCCATTATTTTAGCTGAATTCCTTTTTAGCAGTTCGAGAAGCTCAGTTTTAGTTGGAATTTTCGTTTTTTTGTGCGTAATCACTTTCGTTTATGCTTTCTTTCGCTGATTTTTTTCGTAGCAGTTGAAACCACAGTTCATTTACTGTGATTGAAACTTCAAGCCCAGCAGACGCCCTTATACACTGAATTTACACCACAGACAAATTTCAACCTTTGAAGTTCAACTATCTGTCGGTATCCACGATACGGCAAACCTTGGGCATTTCCGGTGATTTCATTTGACTGAATTAGGTATATGTTCTTGGTGCTGCTCAACGTTTTATCTACCCCTAACTGTATTCGTGCATTATCTTGCAGGGGGGTATTATGCCCTCGCACAATTCATGGCTGTACAACTTGCGTTTAATTAATAGAAGGTCGGACCTGCAGGGATGAGACCTATTTTACAGTAAAACCTATACTGGGAATCGGAAAAAAAACTAATCACGATATACCACCGTCATTTTTGACGGCTGGGCCGTCTAGTACTGAAGAACTGTCAGTCTGTGTCTTTCTTAGCTTGTGGTGCTGCCAGGCTGCCCTGTCACTCCGTTCCAGGTGATGGTTAAACTGTCGACGCGTTTTGACCCATTCAGGCAGTCATTTTCCGGTTAGGTAGACGAAGCACCGAAGATACACCGAAGATGCTCCGAAAATGGGCCTACAGTTTTAGAACTCGAACGAATGGATAGAATAAATAAAAATACAATAAACTTACGATATGGCACTATTTATAACCAGACATGTATTAAAGAGAGGCTGCTTTCATACTATTCAAATTTATATATACAGTATATATATATATCATGTTTCGGGCAGAATGTTGAATTTTCATTTGACAAATCGTCTGAAAAGTAAAAAAAAAAGAAAAACAAGACAACAGGTTTGTTGTGAAGACGGCTACTATTTTTTTTTACCGTTAGTTAAGGACGGGTACTACTCAGAAGAATGGAAACTGAGAGTACTCGTCTCTCGTGACAATTTGAGTTGGCCGTTAAAGGGTAGGTATCTTTCAGAAGCAAAATAGTAACGGAACTATGCTCAATGAAAAAGGGTCATCATAAATCTCTTACTGTCATTCCTGATCGAGTGCGCAGAATAAGTTAACTGCACCGTATAGAGGAGACGGGGACTGGAACAGCTAGTATTTTGCCACGAGATTTGACGTTTCATTGGTAAAGTTTCTGATGCGTGAATAGTGCTTCTCAGACTGTTGTGACAGGTGGTTGTGCTGTGCCGCAGATACGGTTTGCCTGCCTGTCCCTATCGTAGCAGCAAACTGTGTTATGGACCGAAAGGACACTAATTTCACCATCATCGTATAGGTCATGTTGTAGAGTTCCTTTTTATCCTGAAAAGAATTCCTGAACATTAACTTATTACCTACCTATCTAGGTACAATGCCTATTTTACTTACACATATATGGTAGGATAAAAGCCTTACCGTAGCGGCCTGCACGAGTAGGTAAAGAACAGCGGCAAAAATCATGTCGAAGTAGTTCTGATTTTGGTCTGTTGAGTAGATAGGTAGTGAGATTAACAGGTAATACACCAACCAGGGTTGCGGAGTTGGAACTTAGAGCCCGATTCCCACTCCGGAATACAATTTTATACAAATTAACATACATTTTTCAAATTTATTCAGAATTTTCGGTCTTAAGTCGTAAAATATTTGCAAATGTGGACAAATATTGTTTTTGGCATAATCTGTGCGTTAGTCGTTGACAGTTGAGTACCTACCTAAATGGTTTAAGCAGAGACTTGCCTAATGCTAACTTACTCCAGATAACTATTAATATTATGTAAACTGAATTGATAATTTCAGTCCCAAGTGATGCAAATAATAAAGGATTCCATTACAAATACCAACAAAATATTTTCTAAGGCTTAAGCTGGTGTACATTTTGGCATCTAGTACTTAGCCCGTAGAAAAAGTTTTTCTGGAGAATAATTGTTCCTGAATTATAAGTATATGAAAATTTAACGACCCAAATGGTGCTAATGATGCCAAATAACATTGTAACCGTTACAAAACTCTCTCTTTAGCCTAATGTAAGAGTATATATTGGTAAAACGTAGTTGGAAAAAATAAATGGTTACATTAAATGCGAATTGTATCAAGGTGTCGGAAGCATCCGACTCGGTAACCCAGAATTACCAACAGTAGCAACAATGTTGATATTGAGCATACTAAAATTGCCTACATTAATAACCTGTGAAATGTTCACAAAGCAAATCACTGTTCATCAATGATATCGCATATCCGTATCGTACATACGGAATGTGAAAATATGCTCTATGACTGACTGCTGTTTCGTGCATATATAGGAAGCGTGAAAGTAGTACAGCTTTGACCTGAGAGTGGGAATTCTTAACCAAAGATAGACCAACTAAAATAATTCGTTTCTCATGAGATTACTACTTGCAATGTCCTTTTGTAACGACCTTGCTCATCATTGGTTTGACGTTCAAACGAACAGATAGAACAGTAATGGCTTGACGTCCAAGCGAACAGATCGAACAGGAAGGGATGGACGTTGAAACGAACAGATAGAACAGGAAGGGCTGGACGTTCAAACGAACAGATGGAACAGGAAGGGCTGGACGTTCAAACGAACAGATGGTATAGGTAGGGGTGGACGTCCAAGCGAACAGATCGAACAGGAAGGGCTGGACGTTGAAATGAACAGAAAGAACAGGAAGGGCTGGACGTCCAAACGAACAGATAGAACAGGAAGGGCTCTACGTTCAAACGAACAGATGGAACAGTAAGGGCCGATGTACACGTTCGTCTTTTGAACGTGTTCACTCATCCACTCGCGTGAATGTGCAACTGTGCCGTAGAAACGGCAGGAAAGTGCACGCACAGTTTGCTGAGTTTTATTTCACTCCAAATTTGAAGAGATATCCGTAACTTGCCCACTGGCGCTTACCGGTGAAACTTCTTTGATGGCTAACATTTTAATAAACTCTCGTGGTATACAAAAAGTTGGGTTGACGACGATGCTACAGAACGTGAGTGAAAGCGCTTGAAAGATTAACGTGTAGACAGGCCTTTATACCTCGCATTTTTGTTAAACAGACAAACAAGTTTGTACGCGAAGAAATCAATCAAGAAATAAAAATAAATAATATAATCTTAGCTCACAAATGAATCAATTTATTAGATCATTAGCTAGTTTCAAGCTAACATATAATTCGATGAATAGTTGAATAAATACCCTAACAAGTATTATAACAACACACTAGTGGCCCGTGCTGTCATTATAAATGACGGCAAAAAATTAACACTTCACCAAAACCACCGCCGTCTTTGGGGCTTCCTCATGTTTCCCCTATCTAATACTGAAGAAAAAGATTTCAAGGAACCCAACTTTTTTTTTCGCCTTTTGAAATCTGAATTTTCTCTTATCTTATCAGTTCTATTTTCCCCTATCTAATACTGAAGAAAAAGATTGCAAGGTACCCAACATTTTTTACATTTTGAAATCTGAATTTTCTCCTATCTTATTCCCATAGAGCGTGACAGGAAAGATATAAATATATAAATAAATAAATAAATAAATAAAAACACGACGTGAATTATTATATAGTACTGATTGCTTAACCCATACCTGGACATACACTTAGCTAAGAAATAAAGATCTAAATATCAATACACTAGAGCACTTTGAGCGTGCATACCTCCGCTAATCAAGGCAATCGGGAATGAAAAATTCAAATTGTTTTGAAACTATGATTTCCTTTGTATCAACACCTAAATCTAATCGTTTGTGCCCTTTGACGGTAATAACAGATTTTGTATTTTTTTTTTAAACCCATTCATAACTTTTTGAGTTATGCTGCTAAGAAGCATGAGTCGAAACACACGAACGACACAACCAAGCATAGCCGGAAGTTAATCATTTATGTTTTTAAACATTACTAACAATTCCTGTTAACTAAATTTCATGAAGATCCATTCATACCTTTTTGAGTTATTTTGCTAACAAGCATAAAATAAACTAGAGAGACGAGCGAAAGGAAGAACAGATCATTACAAAAATCTGGTTACTCACTTTGCGTGATATACCTACCTCACAATCTCTGTAAATTTCGTAAAGATCCGTCCATAACGTTTTAAGTTATCTTGGTGACGGAGACAAAGAGACAGGTAAAAAAAACACACAGACAAAGAAGCAGACAAACTCGGCGAAAACATAACCTCTTTGGCCGCGGAGGTAATGAGCATTGTAGGTTACAAGGTCAATAAATAAAGAAATGGATACATTTTAAAAACGAACAGATACGAAAACAGAACTGTCTCTTTCTCGTCTGCTACGTAGGTGTCCTATAGATAGCACCAGGGAAAGTAATGTACTGTACATATATAGTGATTCCTATTTCGAATGATGCCGAGTTGCATGTAGTCTAGCAATATGCACATAAACTTTTCAAGATATATATGGGAATTACACTAGTTGCAGAATAAACTCTATTTCCGAACCAACAGTTATATTTAATAGGTGAAAATAACAATCCCATTAAATAATAACTGTTTGTTAGGAAATAGAATTAATTCGGCAATTGGGTAACTCTTAGTACAAACAAAAAGAAATGTATGTTGTGTACCTCTACACCTAAGTTATCCTGGCATTCCTAATTCTACGGTAGTTTACCTTACCTAGCCAGAAACAATATAATCTTTGTAACCTAACATTCTTTCAAGGGAATGAGAACTTCATCTAGGCGATTTTGCAAAACGCAGCGAAAATTGTATTTGAGCGACCACACCTGATATTTAGGAAAGTATAGCGACAATCTTTAGACAAATATTATAGTCAAAAGTCACACATTTCTCAGATAAAGGCGCATCTGATACGATTTGTAGGGTTCAAAGGCTAGACCACTATCCTTCAATCACTACAAATTGCAGCTGAAGCGTCTTTAACCAAGAAATTTGCGGCTTTTGACAGTAATAGAAATTTTTTCAAATATCAGTCCAATAATGGATCACTGCTCGGTTTATTATTGTGAGAATATCAGGCAGGTCGGAAATGAGGCATCCAGCGCGTCTGGTAACGTAAACACCAAGTTCGCGCGGTGGGAAACAGAAACCTGCGTCACAATGATGATAGAAATGAAGTATTTACTCACAAATTATTTTTTATAAATAAAGTACGTAATTTATGTAGACAGTGTTAGATTAAGCCGGTATAGCATTTACGGTATGGTATAACAAACCACTTAGCTACCATACGGACGCCCAATAATTATCTCTCATAACAATTTCGCAATTATTATAATGTACCGGTAATAAAGCGAAAATAAAACCAATTATAAATAAACAAACTTCCGACATTAGCCGGAACACAAACACGAATATCTTGGATTATATTGTATTTAAGCACTTTACAGGTCACGTATATAGTTAGGTACCGAAGCACACGCCAGCAGTTAAGTCCTGGCTATAAGACAGCGCGATACAAATCGCAATTTGCAGACCACCCGTGCAGCACACCCGAGCAAAATATTGGCACACCTGTACAAGGCAACATCTGGTCATCCACTGACCAAGGTGAATTTTTACACCACCAACCATGCCACATGTTGCTTCTTCAAATCTCGCTACATGAGCTCCAAGATTACACCAAAAATTGAGCTAAAATGTATTTTTGCTCGTAATTGTGCACAACACGCGGCATAATTTCACTTCAAAGTTACCTTAGTGCAACAAAATTGGCTTTTCAAAGAAGTTTCGCTATGACTTCCTACTTATTTACAGAAAAGAAACACTACAGTAAGTCTGAAGAAAATACCGCTAGCCCCTAGATAAGAAATTTTTGTCGCTAAACGAGCTTCGAAGTCTTGGCGACTTTATCACTCTGGCCACCGGAGTTATGAAGCTTCAGAACAGAATCATTACCGGATTTTCACTCGACGTTTCGATCCAGATTCACTAGGCCCTTATAGTCAATGCGCGTTATGTAACACATATTCGAAATCTCCTGCAGAGAAAAAGAAATTTTTTTTCAGGGGCGCGTAACCATTTGTGCGATTACGGCATAGAATTGAGTTAGCTACGTGTCCCCTTCGATTTAGCGTGGAGTTGCTGTACACTGTTGTGTCTTGGAATTAAATATTGGTCGCACGTTGGAAGATGACGTCACATTATGACGCAGAAGAGCACTCCCGACTATACTTACTAAGCTTCCAGCAACAGCTACTGGAGCTGCACAGAAATGGATTATAACACGTGTTTAATAACGAGTCCCAATCCATTTCTAGTGTAGCCTCAACGTTATTTTGTGGCTCTTTCTCAAGAGGCAACGAGCTGTTCTTTACAGACAACGAGGTGCTCTCTAGAGACAACGAGGTGTTTCACGAGAAAGAAAATGAAAGGAAACTTATGTATTAAATCTCATCAAGATGCAGTTCTCACCTTAACTAAGGGGTGCTTCACTCTGAAGTTGAAATTGGCAGTTGCCATACTGGAAACAATTGTGAACAAGGTTCACGTGTAAAGAAATAGTACAAATAGCTAGCACAATTTTTCGGCAGGAAAGATGATCGCTTAACAAAGTAGTAAAATAATGAATTATAAGTAAAACGGGCCACGAAAGAAAAACCGCGCAAAGGGAAAGCAAGTCGGGCACACTTGAGATTGACAAAGTTCGCTATAGAGCCCAGCTTCCGCTTCACCACAGAAGGCTTTAGTTAGTGTAGCTAGTTGTATTTGTCGAATGACGTTGTGACTGAATTTATAAAAAGATTATTATTACTATTACTAGCGGCCCACACCATCGTCAAAAATCTGCTCAAGTGGCCAATGAATTTTCCATGTCTCAAATTTAACGTCGGAGCTGAAACAGTCTAACTCACTTTTCTAGTAAATGAACGTAGATACCGAGGTGAAAACGATCGCATTTGTATTTAGGTGTAGATATTTAACGTTTTTAGAAGTATAACTTACGGCTTAATCAGAATGTGCACAAAAAAAAATTTACTGTAAGTATAAGGTAAAAAGTCAGTCCATGAACACATTCGAAATCCAAATTTAACATTAGAAATACATCATCTTGTAAGAGATGTTTTAAAGTGTTTTCATCATAAATCGTATGGAATAGATTAATTGCTCGACATGTCGAAGGCATTTGATGCGGTTGATAAATTGCTATTGTTAGCGCTCGATCAGTACGTATGGTATTCGGTAGCGTACTCGGCCCATTCTTTTCCAAATTTTTATTAATGATATAACTGCTCCTGGTATGAAGTGTGTTCTGATGTGTAGATGGGGCAGTATTATTTACTAGCAGATGCAGCTTTCACTCAGCTGTCGCAATCGATAAAAAAAATAATAATTCCTTATGAAGATAAAAGTAAATTAATGTTACTCACTCCATGGTCTCACTCAAAGTTACATAGGCTACTGTTTATTTCAGCGGTAAAAAATTAGACTGGTTGTTTCAAATACGATATCTTGGCTTAATGTTTGACGATAAACGGAGCTTTAAAGCCCACATCGAAGAAGTGGGCCGAAAGCTCAGTAGAGTCCTAGGTATAATATATGCAGTATCCAATTATGTCAATCGTGATTCGTCGAAACAAATTTATTGTTCATTAGCCCATTCTTTGTTAGTACAAAATATTATCATCTGGAGTACAGTTAAACCAGATAGGATTAATATGCCGTTGATGCATTGTAGTGATATGTACTATACTTTACAAATGATGCAGTTACAAGATGTGTACAAATATTCGCTGCTTGCATTTTTCCGATTACTGATACGTCACAATTCTCAAATCATTCGAAAATAATATGGCTCACTCATTCCCAACAAAATTATGAAATGAGATGCTCCATTCTCAAGCTCCCAAACATGCCTGTTGATATAGAGATACGGCTAACTTTTTTTAAACGCCGTCTCTAGTTAATTGAACTCCAACGCACTATGTTAGATCCCGTACCTAACGCATTCAAAAAGTTCTATAAAGATTACGCAATGCACTTGTACTAACATACGATTACTTGTAGCCAAAGTTTTTCCACAACCTCTCTCGGAATTATTATTTATTTGTGAACTATAACTTGAAATGCCTTCAAAATTTGTATTGTAATGTATATCTGTGTGTAATAAGCCTATCAAACTTACTAAACAGTAACTATGGCTTGATTAGTGTAGTTAACGCTTGAAAAGTTATTCACTGAAAATGCATTCACCTTAGTATTGAAAGACAGTTTGATGTATTTAGTGACTAAACGCAGTTAGGTAATGTATTTAGTGCCTAAATGCAGTTAATGCATTTAATAACTAAACACAGTCAATGCATTTAGTTACTAAATACATGCAGTTAATGTATTTAGTATTTACCGCACCACTATGCTTGCATACTGTGGTCTCCCAATATGCGTGTATATCGGTCATAAAGCTGAGCTTTGGACACCTGGACGAGCAGGTGTTATGAACATGCGCGCGTCCATGGCGCAGGGAACATGGACACGGACTGAGGCACCGACACACAGACTGAGGCACCGACACACAGACTGAGGCACCGACACACAGACTGAGGCACAGACACACAGACTGAGGCAGAGACACACAGACTGAGGCACCGACACACAGACTGAGGCAGACACACACGTACACCTTCACATACGTTGGAGCGGCGGATGACGTCAATAGCTGGTCCATCAGCTGGTAAATACATCAAGAACACTTGCAGCATACCACACCGTGGTCCTAATATTGAGCTAACATCTAACGTACTGAGCAGCTAGCTACAAAGCGATGGAAGGCAGTGGCTATGTTTCAACCTAATTTCCCAGTATACTATTGCGACTCGAAAACCGCTGCTGTATTGACGACAGCCTAGCATCGTGTTCGCAATGCGTATCCACGAGCGGCCACCCGCTGCCTGGCCAGTCAGTGTCTCTTTGGCTGCTGCCAAGGAGCTTTAATTAATAGGGAGAAGGGAGCCCTGCCGTTTCAGGGTTGCCCAGCCAGCGTTTCAACCATTCCGATGCCGCTGTGATGCGTTCATGAAAGTGAACACATCTGGCACCCGGCGACTGAAACGAACACACATTTATCTCATCGGTGAGAGTGATGCGTGAGTAACAAACAAACTGATGTACTAATATGCGATTGGTGCATACGGCGACTGGCAGTAGCCGCAGCAGAAACCTGAGCTTCTATATTACTCCTTGGTAGCTGGTGATGATGGTTGGTTTGTGCTGAGCTGCAGATGCAGCACGTCTACTCTTGTCGCGGAGGTTGTGTTGTGCTGCAAGCTGTGAGTTTCCGTGAAGACTCCAGCTATAGTTGGTTGTTTGTGAATAATTTGTTGACACCTAACTCGGTCTATACAATATTCATATATCGATTAGGAGCAAGTATGTGATTTGTGCCAATTGTTATAGCGTATGAGTATCCGAGTTTCGTGAGTGAATATTATCGGAAAATTTTACTTTTGCGCTTCTGTTTACTAAACCAGAACGTTTACATTTTTATAAGGAGACTTTTACAACGCATGTTGATTGTAAAAAAAAACTATAATATTAAGTTATAGATACGCACATATCTGAGAGGTGCAACACATCATTACCTCCTCCAAGGATGTTATGTTTTTGTGGTGTTTGTCTGTTATTTGTGTATCAGTTTGTCAGTAAGATAACTCATAAAGTTATGAACGGATTTTGACGGAAATTGCAGAAACAGTTAATGCTATTGAAAGGCACGAATGATTAGACTTTGGTGTTGATACAAAGGAAATTATGGTTTCAGAACCAATTTGAATTTTTCGTTACCGTTGCCTTGCTTGGCAGAGGTATGCGCTCTCAGAGTGTTCTCTAGTTGGCAATGTAAACTCTCTACCAAGTAATGGCACGGGAAGTTCAAGCAAATTGGATAAACTCACTAACATAGAATTTCTGGACCTGGAATCTGACGTAGAAGAGGAAAACTTTCTGGTAACTCTCCTATCAACAATCACTTCCCTATGATACTACAGAAACAATGCATTTATCTCTGTAATAAAACAGAACGTAATATTATTCTTGTGAACAATGTCAAGTACAGGCTCTTAGAGCGAAACGACGGACACTTTAGGTGGCTTTTCAAAACGGAGAAAACTACAGACATTTTTCTAGTTTCTACCCGTTGAAACGCTGAATTTTTTTTAGTGTGGGTACTATGTGCAGGAAATTAAAGCCAGATGGCCAAACAAGCAATAAAGTTTATGAAGTTAATATTTTTCATTTTTATTTTACGCAACTAGTTATAATTTTACTCTTTTGGCATGCCACCTGCATCTTGTGTATTAACATGTTGCGGCAAGCTTGATGGTATAGACAACACTGTCCCGTCATAATGAACAAAGATATCGCTCATCTGTGCACGCCTTAAGAAATGTTGCCAAATTTAGGCTCAATCCTTTTCTGACGAGTTGCTTTGTATGAACAGTGGTAAAGACCTGAAGTTGGAAAATGACTGCAATCACTGACTGAAATGAATAATACTTTCAGGTGTTCTGTTCTTGAAGAAATTTGTTCCTATATTTTATTTTTTAAATTGGTATATATATATAAGCATCACATTCCCACTTGCTTACAACAGATAAGAGCTATGAGCTATTAAACATTTAACTCAAGTTTAGATGAGTCAGGGACTCGTATTTTATACACCACCGAACTCCACCGCACTGGCGCATACCGCCGGAAGTGAAGTCATGCCATGGTGGTGAAATCTGCCCGAGAATACATGCATCTGGCCGCTTTACTCTCAACTGACCTCTTTGCTGTTTATTGTTGACTACTTTATATACTTGTTCTTTTCATAATCTGTCGTATTTTTACTACAGCCAATACTAATTATATAAGTAAAAAATATAGATTAGGGAGTAGTTCAAGCCTCCTTAGATAAAGTAATTGGCGCTTCAAAAAGGAAAAAAAATAATGTAGAGAATGACGGTAACCTTGGAACCCAAGTACGAGTTATGTCTACACTGGATCAACGTGATATGGATGCAGCTAGTAGGGACAAAAGACGAAGAACAAAACAAAATGTAGTTCGTAGAATTGACGACATAGGAGTAAATTTTGCATGAAAAAATAGCGTTCTCGGAGGCCTAGCTAAGACTAAAGTAAGCTATGACACCTCCCACTCACCATAACGCATGTTGGACGACCGCAACACTGTGCCTCGCGTATGCAGGGTGTCTAGCAGTCTGGAAAACAGGGAAAACTCAAGGAAAAAATCCCTCAGGGAAAAAGGGACCAGGAATCAAAATACTGTACTCAGGGAAATTCTGCAGGGCAGTGGATGGTGTTCAGTTTATGGGGTTATATTTATGAATGCGATGTTCCCCCAGAACCTGCGCCATATGAGGATTATTTGTTCTGCAGTGCTGGGGAGAAGGTGGACGACGGTCTAGCTCTATTTTATAGCAAATCCTAATGTTGTGAGGGTGATTTGTAACGGTTTCAGTCCCATTCAGCCAATTTCAGTCCCATTCAGCGAATTTCAGTCCCATTCAGCCAATAACCATTGGTAATAAGTCAAGGGTTGTGACTCAGCGAAATATGCACGCACATTGTCCCCAATGGTATGACTGAATTTCGATTCTTATTTAAAATATGATGCCTAAGCATACACTTTATTAGCATAAACTATGAAAATCAAAATTCAGTCATACAATTGGACAGAATAGGCGTGCATATTTTGCAAAGTCACAACCCTTAATTACATTATTTGCGAGGAAAATGGACGATCTGACACTCAGGAAGACTTGAGCAAAATCAGGGAAAACTCGGGGAACTTTAAAAAAGACCATACACCATGTGTATGGTCGAAAACTGCTTATTTATTCTGTCCACTCTTGCGTAGAGCTGGAGCTCGCCTGGCGCTAGAATAGGTAAAAGGCATTGCCAGAACCAGCCCTCACACCAGCACAAAGCCTCGCAGCCTCCACAAGTGCACCGGACCAGTCTTGAGGTCCGTGGTGGGTAATAATGATAAGTTAGAAAGAAAACATTTATTGCCTCACACGAATTATGTGCTTACCGCGTTATGGATCACCAGCGAGGTGTCTTAATGCTCACATAGGGGTATGTGAACACAACGAAAATTTATAATTACCGTACAGTATAAAACATAATCGAACATTATCAACGAAAACTGCAAACATATTCTTGGTTCAACTCGTGTCCGACGGACACTGACAGCCCAGTGCTACAGCACGACCTAGCATCTTAAAAACACACAGCCACATGCTAGAGAACCACATTGTTCCACAGACAACTTAGCTTCTGCTGCATCACAGGAGGCTGTGAGGTTATTCACTCAACTCGATCGAGCATCTCAAATAGAAATGCTGGCCGCCAGCCCCCGTAGATATGCATGGCTCAAGGCGATCACAGTTATAAGAGCAATGGTGTCAAAGATGGAAGGAGAAAATAACGCAAATATGATCCTCAATCATCCATATTAGCTAGACAGTGCCCTAGTAGTGGACTTTGAATATGAGAAATGCTGGGGCCACACAACCGATCATCAGAAATTCACTTCTCTGGTATAGAAGCGAACAAAAAACCAAGAGTGCGCCAGTGCAGCACTCATCACTTGGTCGGCGCGCATTTAAGGCCAGCAATTTCTGCGCTGACATTCACTAAAGGACAAAGGGATTCAAATTATTCTTCAAATTTACGGTTGAAATGAATAGAAAGTGCATGTTGAATTTCTTCAGATCATGTAAAGCAGAAATTGCAAACCGCAATTTCCATGTAACAGCTCCTTGTATACACCCGTGCACCCAATATTCATGCAAACATGCACTTGAAAAGTGAAGAAGATCTATTATGAAACGTTTGGGACGAAATTATACCTACATATACAGTAATTCAACCCATTAGCTATTATCTAAGTCTACGAATCCCAAGTACTGAACAACACAGCCGATTTACGAGGAGAAAAAGAAAGAGACATGGTAGACCAGAGCAAAGTGGAACCCTGCACGAGGGTGTTCCCTCACTGGAATAAAGCGCATGGAAACAGATGAGACGAATAAAAACAGAATCATTAACAGGAGCTTGGAAATAGAAGGCAGCGAAGTGGGCACGAGAGACAGACGCTCCAAAGGCCTAATTCAGGCTGAGGGAACCCACGCGGCAAAACTCCCATAACGTAGGATAGGCGAATCTAACGAACCTAGCCTTACGTCTCCACAGGGGAGGAGGCAATATCATCCACAGACCATTCCATCACTGCATTCGCAGCTGTACAACGACGACCAAGTCGGGTCCAACTGATGACACATTTCCAACACAGATCGACTAGCAATACGACGAAAAAACCCTTCTTATAACACGAGTTTATTGGCCCGGCACTTTGCTAAGATGCATTACTAAAGGCGGCGCTAGAATCGAGAGAAAAGGCGGGGGAGGGGCTTAGCCCCAAGAATGCATTAATGCCTAATTATCTGGCTACGCGAAGAATCAATGTTGATGTTATTATTGAAGAACTTGCAAACATATTGATGTTATAACTCGTGTTCACGCTGGTTGTTATTATGCGCAGGTCTGCATTTTTTGCATCATATATACATATTATATTCAAATAACACCCAAAACTCCAGTCAGAATCAGACGCTTTAAGCCCTCTAAAATGAACATAACAACGCCTATGTGCATCATTAAGGTGTTCCAAGCTACTAGCTTCCACATATTTTACTCTGTTCAACATAAGACCGTATTACTGAACACAAGAGCGTGCACAGCAGTGAATGCGAGCTGCCACCTATAGCCCCATTTGCACGATGCAACTCTTCATAAAACACGAATTTACTCAAGGATTTTTACCACGTTCGCGAGACAAAGTTTGCCACAGTTTGCTACGTGAAAGATCGCAGGCAGGAAATTTTTTCCCATAGAAGAAGGCATGATAAAAAAAAGTGTTGACAGGCATTAAGTGGAAGATCGCAGGCGGGAAATTGTTTCCCCAGAAAAGAATGCGTGAGAAAAAAAAAGTGTTGACATGCATTTGAAGTTGCAGGGCATACATGGGGCTCAAGTGCAGTAAAACTAAGAGCAAAACAGAGATATTCTGCAGGACAGAATCTATCAATGAACATGTTTTCAAGTTATGTGCGGACCAAACCAAATATCTACAACGCATGACTCTCTTGATACTAGGAAGGCCGGACCCAAAAAGGGGCATACGCTCCCCTACTCTTGAACGTTAGAAGAGCACTCATTTGTTTTTCAAAACTGTGACCAAAGTGTTGCATATTTCGAGCATAGACTGGCAGCAAATCGATCGGAGGTTCCCAACCCGAGGTGTAGATGACGTTTTAGAAGGTGCAAAACCTTGGATAAAATAAATTTAGATACCGTACATAAAATAATTTGAAATTATTTTCAAAGGAGGTGCGAGAACATATTCATGAAAAGTTTTCTAGGGGTGACAGGTTTAGAAAAGATGAACCAGTGAGATGCATATAGTAAAGTAGGGTAAAAATTAATTACCCACATTAGGGTAAAAAATTACCTAAGATTATTTATTGCAAGAAAGGGTGTCCATTTTTACCCCTAATGTGGGTAATTCATTTTTTACCCCACTTTACTATGATAATGTTAGCTGCTGTAGCACCATCACCGCCACCACCAAAACCTGACAACGGCAGCTAGGCCTGCTTAAACATTTTTTTTTTCTTGGGGCTACTCTTCCCTCCCCTTTATGAGACTCCTGGAACCGGCCCAGTACCAGGCTGTAGTATTTAACTACAAGTGTAGTTTCTCCATCGTTTTCCTAAAAAAAAAAATGCTTTGCAGCGATCTAAAATAACCTGGCACAGATTGGGCTAATGGCAAAGTCTACTGAGACTTACAAGTAATTAATTACCCTGAATATCAAGGCAAATACGTTCAGCCTAACTCACAAAAACACACCACCTTATTTATAAATAGATATAAATAATAGTATCATAGATAATAGTTTATAACTGAACAATAGCCTTTGCTTTTTACTGAAATATATAGCATTATTGTATTATTATGTTCTACGGCTAAATGCAACCACACACGATATTACACAAAACTCCTATTTTGTACAAATATATACGAAGTGTGTGCAAAACAATGATCTTGCACACAACTAATATTAATTAATGTGACATAGATTAGTTTGTGCCTGTCTAGACACCCTCGCGGTGTGGCAAAGGAAGAAAAGTGGAGGACTTCCAGTGCGTCAAAACACACATGGAATTCCATACACGTACGATGGAACAGCAAGGCGGGAAAAAAAGATCGTAGAAGCAGGGAAAACAAAAGGAAATGATATGGGAACGAAAGACGTCCCACGAAGGAGTAACTAAGGCTAAAATAACCTACAGGGTTCTCCGTGGTACAAACCCACAAAATACAAAATAGGTTAACTCATAACTAACCTAAGTCTACCGCGTCAGTTTATGGCTACTTCTATATTGCTTGGATTAACTATATTACACCGTAACTTTAGCTTTTCGGGCCTCTTTCTGTTGCGTGATTCAATTTACGAGTAGTAACAACAAAGAAAGGGAATAAATGGGTCCATTGGGAAAAATATAATCATTCATCTTTGGTCGCAACACTTATGGCAATATTAGCCATTGAGGCCGGGAGGGAAATAGAATAATGATCTTGGGCGAACGCGAGTACACGGGATCTCAGTATAAAAGCTAGGGCGAATCAGGAGTCATTCTACAGAAGTGAACGCGAGTACACAGGATCTCAGTATAAAAGCTAGGGCGAATCAGGAGTCATTCTACAGCAGCGAACGCGAGTACACAGGATCTCAGTATAAAAGCTAGGGCGAATCAGGAGTCATTCTACAGATGCGAACGCGAGTACACAGGATCTCAGTATAAAAGCTAGGGCGAATCAGGAGTCATTCTACAAAAGCGAACGCGAGTACACAGGATCTCAGTATAAAAGCTAGGGCGAATCAGGAGTCATTCTACAGAAGTGAACGC
>LQNS02277096.1:4712374-4722502 GCA_001587735.2 Parhyale hawaiensis | reverse complement strand
GTCCCACTAGAGGAGAAGACTGTCCCACTAGAGGAGAAGACTGTCCCACTAGAGGAGAAGACTGTCGCACTAGAGGAGAAGACTGTCGCACTAGAGGAGAAGACTGTCCCACTAGAGGAGAAGACTGTCGCACTAGAGGAGAAGACTGTCGCACTAGAGGAGAAGACTGTCGCACTAGAGGAGAAGACTGTCGCACTAGAGGAGAAGACTGTCGCACTAGAGGAGAAGACTGTCGTACTAGAGGAGAAGACTGTTGCACTAGAGGATAAGACTGATGCACAAGAGCAGAAGGCTGTTGCACTAGAGAAGAAGACTGTCGCACTAGAGGAGAAGACTGTTGCACTAGAGGAGAAGACTGTTGCACTAGAGGAGAAGACTGTTGCACCAGAGCAGAAGACTGTCGCACTAGAGGAGAAGACTGTCGCACTAGAAGAGAAGACTGTTGCACTAGAGGAGAAGACTGTTGCACTAGAGGAGAAGACTGTTGCACCAGAGCAGAAGGCCGTTGCACCAGAGGAGAAGGCTGCTGCGCCGGAGAAGGCCGTTGCACCAGAGGAGAAGGCCGCTGCACAGATGAAGAAGGCTGTTGCATCAAGGGATAATGCTGACGCAATTGAGGAGGACATATTCGCACCTTAGAAGATTTTTTTGAAGCCAGAGAAGGTTGTTTAGGCCCCTGCTTATTCTGATGCAGCAACGAGTGTTCCTGTATAGGAGCACTTCTACAGGTCACAAAGAGACTTTGTTGCTTCACCCGAGAAATTGGCTTCTGTGCAGGAAAAATTTGTCGCTGGTGTAGATTCAATGTGTGTGCAAGAGTCTTCTGTTTGTCACCAAAGCCAAATGGCTGCGGTACAACTGTACTTCGTTCTTCTGAAGCACTACTGGACTTTTCAAAATCCGCGTTTCGATTCGCTGAAACTAGCCAAGACTGCTGGAGTGAATGCTTCCGTTTCGCTAAAGCAAGGCTTAGTTCTTGAACAACAAAGCATTGTTCATCAAAACCAAGGTTTTGTTTTTCTGATGCAATGATTGATTCTTGAAGAGGAGAGCTCTCTTCGAAAGAATGTTTAGATTTTGTGACACGAAGCATTTGTCCTGATGAAGCAGACTTTGGTCGTCGGACAGCAAGATCTCCTTCTCTACGGCATTGCTCTTCGACACCAACGGTTGGTACTTCAACAGATCCTTGTTCCCCGTCAGCACGGTATTGGACAGATGAACTCCAATTTTCTAAACCAAACCTCAGTTTGTCGTTCCCGTCTTCAACAGCAAAGTTGGATTCATTGGAAGCGAGGCTTCGTTTTTTAACCGCTGAGCTCGGGGAATCCAAAACTAGGCATTCGGCACCAATACTGAAATTTCCAAAGCTAGCACTACGACTTCCCAGTATAGGGCTTCTTGGTTTCACGGGGCTTCTTGATTTTCTAGGGCTTTTTCTTTTTCTGCAGTAGCTATGTTCTCTGATGTAAGTAGTGGGTTTTTTCAGAGTGACTTGTGACTTCGTTGCCGAAGTGTTCGGTTTGCCATATTCTTTCTTTTGTTTACGCGATTTTCTGGGTTTTGAAGTTTTGGATTTTTTTGCTGAAGAACTGGTTTCTTCGATTGAGGTACTCACTTCTACTGTTGCAAGACCCAGTTCTATCACTGACATGTCTGGTTCTATTGCTGCGTTCCAGGGTTCCACTGGTGAGGTTCTTGGTACTAAGGTACAAGTTTCGTTAGTTGCAGTAGATGGTTCGGTGGAGGCTCTGGCTTGTGAGGTGCCAGATGGCACATCAGAGATGCAAGGTTCAGGGACAGAAGCACTAGGTTTTCTGGTTGAGGCCCCTAAATTAGGAGAAGTTCTGGGGTATTGCACTGAAGTCATTGGCTCTCTTGTAGATGTCTCAGGATTTGCTGCGGCAGACTCTGGTTCTCCTGCAGAAGACCCTGATTCTCCAGTACAAGTCCCTGGTTGTCCTGAAGAAGGCCAGGGTTCTCCTGTAGAAGGCAAGGGTTCTCCAGTAAAAGGCCCTGGTTCTCCTGTAGAAGGCCCTGGTTCTCCTGTAGAAGGCCCTGGTTCTCCTGTAGAAGGCCCTGGTTCTCCTCTAGAAGGCCCTGGTTCTCCTGTAGAAGGTGCTGGTTCTCCTGCAGAAGGCCTTGGTTCTCCTGTAGAAGGCCCTGGTTCTCCTGTGGAAGGCCCTCGTTCTCTTGTAAAAGGCCCTGGTTCTCCTGTAAAAGGCCCTGGTTCTCCTGTAGAAGGCCATGGTTCTCCAGTAGAAGGCCATGGTTCTCCTGTAGCAGGCCATGGTTCTCCTGCAGAAAACCCTGGTTCTTCTGTAGAAGACCTTGGCTCTCTCATTAGCCAAGGATCTGCGGCAGCACTCCCTGCCTCCCCTCCTGTACAGGTCTCTAGTTCCGTAGGATTTTCGCATTCGTTTGTAAAAGTCTCCCGTTCATCAAAAGAGGCCGATGGTTCCTCCAAAGAGGTGTCAGGTTCCCTTTCGAGCCGAGCTTTGCCAGAACCACTCAGTTTCTTCATCTGCATCCCGCACATCACCGCTACCAGGTCATCCAAGGAGATGGCGCACATGTTCTTGCCTGCAGAGAAGGGAACAGAGACAAGTTATATTGTATTCTTAATCCAAACCAGTTTTAAATAACCTAAATAGTGCCCATCCACTGTATGTTAGATAACAGATACCATTGTACGTCCATTCATAAATTGTATTCATCGTTCATCATTTCAAAGTATGGATGATGGGATAGACTGCAAAAAATTTACAGTCTTGACAGAATTTTCAACTTAGCTACTTTTACTTCTGTAACCTTGGCTCTTTTATTCATTTTTCACTTGAATTATTAGGGATAGAGTCACCTTGGTTGCACATAACCGGGCAGCCAATATGCATACTAATGTTACAATACCTAGTCTTCGTTTTAACCTTGAGAGCTACTAACTCCGAGAGTGGATCCCAACAGCGATACACTATAGTTTTCATTCGTACAGTGAAGCTCGGCACAGACTTTCCAGCATACCAGCCAGAGACTCTGACTTGGAAAAACGCTACTTCTAGCAGGAAAATAGGGTGCAAAGAGTACGACAGCTTACCTAACCTTGCAAACAGCACAGCATGAGTTGCAGCCAGATGCAACAGCATCGGAGGTAAGGCGCTAGGGTCGCCCCTGAAGGCGAGTGGCACATTGATACTCTGACAGAGATAAGTTACCGATTCCAGAATTTCCCTTGAGAAGTCGAGGCTGTTCATTATTACCTACTTCCCATACACAACACCCATTAGGTTGCAACCTAGGTCGAGGATCCTAATTAAGAGTACTACCATGCTTCCCATAGGTACGGAAGCCCCATTATGTCACGGGTGCTAGTTACAACCATGCTTCCCATATACAGTCCCCATCAAATTACAACCTACGTTCAGGGTGTTAATTACTACCATACTCCCATATACTGTACAATATACATCCCACCCTGAATTACAACCTAAATCATATGGAGGCCAAGACAAAGTGCGTAATCAGAATCTACAATGTCACACAGTCTCTATGAACAGAAAGTGACAAAGGAAGGCCCTCGGTGCAATGATATCAATCCTATGGAACATATTGAAGTAGCTACATAAAAGGATAAAATACACTCGTAATAAAGAAGCACTACGCTGTATGGGAGGTTATAAAAAAGCAAACAGACTGGGTGGCTTGTTACAGAGGTCCCAAGGTAGGTACTGATCCCAGTCAGGCTTAGATTCACTTAGTTCATTGCTTCGCAATTCTGAAGAAGTGGAATCCATTGAATCGAGGTGGAAGTGCATACAATAACTAGGGCATTGCCTTATTTTTGCCCACGGTAGTCAAGTCAGAGTAGAAGTTGAGCATTTTGCAAGTGCTAGGACTTGACCCATCTGACTCCGCAACCCTGATTTTAACCTTTTTTCAACTTGGTCCCCTCTAAAAACATCCTCTACACCCAGTTATGGTAAATTACTGTTCTACTGTGGAGTTATAAGCCTCCTTTTTCCCATCACAACAGGAGTCAAAGAGATGAAAAATAGGGAAAAATAGTAGGTAGAAGCAAATGTAGAAAGGTACTCCAAAACTGGTTCAACATGCACGAGAATACCTAGTAAAATGGGGAAAAAAGAGGATGAGCAGAACAAAGAATCATCACTAAGCTATAAAGTCTCTAATGTCTACCTCAAGGTAAATTTAGAGCCTACTCATGGGGTTTTCTAGGAGCACAAGTGATAACATAGGATGGGTGACATAGGCTACCTATGCTGAGAATGCTACAGTAATAATTAAATGTGTAAAGTCAGGCTCAAACGACCATCAAATTAATATGTTTCCTCAACTCTGTAATTGCTGTATCTGTTGACACAGAAGAAAAGTAGCGCACACAGCTGGCCGAGTTCAAAATTACTCAAAATGAAAAAAGAAATCGGAACATTTACTAGTGACATTCACTTAGGCTTACTGCAGTTCATTGCAAAGTAGGCCTATAGCATACGAAGGGCATTCAGATTGATACAAAGAGGTGTACTTTTTGCATTATAACTCCAGAACCCCAGGGGTGCTTAGAGTCAGATTATTCATCTGCTGATCAGGCACCTGACTACCCTACCGTAGTCATTGGACCAGCTGCCCTAGACAGCAGAGCGGGAGGGACCAAGTCCAACTTCAGCATTTTTTAAACCCAAAAATATCAATTTCTCAATAAAATATGACTATTGGCACATAGCTACTCTAACTCAACTTCTGGACAAGACAGAAAGAAAATACATTTATTTCTCACATGGAGACTGGGTCCAACAAGGTTAGGACACAGCATCCTGAGGTTTTCTTGCTTAGAACTAACATAAGAATAATACTAAAAATAACATAAGAGACAACTGGCATTAAGTGTGCAAAGATCTACTACTGCAATGCCTGCATCTTAATAAGAAGATAATATTGACACTATTTTCGCTTGAGAGGAGCGTTGCTTACACAGAGCTCGGGTGAAACTTTTTTTTGTTGTTGTTGTTTTTAGAGTATGAAATACAGTATGCAGCCTTAAGTGGGCTAGGGCAAGTCGTTGCGTATTAGTAAACAGTACGTTTACACGGATAAAAAAAAAAGAAGGAGAAAAATGCGATGGGAAATTTAGAATACATAGACCAGCTAACCATATTCAAGAGTGAATGTGAAACAGACATGTATTACAAGAAATAATAAAAAACTTGAAATAAAATACAATAGATAACTTATATTACAGTGAGAGAGACGCTGCACATTTCCAATTTAATTCATTGTGTAAACGTGATTTCCCCACTTGTGATAGACAAGGATTCATTGGTGTCAAACAGCCTGTGAGGGCATTAGAAAAGAAAAGTAATCAGAGATCACGTTCAGAAAATATGATTATTATTATTATTATAGTCATAGTTTTACCACCGCATCCACTCGATGAGTGATCCGGACAGTGCAAACTCGGTCGTTCTCCGCAATTCGGTAGGAATAATTTATCTCGGCATTCCTGCCGGAAAATCTCGGTCGGCTCAGTGCGCTACTACTGGCGGGAAAAAGGCGCAAAGTATACTAGGAGACACTCAAGTGGTCGGCCCTTTTTGTGTCCTTCCACCCGAGAGAGACTAGAGATGTCCCGTGTACCAGGTCGGCTATCTCGATCGACAGCCCACTTTATGGGGCAGAAAGAGGAAAGTAGAGAACCTACCTAACTTTACAATACTAACCTCGTCAGCAGGAACTGCGGCAAACTGCAACATCTGCGGATAAGGCACTCGGGAACCTTGGGTGCGTGATGCCCAAACATATTGTGGCAGGGAAAGAGCCCACCACAATANNNAGAGAACCTACCTAACTTTACAATACTAACCTCGTCAGCAGGAACTGCGGCAAACTGCAACATCTGCGGATAAGGCACTCGGGAACCTTGGGTGCGTGATGCCCAAACATATTGTGGCAGGGAAAGAGCCCACCACAATATGCCCCTGAGGGAAAATATGAATTAACTAAGGTGCTTGCTATGCTCGACAGAGTGTCTGTAACGGTTATCTTGAGAATTATAGCAAAGAAGCAGAGTAAAAATAGATCATTTTTCCGTATGGATGCGGTACACAATACATTACGAGGGCGCAGCACCATGAGTGATTAATTCTTAGTCTTAAAGCTAACACCGTTAAATGAGTGTTTTTATCATTCTTAGAGCTAACACACGGGACAGAATTTGCGAGACTCCAGATTTTGCTAAACGTTTTTCACTATGTTAAAAATGAGAAAAATGTGATACTAAAACTAGACATACTAAACAATGGCATATGCATCAACATTGGCCAAATTTTGTTTTTTATGTTTCATTTTATCTCTGGTTACACAATTCGATTGCTTTACGCCAGTGAAAACGGTCTCTTCCATGTCCTCCGCACGTACGAGAGAAGGTAGAGGCCTCGCGGTATAGGTCGGCCACCTCAATTAGCGGCCCACCACCCGAAACAGAGCAGAAGGGGGGGGGGGGAAAGTATTGCGAGTCTATCGAACTGTTTGAAAAAAAAAAAAAAAAAGATCTTCAGCAGGAACTGCGGCAAGCTGCAACATGTCCTACAGAGAAGGCACTTGGGACCCTCAATATTTTGGTAGGAAAAGGGCCCCGCCAGTATCTACCCCAGGGGCGGAATAATAATAATAAAATAAATAAAAGTTAAACTAAAAAAAATTGTCTAAAACAATTTGATATGTACAATGCACATGTTATGTGGTGTAATATTGTGATGCTTCTTAGGATAAAGATTGAATACAATTACACATCAAAATAAACATAGTAAGTCTGCAAATACGCTGTATGTAACGCAACAGTGCGCCTGTGAATTATATGAAAGACCGAATATAATCACACTTCAAAAGATCTATAGTATATTCACAAAGTAAACTTACACAGTAAAAGAAATACAGTACGTTTACAAACGCGTTGTGTGGTACGCAATCAGTGTATCTATAGCTAAGTATAGAAGTATTGATATTTTGGAGGTGTATAAAAAACTAAAAGACCAGGTGTAGACAATATTAGTTATTTTCATTTCTATTACAGGTAGAAAAGTAGGCCTCTTTTAGTTAGAGAATTTAGCACAATTCATGTAGAGAGTTTTAGTGCAATTATCGGGGTTGCTCGAAGTGTGACAACACCATTTTGGTGAGCTGATCATAGTCAGTCACATCCTCAACTGAAGCGGGAAGAGCATGCCAAAGCATAGCTCCTGAAATAGAAAGAGCTTGTTGACCAGCTTTGGTGCTGCTGTAGCGCACCAAGTGTAGCGCAAGTGTCTGTCTCTGACTCACAGAAAACTTTTGCCAGCAACCCTGTTCAAGACCTGAAAACTTACTTAGAGCAAGTAGCTAGCTATTTCAGGGTTGGTAACAACTAGTTATGTTTTTGTTTAAACTATTAACCATTTTTTTTTTGTTAAAACAAACGAAAACGATGTTTTTTTTTAGATTTTTCTTCTCTAGTTTTAGGAATTTTATCCAATACATAGGGATTTTTTTTTTCTGCTGTGTAAACATGTAGCTAGCTAATCATCAACAATCTTAGTTATTTCAACTTCCTGTTGTAGAAGAATGATTTTAAGAAAAATTGGTTAAAAAAATAGGCTAGCAGCAGAGTAGCTACCTGTTTTTGCTATGGCTACATTTAATATCCGAACTGCAGAGATGCTTTGATTTATTATTGTAATATAAAATCCTCAGAAAAACGTGAGAAAACTTCAAATTACCAATACAACTGGAGAGAAATAGCTAGCTACTAGCTAATTAAAGTCAGAATAGTGAACTAAAAGAGTGAAATAGCTATAAAATCCTTTGAAAAATTTAGAAATGCTTCAAAATGCAAAGACATTTGATCATAATTTCAATAGAAATCGCTAGCTACTAGCTAATGAAAAGCTGAGTATTGAACAGAAGAAAGTGAAATAGCTATCTGCCTACATCCTTCTCATGAGTTCACTAGCCATCTAATAGCAATCAGCAACTATTAACTAACTACTACCTACTTATCATTTTTAGTAGATGCTAGATTACCAGAATATCTACAGTTAGATCTGCATCTCTGAAATGAAATAACATAAAACTCAATAAGTTATAGATTTTTATTGAACACAAGTAATAGTTGACCCTAACTGTCTCAACAGTCAAATGGATTCCTAAATAGAAACACATCAACTCATCCTTCTAGTTGTGTAATTAAAATTTGAGAATTTATAGAAGTAAAACTGTCCATTTTGTAATATTTATTAATAAAAACAAAAAATTGAATAAAAATAAAATAAAAAATATACCTATATATGGTTTATTTGGTTGGTTTAAACCATGGTTTTTTAATTGGTTTAAAGCATTTGGTTTAAACCAGCCAACCCTGAGCGATTTGTCACACAACTCAGAAAATTCAACCACAACATTACCTTCAACAAGAAGGCGCGACCTCTGTGTAGCATCCATGGTGTAACCACTTCATCAACGGAGCAGCTAGTTTAGCACACCACCCGTCCAAAGTTCTGGACGATAGTTGTTCACCACGCGAAGATACCTGCCAATAGCAAGTAAATGCTAGTACCTACTTAGTACAGTGCAAATTCTTGAACCAAATTATGCCAGAGAGTACCTTACTGCTGAGTTAATCACCACTTCCTATAAATATTTTGTGCTCAGTTAAGTTATCTACTAGTTTGAATCTAGCCAGCTTCTGACCCAAAATAAACCCAGAGTTCCCCAAATATACTCAATTCCTCCAACTTTAGACTCTCTAACCCAGGTGGGACAAATCTTTGAACTAAACAGTGATAACTATAAGTCTCGGTGACACAATGAAGAAAATGCAGAAATCTTGGCAATGCATTCGAAAGACTAAGCACTTTTGTGCACATGCATTTTAAAAATTCTTCAATTTTTTACTAAGATTGCTAATGAACATTTTA
This sequence comes from Parhyale hawaiensis, assembly GCA_001587735.2. NCBI lineage: Eukaryota > Metazoa > Arthropoda > Malacostraca > Amphipoda > Hyalidae > Parhyale > Parhyale hawaiensis. Next base: position 4,713,539 of record LQNS02277096.1, on the reverse strand, counting down.
AATGTTGATGTCAACATTGATCAACTATGAAAAAATACACAAAGAGTTCTTGAAACTATTTTTGACCACTGACTTTATTTCATCAAATATAAAAAATTTGGATATATTTATAAGACCATAAATCATTGTAGCCACATTTCAAGAATCAAGAGTTGATCATTTTATTCCAAATAAGGTTGTGGAGAAGGGCGGACCAGATTGGACTTGAACTCTCAGATCCAGCCAGTGGCCGACCAACTTTTTGGACTCTGAAAACCTCCAACTCAAATACTCTACACAACTGGCAAATTTTACCAGCTCGAACTCCTGGGACGAGCGAGTATTTGACTCCGCCAGTTACAGGGGCGCCGGAAGCGGGGGGGGCAGGAGGGGCGATGGCCCCCCTTGCACTTGCAGTAGGGGGGCGACAGGAGGGGCAGCATATGCCCCTTAGTAGGGAAGCCACAGGGGGGGCAGCATGTGCCTCTTAGTACAGGGGCAATAGGGGCAGCATGTGCCCTTTTTCTCGAGGAAAATATGCACTCAATCTCTATTTTCAAGAGATGGAAAGGTGTAGAAACCAAATAATTTCAACAGCTTACAAAAAAAGCGTGCACACAACGCTACACCAACATACTTGAAGTATCATTAGGAACTTACTTATTCCTATAAACCTGTACCCAATTTATTCCACTACTTTTGCTTCTGTAGCTAAACTGATTGATGATTATATTATCAGTTGTGAAATTAAACTTTAGTATTTTTCTATGAGTATAATAGCTAGTAACTTTCAACTATTAAGTAGCAGGCTTGAAAATTGTAGATATCAAGTCTGTGCTGGTCACACGATCCTACACCAACTAGCGACCCAGCACCAGGGTTGCGGAGTCGGATGGTTCAAGGTCCGACTCCGACTCCGACTCAGACTCCTGGTCCTCCAGAATTTCCGACTCCAACTCCGACTCCGACTCCTGGCCCTCAAGAATTTCCGACTCCCGACTCCGACTTCCGACTCCGACTCCTTGGTCCCACAAGTAGATATTTGATGTAAACATTAAACATGTCTAAATAATTTTAGCTAGTATAAACATACCAAGTTAAAGATGCTAGGTGTTTTGTACATAACTATACAATATTTTGCATCATTTGGGAGATTAAATTGAGGACATGAGGACAATAAATTAAT
>LQNS02277096.1:4656401-4676924 GCA_001587735.2 Parhyale hawaiensis | reverse complement strand
TGATACGTTTCGTGCTCTGGAACGAAAGTTCCAGAGAATCCCTGTTTTGCCGCACGTAGCTGCAACTTAGTGCTCGGAGCCTTTTATCCCTCCTGCTGAATTGCTGTTGCACGAAACGGGAACAAAAAAAAAACAGTGGCTGTGGCGATGCTTATCTCTGAAATTCAGGATGCTTCCAGCTGAAATTTTTCCACATGCTATTTGAGAACAAGCTTTTTTTCTCATACATATTAGCATTCTTCCCAATATGAAGCAGCATAGTTATTTCTTTAATGTATTCTGTTATTTTAAGTGTTTTCGGAGGTGCATCATCATACGTTGTTGCTGGGCAGGGCACTGCAAGCATCAATGGCAAAGCTTGCCAAGCACTCGAGAACAGGAGAACACGTCAGGAGTCCTGATAGTGTTTTGGGGTCACTGAAGCCCACCTTCAATCCGTTTACCCGTGTAGCTGGTTTATTTTCTCGCTACACCAGTGTTTAGAGCTCGTTCTGTCCATTTGAACAGTATACAGCAACACTGACCTCGATAAATTTAATGCCAAATAGCTGGGTGTTACAACAGCCACGCTGATTAGGCAATTTGCGCTATTTAAATATCATATAGCTATCATGTATTCTGCGGTTGTAATGAAAGATTTTATGCAGGACTCATGTCTTGCAACGCAAAATGTGGACAAAACTAATTTTATAAAAATGAAATGTCGAGTTTGTTTTACTTTCGTTGTATGTGCTCATCTCTGATGCGGGATATTTTTTGTGGGTTCCCTGAATGAGCCGTGAAAGGATAATTAAAACTTAACCTCGAGGCGAAAAGTTGAGGGGGACAAAATATACTCTGTCCCCCCCCCCCCAGTCTGAAAGTTGGGGGGACACGTCCCCCCCCCGTCCCCTTAGGTGGTTACGCCCATGTCTCTTCTTGATGCATACAAGTGAATACTATGTTTTGTCTAATACGAATTAATCATGTCCGATTCTCTCTAACTGTATTATGGTATGGTAATCATGGAACTGGAACTCGAACCATAACTTGAACCATGCTCAGCCACTGTTGTGACTGACTCCTTCTTCCCTTGCCGTACGCCGTCTCGATAAAAGCGTGTACCTGCTCGTGTAACAACCCTTCTTCAATGTAGTTTGTGTGAAGCTGTTTTTTGTCTATCCCCACAACTCCACCGTTTATAAGTCGGATACTACGCTATGTACAAGTCTACAGCTCTAACCATAGGGATTGCCAAAGCTCAGGCAAGTTTTGCTTGATTAGTGGGTAATAGTCTCGGCAGGGGACTGCACGGTTTGCCACGAGAAAATCAGACAGGGCCACCTGCCTTGACTAATCGTCGGCGAGCTCATTGCCCGCGACGTCAACATGACCAGACACCTTTTTGTATTTGAGTGAATTGTTAATTTCCAGAGGTAACAGGCCTCATTCTGAGCATTTCAGAACTGTTCAGTATCTGTAATAATAGCTTGTGGAATAAAAATACCTTAATGTTTGTGCGCAATGTTTTTCCCTATTGCTACGACGGAAGGCAACACCATGCGCTGTACGGTAAATAAGGTCACTGACCTCAAATGGCTTTCAGAGGTGGAATCCAACTTGCATCCACTGTGAACCAACACTGGTAAATATTTCATACTTTCTTCAGAGAGTGCGCAATTACCGTGCTTATCCGCTCCACTACGGTACTATGCTATGGTGAAGAAATCCGTAGATTGGCTGGAAATACATGCAAGAGGCCTCTTTGCTGTCAATCAACTTCTAAGCCAAAAAACAAGTTTATTTACTCGTTCTTTCCACAGCCCGTCGTATTTCTACCGCTGCCAAACTTATAACACAATGTAGAAAGTATTAATTAGGAAGCGGTTTAAAAGGAAATCTTCCTAGACTTGGATATTTTCACTTCAAAGAGGGAAAAAGTAACGTAGAGTAGGTCGGCAAACTTTAAACCCATTTACAAGGTTATGCCCACCTTGGATCAACTTGCCATGGACACAGAAAACGGGGAAAGTAGAGGAAGAACAGAGCAAAAAGTGGTTAGTAGGAGTAAGGAGATGGAAACAATTTCGCACGACAACATAGCATCCCAAGAAGACTAGCAAAGACTAAAGTAATCTACGGGGACTCGATCCCGTGGTTCATAATACAGGATGGACGACACAATTACTATGCCTTATCCAGGGTCGAAGACTCATAATAATTGGTTGCTTTCACGCAAGCTCTCCTTCCGAAAAGCTACAGCTTGCCGGGCATAAGACCACGGGTGAAATGCATTGTCAGAACCAGTCCCATACCAGCACCAAGTTAACCAGCTTCTATTCCTCAGAGGATACCTGCTCCCGGGCTCGTGGTAGATGATAAAGAAAACAGGCTAGAAAGAAAACATTTATTGTCTCACATGAATAGTGTACTCAATTCATAAAGTACAATCGAGATGTGTTAAAATGCCTTAATGTTATCAAGAGAGTAAGTGAACACTGTGAAACTATAATTACCGTACGGTATGCAATATTATCATAGGTAACAACTACTACTACTGCAATACATATCCTTAGTTCAACTTTGTCCTTAGGGCGCTAATGTCTACAACGGCGATGCGTCGCACCTTTATAAAGTATGTTCAACTTTTTTCCAACGGACCCTGACATCTCGTAGCTGCAGTACGACCTAGCGTTATAAAGTACGCATATGTTAGAGCAGGAAGCAAAGAATGCAACGGGAAAACTCAATAGGACTAAAATAGAACTTAGCCGTGACCGCACGTAGCAAATTTACATCACATCGATGAGTGTGGGACCTCAGACCTTCGTATATTGTTTTCTTGAACATATCACCTTATTTTTTCGATTTATTTCATTCAATCTCCCGCTCATGACTGGGCAGCTACTTGAGCTGCAAAATATTGTAAAATGTTGTCACCAAGTAGAGAAAGTTCGAGCAATAGGAAAACTGTTACTGTGGTTTCTCTCGCGTACAGAATTGGCCATAATGGTGCTTATATTTGTTGGTTAGGAATGTATGTTCTGTGAAAAGCACTGTGAACCGTATACCTATGAAGTGTAAATAAGGCTTCAATCAAGAAAAAGAAGTAAAATCAGGTGGCCAAAAGGGAACAAATTCGGCGCTAATGCTGTGAAAGTTTCCACCAGCATGCACTGCAATTTTCTATAGATAATTGCTAAATTAGTCTATATTATCCTAGTTAATTTATACGCTCGGGATGAATTTCGCCATTTAAGACGATTTTTCTGGTTAAATTAGTTAAAATACTCCTAGGCTGCTCAGCCATAGATTCGTCGATGATGACGTCACTTTTTTGGTGCTAATTTCTCGTGAGTCCTCCCGTTACGCACTTTGCTTCCTGTGGTAGATGACCACTCTGTTCCACAGACAACTCAGGTTTAGCTTCACCATAACAGTCAGTAGTCACTGATTCAACTCGATCGCACACTCCAACTAAAAAATTCCAATGCACAGAGACATGCTGCACAATAATGACTACCAGCCCTCCCTAGATAAGCCGAGCTAAATTCGATCAGATTTTAAGACCAATGGCGTCAAAGACGGAAGGATCACGCAGAACGGCGCCCCTCCCCCGGAGAATACCTCATCTCCAGTTAGGTCAGTGGCCAGCAGTGAACTGTGAAGGTCAGAAACGGAGACGCCTTAAGCCGAACATCGCTGGAATTCACTTGCCAGTCGGCGAAAGAATCACCCGACCCATAGCATGCAAACGTAGCACTCTGCCATTCAGTAACTCTAAAGTATAACGGCAGTACCTAGGTCAGCCGCATTAAACACCACGGGTTCTCCTAACTGTTCGTCATTGCCTTAAAAATAAACACTGAGCTATACATCGTAAAAATAAAATGCTAAGTATAAAGGATATGTACAGCGTAAGGTAACAAGCTGTCAGGAGACTGTTTCTTAAAACCCGCACTTCGCACTACAGAAATCAAATGCTTCCAACGGCCTACTCCCGTGCATCTTTAGGAGAACCACCCAGACGTCTCTCTTCGTCTCTGCTTTGACTATCTCACACCACTTTCACGTCTCTCCGGATGGAGTTCACAGATAAGCATTACGACGACCATAGACGCAATGCAGTATTATCATAGGCATTATGACCTTACCCCAATACCCACAGTTCTGACTGCGAAAAAAGAAGGAACCTGCGCTATATCCAGAGAACAGTGGAACCCATGTACGGGGTTTATTATACTGTACCAACGCCCGTGGGTTTAGCAGGCCGAGAATGAAAAGGAAAGAAGAACAAGAACATCATGAGGAGTATGAAAATGGAATAAAGTAAAGCGGGCATAAGAAATTTTTCACAAGCCATAAAAAGTGAAACATCAAGTGCTTTCTATAGCACAACTCCCATGCCGTAGGATGGGCAAATGTAACTACTGTAGCTTGACCTAACCTCACTGGGAGGGTACTCAGTAGTAATAAAATCTTGACAAATTATCTACCGCACCTTAATCATGCATAAGACATTTTAACGTAATGCAAAAAAGAAGTATTTTATCTAATGTCAGCAATAAAAGATATACAGCAAAGTAATTACGGCATTTAGTGAAAAACACTTTTACTGAGTAACTAGCTACATCAGTTCAACAGCAGCTGTCTAGCGTACGGTTGCTACTTTTAAACTGAAACGATAAATAAAATTACTTGAAGCGCTTCGATATATACTGTAATTGTAATTATAATAAAAATTAACAAGAAAAGCTGCTTTCATTGAGGTTACTCAGTCACGGTCGTGAAGAACGAAAGGATTTTGGGTGTAATCAGAACAAATTGAGTGAAACCAATGATTTAAAACTTACCAAAAAATCGGATCACAAATGATAGTCAACCAAATGTCATTGCAAACGTAGAAATAGGAATAAAATACTTTCTTTGATTGCCTCACATTAACATAAAAGTTCCCCCCATCCTCCCTACTAAATAGCCAGTGTCCTTGCAGTGGACTTTGCATGTGAGAAATGCTGAGGCCCCAATACCTAATTACCTACTAAGTCTCAAAGACTCTACTCCCTGACAAAAGAAGCGAACAGATATCTAGAGTGTGCCACCACTGCAATATCACTAGCTGACTTTTTTCAGGAAAGACCAAAGAGATTGGAATTATCAAAATTCATGGTTGAAATGGAAACGAAGTTGTGCGTCGAAATATTTTTTAAGGTCAGCTCAAGCTGATATGTCCAGCAATTCCCATGTAACGGTTCTTTCGATATAAAATTATGCAACAATTTTCGTGTAAAAATCGCAATGGAAAAGTGGGTATTAATGCCCAACTATCTGGCTATGAGGAGAAACAACGTTCATATTAATGTAGAACTTGTAAACATATAATTTTGTGACGCTCTTTCTTGATGGTTTGTGTTATGTGCAGGTCTACAGATTTGTAAAATATATGTCTTAAATATTTAAATAAAAGTACCCAAAACTATACAGGGCTTCAGAGTTCCAGAGTTGCACCCTCCTAATATGGGATGAGTATGTGCATCACTACAGTATTCTAAGTTTCTACTTTTTATTCTGTTTATTAGCTAGTATTCATTAGCTAGTATTACTAAAAGACATATGGAAACAGTGTGCCGAGCTTCCAGTTACAGCCCTGTTACTTTTCATGCAACATGGATTTACTCCTTGGAATTGTTCCTACGTTCGAGGAATTCAGCAAGCGCGGACTACCTTTTCAATTTGACGTTTATTTCTTGAGAGAAATTTCCTACTTCGAGTATTGACCAGCACATTTATTTGTGAGTTTCAAGTAATCTTCAACTGGTGGAAAACGTTCGGCACAGCTTGCTACGTGAGAGATCATATGACGGGAGCTTTCTTTTCCCCAGAGAAAGAGGCGTGAGAAAAAAGGGTGTTGGGCAACAAAAGTTGCAGGGAAAACACAGGGCTGAAGTGCATTAAAACTAAGCGCAGAACAAAGAAAGTTTGCAGGACAGAATCTACAAATGAACTTGTTTTCATCCTCCGTGCGAGCAGGGATAGCAAAATATATACAGCGTATGACCCTTTTCATACCAGGAGGGTCACATGTACAGAGGGCGCACGGCCCCTATACCTTCAACGTTAGAAGAGTATAGTTTGTTGACCAAGACTGAAACCAAAATATTACACCTTACGAGCATAGGCGGGCAGCAGCAGATAGAGCAGCTCAAGGTGGGACATCTTGGATAAAGTAAATTTGGATGCATAAATTTGTGCATAGAATTAATTTTTTAAGTTATAATTTTATAGGCCCTACAAAAAGAATAATAGTTTTCTATGGTGGGCCAGTGAGATAGATAATATTGTTGGCTGGTTTCGCTCTAACTGCACACATCCCTTACTTAACGTTCTATCAAAACCTGACAACGGCAGCTAGGTCTGCTAGCATCATTTCCAGGGGCTACGCTCCTCTCCCCTTTCCAAGAATCCAGGATCCGATATAATACCACCCTGGAATATCTTACTACAAGGGTAGTTTGTTTACTGTCTTCCCAAAGAAGAAAATCCTTTGTAGCGATCTAATATAGCCTAGTAGAGATTAGGCTAACGGCACATTCCAGGGGGACTGGCAAGAGATTATTTTTTTATCTGTATATATATTAATGTAAATAGCTCAAGCTCAACTCAGAGGTACACCCACATGTAGAAATGTACATGTAGGTATCAATAATAGTAAGATATATTACCGAACAGTAGCCTTTTCTTATAACTTAAGATATAGGTATATATAGCACTATTGTATTAGGTTACAGGGCTAAAAGCAACCACACAAAATAATATACACAAGTCCTGTTATATACACAATATTAGGAAGTATAAGCAAAACAATGATCTAGCACACGACTAATAGCAATAACCCTGATATACCGTAGCTTGAGCCTGTCAGGATACCATGGCGGTGTTTTTAAAGAAGACAAGGGAGGGGACTACTAGTACATCAGAAACACAAGGGATTCCAGGATTATTATTACATTCCTACTTTGAGGAGCCTCCCTACTCACACATTACACTGTGATCCAAAGAGAGGAAGAAAGAAGGGGCATAAAGAATGTCAAGAGAAACGTGGAACAAATGCACGAGTCAACGCGCATGGGATCAGCGAGTCGGGAAAGAAGAGGAAGAACAGAAAAAGCATGATCAGTAAGAGTATGAAGATGGAAAGAAGCAAAGTGGGCACGAAAAACAGATATCCGAAAGGCGTAGCTAATGGCTAGAACAGCAAGAACGAAAGTCGGGGAAAATGATGAAATAAAGGAAAAATTGTAGAAGCAGGGAAAACATACGGCAAATTTTGGTACAAAAGACGTCCCCCTGAAAGAGGAACTAAACCCAAGGTAACCATGAGAGTTTTCGATGAGCAAACCCACAATATACAGAACGGGTAACCTTATAACTAATCTAAGCCTTCTGCGTATGTGCGAGGATATTCCTACGAGGGTAAACAATATCACACCAAGAACATAACTCTAGCTTTTTTGGACTCTTTGTGTTGATTGGTTAAATTTAGTAACAAAGAATGGATGTCAGTGCATCCAGTGGGAAAAATTAGAGCGCTCTTTGTTGGTTGAAACGCATAACATAAACATTGGACAAAGGCCTACACTTAACAATAAGGAAATAGGTATGTACAGTAATAAGTATCTACAATTCAACAGCAGTGCTGGGCACTTGTGTCGATAGTTGCGTCGACGAGACGTCCACGACGCAACGACCATTTCATCGACGCTTTACGCAAGTTTTAAAATGACGCAACTTTTAACCGAAGAACAACGACGCATTGACGCTGACGCAACAGCCCCTCCAGCAGTGACACCTTGACGCTGACAAAACGTCCCCAGCTCTGTTCAAAAGTACTGTGGGGTATATTTAAATTCAAATTACAATGCCCTTCGATCCACAACTTCCATTTCTCATCACCGCATATAGGTACAGCTAGACACTGCCCTTCAATCCGGGATTCCCACTTTTCATCACCGCGTATAAACAGCCTTTTAATTTAGAACACCCACTGCTCAGGACCGCGTATTAACAGCCTTTTAATTTAGAACACCCACTGCTCAGCACCGCGTATAAACAGCCTTTCAATTTAGAACACCCAATGCTCAGCACCGCGTATAAACAGCCTTTTAATTTTGAACACGCATTGCTCAGCACCGCGCATACCAGTGCATCTTCAGTTGCAAAAAGTTAAATTTTAACTTGATTGAAACGCTCGTACATTTCCATTAACTTGTTGACAGTAACATTTTCAAATCCTATAGGCCTCATATTAACATTTCGAGAAGCCAATTGCGGCCAAATTGCTTCCTTGGTTTATTCAGAGTTTTTATGAGTCGTGTATGTGTGTTGAGTTACAGCGAGCTTGCTTTCCGAAGAGAAAGAACATGTGGAGCATTTAAACAACCTTCTTTGCATATGTTGGGCAACTACATGGCGTTTGAGATTGCCAATATATGTTGTACTGTAACTGCACTGTTCGCACTTGATTACCTTTACATTATCATCAGTGCAGAAACGCTTAGCAGACTTGGATGGCTTTTTGTTATTTAAATGCATGGTGCGCATGTGGCGATTAATGTTGTGCTTTCTGTGTGTTGAGTAGCCACATACGAGACACTTGAAGGGATTTTTGTTGGGGTGTTCGATATTGATGTGCCGATGCAAGTCCACATTGTTTGGGGCCACGTAGGAGCAATCAGAACACTTGAAAAGTTTCTTTTTGAAGTGCTTGGTGGCAATATGAATTTCAAAAGCACTAAGTTTGGACGTAGAGAATGGGCACATCTTACACTTCATAAGTTCTTCGAAAGCGTGTCTGGAGGCAATATGTCGTTCCAGGTTATGCCTTAATGGTGCCGAGTAATCGCACTCTGTACATTTGAAAGTAAACTTTGCATCAGAGTGCCTGGATATAATATGATTTTTGAGATAGCAGTGCTGAGCAGAGGTGTAGTCGCATTCGGGACATTTGAAAGGCTTGTCCTTCAAGTGCTTGGAGGATGTATGGTGTCGAATCGTCTGGTAGGATTTAGCTCGGAAATCACACTGGGAACATTTGTAAGGTTTCTCGTGACCGTGAACAGACAACGAGTGTTCCCTCAAAAATCTAACTTGGGAAGTAGAAAATTCACATTCAGTACACTTGTAGAGATTGCAGTGCCCGTGTTCTGAGAAACAGTGATGTCGAAGCTCTAGGATCCGCGTAGTGTAGAAATCACACTCAAAGCACTGGAAATGTTTAACTCTATCGCCGAAAAATTCGCTTTTTGTAGAGCTCAATTTCTTCTGGTTGACTTTAGTAGGTTCTGAAGATGAAGATTTTACAGAAAGAGACTTAGAACTAGTAGCGCGGGATTTTGGCTTTGGTTTTTCTCGCTTTTCTTGGTCTGCAGTACGTTTTCTCTTTCTAGTTCGAGTCGCATAGTGGCGAGTTTCAGAGGTTTCTGGCAAGGCAAGTGGATCACTGAGTGGGTCACTGAGATTAGAATCTGTAGCTTCTGGCAAGGCAAGTGGATCACTGAGATTAGAATCTGTAGCTATCTCTTTGTCAGGAGTTGGTGAGTCGATGTCGGTTTTTGGAGAACAACGACCAGCCTCAAATGAATCGTTTGCTAACTCACCGATCTGGTTTCCTGACGTTCCAGCCTCATTTGCAGAAGAAGCTTCCAGTAAAGTGCTGGAGTTATCATCAACTTTGGGAACATCAGTTGATTCATATCCTAGCACGCACTCAGGGATGAAGATATCAACGCATGCAGACCTATCAATTTCAGCGTTATCGACAGATTTATTGGGATTATTACCAGGGGCTATTAAAGGGGAAGAATTAATTCTAGGAATTGGGTTTAATTCATTGCCTCTTTCGGGAGAGCCAATATTTGTTTCAGACAAAGAACTGCTTTCATCAGCCAATTCGTTACCTTTTTCGGGAGAGTCAACATTTGTATCAGCCAATTCGTTACCTCTTTCGGAAGAGTCAACATTGGTATCAGGCAAGACATTGCTTTCATCAGCCAATTCGTTACCTTTTTCGAGAGCGTCAATACCTGTATTAGGTAAGACACTGCTATCATCAGTCCAATCGTTACATTTTTCAGGGGAGTCAATATTTGTCTCACGTAAAGAACTTCGATCATCAGCCAAGCTGTTTCCTTTTCCCGGAGAGATAACATTTGTCCTAGGCAAGGAACTACCATCATCAGTAACTTCATCAACTTTTTCGGGAGAGCCAATATTTGTCTTATGGAAGGAACTACGATCATCAATTAATTTGTTACCCCTTTCTCTTTCGGGAGAGCCAATACTAACTTCTAAATCTGGTACGTCAACAGTAGGTTCGGAAGAGAGAGTTATATCCGGAAGCTCATCGTCATCATCATCTTCATCACTCATTTGGCTAAACGGATCCACCCACCTTTTCAAAGGCAAAATTTCATCATCATTTATTGTACTCTGCGACTCAATAGCAGAATTAGAAGAGCTACAGGATTGCAGACGCTTTACAGTAGTAACCGGATTTTGGACCTTTGCAGTAGCTCTAGATAGTGAAGTATCAGCTATGAATTGATTTTTGTCTTCGATAATTGCCTTTCCAGACTCTGCTGTAGTTTTGGATGGCGATCTTTCAGAATCAAGTAGATTTTCTTTCTCAAGAATAGAATTACGGGACTCTAAGGCAGGTTCTGGAGAATGCCTCTCAATGTCAGATAAACTTTCGTCTTCAATAAATTCATGTGGAAAATCTATGGTAATTGTAGTTTCTGAAGAGTAGCTGTCTGAGTTGGAGACACTGCCATCTTCAACAATTACATTGCAAGGTTCTGCTGCAGTTTCTGAAAGAGATTTCTGGGATTGAGGTAGATTTTCAGATTCAATAACTTGATTCTGAGAATCTATAGTGATGCGAGACGAGTCTGTGGGTTTGGGCACATTCTCGTCTCCAGTTATTGTTTTCTGTGAATTACGGTTTAGAATGGACAAACGTTGGGGCTCCGCAATTCTTTTGTGAGCAATTACAGAAGTACGAGATTCCATGGATGGTACAGCATTGGTGACATTTTCTTTTACAGTGAGTGGATCTGGCAAACGCGTTTCTGCAGCAGGAACATACTTGTACAATTTGGTCAGACGACGGCCATTTTTATTAGGAGTTATTTCAGATGACACATCATTTGATTTAGCGGGTTCTTCTTGGGCTCGACGAACTTGTCTGGACAAGGCACTTGAAGTATAGGGCGTATTATCTACAGAAAGCCCATCTCTAATTAGCCTATTTGGACTCCGTGAATCAATGTCGGTCCGAGAACCAAAAATTTCAGGGGACCAGCGTTGTGAATTGATAGCATATTCCTCAGAAATTGCGGCTTCACCGGATGCATCCTGTACATTGGAGGGATCGTCTGCAGGAAAGATGGACTCGCTTAACCTTGGACATGAACTTTGTACTTCGGACATATTAGATGAACCGGAGAACCCTTCAAACGAAGCACAAGATGTACTTGAGCTGGGCAGACCACCTGCATGAGGATAACTGGTGGAAAAAGTTGATGAGTTTGTTTCACGTGTATTTTCAAAACTAAACGGGCTGTGCTCTCCATGATCAGAAATGTTTATTCCATGAACTACGCGACGTGCATTCACTGGGATCCGTGAGCCACCGGTCGCCTCACTTGCATTTTGTCCATTAGCAGGATTGTAGGAACCTGGACGGGGTACGTAGGAAGTGGCACTGGATTCATGAGTTGCGTTTTGTAAATTAGCTGGGTCGGGCGAACTTACAGGTTCACCCACAGCATTTTCGATTTGATGTGCATTTTTTGAATCAAATGAACTGCGTGAGCCTGAACTAACAGTGCTGGAGTACGTACTAGCTGCACGCTGTCCACTCTGAGCATTATATAAAACGCGATATCTAGAGGTCTTTCTCACTGAAGAGCCGTTAGCTTCGTGTCGCACACCCTGCGAATTCTTATACAAAATACGATACCCAGCCTGGCTCCTAGAAGAGGAGATGCTGCTGGCATCGTGATGCGAGCTGTGAGAAGTCAAGAGAACGCGTGGACCAGAATGAGCTCTAGCGACAGCAGCGTTAGCTGGACGATTGGTTAGGCTAACACAAGCCTTAGCAGAGACACTGATTACAGGCGCATTTTGAGCGTTTGCAGGGCCTCGGTAAAAGATGCTAGCTTGGGATAAATCTTTAGGATGGTAGGCGGCTTGTACGTTAGCTGGATTGTTTACACTGGCAGGAGTTTTAGCTGTAGACTGTATTTCAGTATACGCATTTTCCGTGTCAGTTTGACTGCTCGAAGGGGCACTATTTGTACTAGAAGGTACTGGTTCTTGACACATGGTTTCCAGATTAGTTGAATTACTAGAATTGACATCATGATGAACGCCGATCTCCGGGTAGACGTTTTGCATATGAGCAGCATAGTTTGAACAGGCAATCCTTTGAGGAGAGGGAGAAGAGTTGGCTGAGCGCAGCGGGCTATGAGAAGAGGCTACACTGCCTGGGCCAGGGCTCATTATAGAGTAAGATATCGTTCTCTGAGGTGCATTTTGTAGCTGCAGCGGACCGATTGAATCGATAAGAGTTTGTGTATTAATATTTGTTGACTCTACAGTTCTTTGTGAAGATAGTGCGCTGGATTCAGATCGGCTGACAGAAAAGTTTACGGTCTTTGGGTTTTCTACATGACCAGCAATGCTTGACTGAGCAAGAGTTTGTGACGGACTGCCACTGAGTCTAGCGGGTTTATCTAATGGATATCGTAAATTGCTAGTTTCTGGAATCGTTTCAGTAGCTGCATGTTCATTCGATAAGCAGTAACGCTCGCTGTCGAAGATCTGCACTGGGCCTTCATTACCATATGGTAATTCTTCAGAGAGTGCTGATTCACTGGCATCATTTGTCAGCGACCTAATGCCACTGTCCGAATTGTACTCATCGCTAGAGAATTTCTTGCCACAGTCAACATAAAAGACTTTACGAGGCGATGATTTCTTGCCACTTCCCAATTTGGGGATCTTAACAGGTGATGTTCTCTCAACACTTTCTGAATTATGGGGCTTGCTTGGTGATATTTTCTTACTAGTCATAGAATTAGAGGTTTTACTAGGAGATATACTACTATTCCCTGCATCGAGGGCTTCATCAAATGATATTTTCCTGATTTTCTTTGCACTGGAAGCTTGACTAAGTGAAATTTTATCGTTACTTGAATTAAGGGCTTCATCAAAGGATCTTTTCATAATTTTCTCTGCACTGCAAGCTTTACTAGGTGACATTTCACCATTCCCTGCATTACGGGCTTCACCAGATGACAATTTTTTAGCACGTTCGGAGTTAAACTTAGTGGACGTACTTCTACCATCTAAATTCTGACTACTCTCTGCGTTGGGGGCTTTACTGGGCGAGGTTTTCTTTTTACTCTCAGCATTGGGGGCTTTACTGGGCGATGTTTTCTTCCTCCTCTCGGCATTGGAGGCTTTACTGGACGAAATTTTCCTCATACTCTTGGCAATAGAGGCTTTACTATGCGATATTTTCTTTCTACTCTCGGTATGGGGTGCTGCATCAGAATCTTTGCTGGGCGGTTCTTCCTTGCGCTTCACTAGATTGGAGGATTTATTGGGCAATGCTTCCTTGCTTTCTGTATACGGGGCTCTGCTGGGTGATATGTTTCTGCTACTTTCTGTATTAAGGGCCTTGCTGGGCGACGCTTTCTTGCTACTTTCGGCTTCAGGGATTTTCCTTGGTGATGTTTTCTTTCTACTTTCTGCATTGGGGGCTTTGCCTTGCGAAGTTTTCTTGATACTTTCTGCAACAGGGCTTTTCTTGGACACTTGCTGGCAACTCCCTGCATTGGGCGCTTTGCTCGGCAATGTTATCTTAATATTTTCAGCATCGGGGGAATCCCGGAGTGCTGTCTTCTTTCTAGTTTCTGCAAGAAAGGCTTTGTTGGGCGATGTTTTCTGGCTGCTTTTTGCATCAGGGGTTTTGTTAGACGCCATTTTCTTGGTACTTTTTGCATCGGGCGCTTTGCTCGGCGATGTTTTCTTACTAGTTTTTGCATCATGGGCATCGCTGAGCGATGTTTTCTTTCTACTCGCTGCAACGGGGGCTTTGCTGGGCGATGTTTTCTTGCTGCTTTTTGCGTCAGGGGTTTTGTTAGCCGCCATTTTCTTGGTACTGTTTGCATCGGGCGCTTTGCTCGGCGATGTTTTCTTACTAGTTTCTGCATCAGGGGCATCGCTGAGCAATGTTTTCTTTCTACTCTCTGCAACGGGGGCTTTGCTGGGCGATACTTTCTTGTTGCTTTTTGCATCAGGGGCTTTTTTAGACCCTATTTTCTTTCTACTCTTTTCATTGGGCGCTTTGCTCACCGATGTTTTCTTATTAGTTTTTGCATCAAGGGAATCGCTGGGCGATGTCTTCTTTTTCCTCTCTGCAACGGGGACTTTGCTGAGCGATGTTTCCAGGCAACTATCTACATTAGAATCCTTCTCAGGCGAGGTTTTCTTACTATTTTTTGCATCAGGGGATTTGTAGAGCATTTTCTTGCTACTTTTTGCATTGGTGGCTTTGCGTGGCGAAGTTCTCTCACCAATTTTTGCCTTGAGGGATTTGCTAGATGTCCTTTTCTTACCAATTTTTGAATTTTGATCTTTACTAGGGGATATTTTCACAGTAGCATCTGACTCAGAGGCGTTTCTAAACAATGTTCGTGTATTGCTTTCAGAATTGGGGGCTTTACTAAGTGTTGTTTTGCCAACTTCTGCATCTTGGGTTCCAATAGGTGAGCTATGCTCACGGCGTTCCGATGTCTCGCCTTTGCCAGGTGACACGTTCCTAACGCTTTCTGTTTTCTCAGATTCACATTGTGATGCGTTGCCAATTTCTGAGTTACGAGCATTATTTGCATAGACATTACTATCACTTTCTATATTTTGGGCAACCCTAAATGCCAAAACTTCCATTCCGTTTGATTTGTCTCTATTTTCAGTGGGAAATTCTAAATTAAAGAAAGTCAGGGCATCATCAGTAACCAATCCCTCCCAACCGTTTTCGACAAATTGGACACTACGATTTCGTAAGTTTTTAGTAAATATCAACTCATGGGGACCACTTGTTGACAACTTCCTACGACGCTTTGAGCTGAGAGACCTTCTACCTGACAACTTCCTACTTCTTTCAAGGCCAGTATGAGTTCCCAATTCTTCACCATCGCTATGATATAATTCAGGACTACACTCAATTCGATCACTGGGAGGGTTGTGGGAGTCCTTCAGGTGACAAGTGTCAAGAGAAAACCCACGAAAATCTTCGCGGTTCCCACTTTCGGAGTCAGATTCACTGAACATTTCCTCGGTACTGTCATTACCTCCACAGTCCTCAAAACCACAAAACTCGCTGTCGCTGTCGTCATCTGATTCAAGACTGAAATTATCCAAGCAAAGAGTAGATACCTTTTCATCTGACGGTCCTTGCCTGAATACTGCAGCGTGCGGCGACGGTAAAGCTGGTGCAGTTCCGGAATTTTGCAGAGGACTTACGTTGTTTTCCTGAAAAGAAAATTATATATAAGAAACAGAATTTGGTCAAGTAGTATTAGTCGTCAAAGTTTTTACTAGCGCTTTGGTGGCACACTGCCTATATCGCGCCGAACTATTCCTATGTTTAATCACAGGCTCGTGCGCCGCTAGGGCGCGGAATTTGTGTCATTTTACTATATAAAGTAGTTGTAAGGAGAACATTATCATTAACTTTTACATACAGTATAAGTAATTCACAAAGAAACGGGCAGAGCCATAATTGACGATCGCATTTATCGTAATGGATTTATGATAGAGGTTAAATCTGGTAAGGAAAAAAATGAACTTGGTCAATAAAAGTCAATGCCCCAAAAATTGGTCAATGAAAATCAATGCCTCAAAAATTCTATGATAGTATAAGCTTTCGTCTTTGCCCCCATACCGAGCAAGAACTGGGTTGTTGTCTAGCTTTCTAGAAATTGGAGCCTACGCGCTACTGCTTCGACCAAGTGCAGGAAAGACATCAAGGCGTTTTAATCCTGCAGCCAAGGGCTGTAGGTCTCTGTTCCCGTTACCTCACCTCCAGTACCAGTAGTCCTAAAGGGCCCAAACAGGGATACGTTAAAGAAAAATGCGGCGAGTTACACTGCACAGCTTCTTAACAGCATTTGAAGAATCTTAGTAGCACTTAGGTGCTAGCCATGAATACAGCAGTTAGGTAGGTACCTTTGTAAGGCAGAATCTCAAGAAACGTGATTGTTACAGTTAGAACTAGGTCTGCAGTAAAAAAATAGACAATGATCTGGGTCTTTGTCTACTTTCAAAACATACGGGCCAATGACATGACTTGCAGGAGAAAATCCTCTAGCTTAAGTTTCCGGTGACTCCCAAACTTCCCCATAAAATGTTACGAGATCTAAGTAAACGTTTGAGAAAGAAAGAGAAAACTGAACTGGGTTTAATGAAAAGTTGAGGGTGCATACATAACAGAATGAAATATATTTGACTTCGTTTCCACAAAAAGGCGACATCACAGCGGAAAAAAAAGGGATACGGTACATAATATCATTAGTATGTCGAGACATGTGGAACCCATCCACGAGTGTTCAGACAAAAGATCAATGCACATGGAAAAAGAAAGTCAGGAAAGAAGAAGAAGAAGAACAGATGAAAGTAAGATCAGTAGGAGTATAAAAAGGGAACGAAGCAAAGTGGACACGAAAGACATTCCGAATTACTATATCAACCTCAATGGCACGTCCTACACCCACTGAGGAAATCTAAGTAACTTTGGTTGAGTAACCATTAGTTAATTTTTTAATGGCAAAACCTGTATATATGTCCCACATTTTGTGCATCTAAAATAATATTTCTCGTATTTTTAGAGACAGATCTTTTGGTTGTTTACATGGAAATTATAATCAGGGAGTTGGCTTAGAGCATCAACCGATCTGCACCTACTAACTACTGAATTTGCAACTATGAAACCATATATATTAAGTAAAGGTTCATTTTTATATTACTAGGTAGGATAGTACTCAGAGGGTGTCAATTGTAGCATGCCTATAGACTACCACGGAGTGGCTTCCGACAGATAAAGAAAATATTCAGCCTCTTTTGCAGTAAAAGCATAACAACATGCGTGATCATGATTATAGTCAAGATGAACAGCAAAAGTTGATATCAGTGGCTATTAGAATCTCAACTGGACATCACGAGTCATCCTGGCAGAGGTAGCACATCTCAGTATACTCCATAAAACATTCTATAACGGGAGGTACCAACTGGAAGGAGAGGTGCTGCAATGGTATCGAGTTCATATAGCGTGCTCCGGCGCTTTGCTTGTCACAAGCTGATATTCTTCTCCATGCTTGAAAGCATATACACAAGATATAAAGTTTTATTGCTACCAAGGTTAGATGATGTAAGAGACGGGTGTATGTACATTTAAGAAGAAATACCACAATATTCTAAGTGACAGAGGTGAGCATACATTCCTTATATGGTAACTTAGCTTAGATACCATATTGACAAATGGCTATTAGAGAGAAATCTTTGGAGCTCTGGAGTTCAGACGAGTACAGGTGTTCAGTAGCTAAGTAAGCAAGCACACGCATCAGCCGCTCTTTATGCCAATCCAAAGACCAAAATTCTTGAAATATCGGAAGCTGAACGCGAACTTAAAACTTAGGAACAGTAGGAAGAGTTGTTGCATAACTCTCTGTA
Organism: Parhyale hawaiensis; assembly: GCA_001587735.2. NCBI lineage: Eukaryota > Metazoa > Arthropoda > Malacostraca > Amphipoda > Hyalidae > Parhyale > Parhyale hawaiensis. The sequence continues at coordinate 4,659,146 of LQNS02277096.1, read as the reverse complement.
GTAAAGCAAAAGTGGTGTTGTCTTGGCAGTAGCGTGATCATGTGTCAAAGCTCATGTTTCAGTAGCTCTCCGACTCCTATGGAGGCAGTGCTATGCTGTGGGTCATGGGTTTTCCCTATCATAACACTTTACAGAGGCATCGTAGAAGTTTAATAGAAGCCTCTAATATAGCATCAGTAATGCTTGATAGAAACTTCTCTTGTAGCATCAGTGAAGCCTAACAGAAGCTTGTTTTGTTGCATCACTGAAGCTAGATACTTTTTTGTAATATAAGTGAAGCTTAATAGAAGCTAGTTTTGTAGAATCAGTGAAGCATAATTGAAGCTTGTGCAGTTGTATCAGTAAAGTCAAGCCTTTAAAAGAATAGGTTTGTTCTGAAGTGAAGTAAATCTGATTATCCAAGATAGCAAAAACTTCTCATAAACACAAGCTTAGCAGGCCTGATCAAATAGGTGTACACTAGCAGGTTATAAGCACGCAGCGAACCTTTTTCCGGCACAGACACGCAGCCAATGAAATAGCCAGGTAGCTGCACCACACACGGTGTAGGACGTTGGGCTTTGCCGCCTTAGCCAGAATGACATGAAGTTAACCCATCAAGTCATGGGTGGCTAGAGTCGTCATCTGCATCGCTCTGCCTGACTCACATCACAATAAAGGAGTTGTTACGTGCCTATCGCTGCAAGAGAAATAAAAACAGGGCATTTCCGAATAACTTAATTAATGCTAATGTAACCTACCGGGTCCGCTAAGCGATTGGCAAAAACTAAGTACTTACAGGCCAGTGTTGCGAAGGACCACTTTGTTGTAGTGAAGCACTAGGTGAAGGCCAAATAGAGTTCTGTTGTGGTGCCAGAGTAGATAGTTGCAAAGGACCGCTACGGTGTGGTGATAGTCTATGCGCTGGCATCCCGGAGTTTTCTTCTGGCATTAGGGGCAGGATGCCAGAGGGGGGCTGTTGTTCCAGCGTCAGGGGAACCTGAAGTGCTACCGATGTCATTTGTTGTTGTTGTTGTTGTTTCTGCGGTGAAGATGGGCGCCCTCCAAACAGTAAATTTTGTTCTCGCACCAGAGGAGGAGGCTGTTCAACCAGAGGATATTGCTGTTGCACCACAGGGGAAGGCTGTTGCGCCGGAGGGGAAGGCTGTTGCGCCGGAGGGGAAGGCTGTTGCGCCGAAGGGGAAGGCTGTTGCGCCGAAGGGGAAGGCTGTTGCGCCGAAGGGGAAGGCTGTTGCGCCGAAGGGGAAGGCTGTTGCGCCGAAGGGGAAGGCTGTTGCGCCAGAGGGGAAGGCTGTTGCGCCGGAGGGGAAGGCTGTTGCGCCGGAGGGGAAGGCTGTTGCGCCGGAGGGGAAGGCTGTTGCGCCGGAGGGGAAGGCTGTTGCGCCGGAGGGGAAGGCTGTTGCGCCGGAGGGGAAGGCTGTTGCACCGGAGGGGAAGGCTGTTCCACCGGAGGAGAAGGCTGTTCCACCGGAGGAGAAGGCTGTTGCGCCGAAGGGGAAGGCTGTTTCATCAACGTAGAAAGCTGTTCTGACGAAGGAGAACGCAGTTGCGCAAGAGGAGATCGCTGTTGCATCGGCTGTTGCGCCCTAGGAGATTGGTGTTGCAAACAAGGGATAGGCAGGTGTACGGGAGGAAAAGGGTGCTGCGCCAAAGGAGAAGGTTGTTGCATCAAAGTAGAAGGCTCTTCCACCGAAGTAGAAGACTGCTGCGCCAAAGGAGAAAGTTGTTGCACCAAAGTAGAAGGCTGCTCCGCCAAAAGAGAAGGCTCTTGCACCAAAGTAGAAGACTGCTGCGCCAAAGTAGAAGGCTGCTGCACCAAAGTAGAAGGCTGTTGCACCAAAGTAGAAGGCTGCTGCACCAAAGTAGAAGGCAGCTGCACCAAAACAGAAGACTGTTGCGCCAAAGGAGAAGGCTGCTGCGCCAAAGTAGAAGGCTGCTGCACAAAAGTAGAAGGCTGCTGCGCCAAAGTAGAAGGCAGCTGCACCAAAGCAGAAGACTGTTGCGCCAAAGTAGAAGGCTGTTGCACCAAAGTAGAAGATTGTTGAGCCAAAGTAGAAGGCTGCTGCGCCAAAGTAGAAGGCTGTTGCATCGAAGTAGAAGGCTGTTGCATCAAAGTAGAAGGCTGTTGCACCAAAGTAGAAGATTGCTGCACCAAAGTAGAAGGCTGTTGAGCCAAAGTAGAAGGCTGCTGCGACAAAGCAGAAGGCTGTTGCATCGAAGTAGAAGGCAGCTGCGCCAAAGCAGAAGGCTGTTGCGCCAAAGTAGAAGGCTGCTGCGCTAAAGTAGAGGGCAGTTGCACCAAAGTAGAAGGCTGCTGCGCCAAAGTAGAAGGCTGCTGCGACAAAGCAGAAGGCTGTTGCATCGAAGTAGAAGGCAGCTGCGCCAAAGCAGAAGGCTGCTGTGCCAAAGTAGAAGGCTGTTGCACCAAAGTAGAAGGCTGCTGCGCTAAAGTAGAGGGCAGTTGCACCAAAGCAGAAGACTGTTGCACCGAAATAGAAGGCTGCTGCGTCAAAGGAGAAGGCTGTTGCACCAAAGTAGAAGGCTGCTGCGCCAGAAGAGAAGATTGCTGCACCAAAGTAGAAGGCTCTTGAGCCAAAGTAGAAGGCTGCTGCGCCAAAGTAGAAGGCTGCTGCATCAAAGCAGAAGGCTGTTGCATCAAAGTAGAAGGCAGCTGCGCCAAAGCAGAAGGCTGTTGCGCCAAAGCAGAAGGCTGCTGCGCCAAAGGAGAAGGCTGTTGCACCAAAG
>LQNS02277096.1:4642965-4656317 GCA_001587735.2 Parhyale hawaiensis | reverse complement strand
GAGAAGGCTGCTGCGCCAAAGGAGAAGGCTGCTGCGCCAAAGGAGAAGGCTGCTGCGCCAAAGGAGAAGGCTGCTGCGCCAAAGGAGAAGGCTGCTGCGCCAAAGGAGAAGGCAGTTGCGCCAAAGGAGAAGGCAGTTGCGGTAAAGGAGAAGGCAGTTGCGGCAAAGGAGAAGGCTGTTGCGCTATAGAAGAAGGCTGCTGCGCCAAAGGAGAAGGCTGTTGCACCAAAGAAGGCTGTTGCGCTGTAGAAGAAGGCTGTTGTACGAGAGGAGAGGGCTGTTTTATCAGGGGATAATGCTGACGCACTTGAGGGGGACGCTTTGGCACCTTAGAAGATTTCTTCGACACAAAAGGAGGTTGTTCAGGCACCCGCGTATTCTGATGAAGCAATGAGTGTTCCTGTATAGGAGCACTTCTACAAGTCATAAAGAGACTTTGTTGCTTCACCCGAGGAATTTGCTTCTGCGAAGGAAAAGTTTGTCGTTGATGTAAATTTAATTTGTGTGCAAGAGTCTTCTGTTGGTCATCAAATCCCGATGGCTGCGGTACCACTGCGCTTCGTTCTTCTGAAGCGCTACTCGACTTTTCAAAATCAGAATTTTGTTTTGCTGAAAGTAGCTTTGACTGCGGGAGTGAATGATTCTGTTTCGCTGAAGCAAGGCTTGGTGCTAGAACTGCAAAACTTTCTTCTTCAAAAGCAAGGCTTTGTTTTTCTGACACAATGATTGATTCTTGAAGAGCAGGGCTTTGTCCTAGTGAACGTTTTGATTTTGGGACACGAAGCATTTGTTGTGCTGAAGCAGACCTTGATTGTCGGGCAGTAAGATCTCCTTTTTCTTTATGGCATGATTCCCGGACACTATCGGTTGGTACTTCAACACAGCTTTGTTCTTCGCCAGCACGGTATTGGACAGATGGACTCCAGTTTTCCAAACCAAAGCTCAGCGTGCCTTTCCCGTTTTCACCAGTAAACTTAGATTCATTGGAAGCAAAGCTTCGTTTTTTGATCGCTGAACTCTGTGAACACAAAACTGGACTTTCGACACCAATTCTGAAATTTCCAAAGCTAGTTCTACGACTTCCCAGAATAGGGCTTCTTGGTTTAACGGGGCTTTTCGCTTTTGCGGGGCGCTTTGATTTTTCGGGGCTTTTTCTTTTTCTGCAGTAACTATGTTCCTTGACGTAACTACTGGTTTTTTTCGAAATAACTTGTGACTTTGTTGAAGCAGTTTTAGGTTCGCCACATTTATTTTTCTGTTTACGGGATTTTCTAGGTTTTGAAGTTTTGGATTTTTTTGCTGAAGAACTGGTTTCTACGACTGAGGTACTCACTTCTACTGTTGCAAGTCCTAGTTCTTCCATAGACAAGCCTGGTTCTATGGCTGAGTTCCAGGGTTCTACAGGTGAAGTACAGGTGAGGGGCTCTAAGTTACAAGTTCCGTTAGTCGTGGTTGATATTTCAGAAGAGGTTCCTCGTTGTATGGTGTTAGATGGTACATCTGAGATCCAAGATTCAGCGACAGATGTACCTGGTTTCCTGGTGGAGGGCCCTAAAGTAGTAGAAGCTCCGGGTTCTCGCAAAGAGGGTCTTGGTTCTCTTGGCGATATCTCGGGATTTATTGTAGCAGACTCTGGTTCACCTGCAGAAGACCCTGTTTCTTCTGTAGAAGACGTTGGCTCTCTCATTAGCCAAGCTTCTCCTGTAGAGGTCATAGGATCTTCTGCAGCACTCCCTGCCTCCCCTCCTGTAGAGGTCTCTAGTTCTGTAAAATTTTCACATTCTCTTGAAAACGTCTCCTGTTCATGACGGGAAGTCGATGGTTCTTCCGAAGAGGTGCCAGGTTCTCTCTGGGGCCGAGCTTTGCCAGAACCGCTAAGTTTCTCCATCTGCATCCCGCACATCACCGCTATCAGGTCATCGAAGGAGATGGCGCACATGTTCTTTTCTGCACATGAGAGAACAAAGACAAGTTATATTGCATTCTAAATCCAACCCAGTTTTGAATGACCTAAACAGTACCCATCCCCTGTACGTTAGATAACAGACACCACAGTATTTCCATTCAGTTAATTTTTTTTTCGTCATTTCAGAGTATGAGAGATGGGATAAACTCTAAAAAATTTAGACTACCGTCTTAATAGAACTTTTAAGCATGTGGTGTTAGCTTCCATTATCTTGGCTCTAATAATTGGGTATACTCTGACCTGAAATTGTGGAGGTAAAGGCACCTGCGCCACACACCACAATCGGGCATCCAATGCACATACTATTATTACAATAAATAGTTTTCTTTTACTCCTTATAGTTGCCCACGTTAAGATTGATTCCAACAGTGATAGATTGTAATTTCAATTTTCTGTGCAGTGAAACTCAGAAGAAAATTTCTTATTTTTTCGGCATTACCGCAGGAAAATCTGCGTAGGAAAACACTACTTCTGGCAAGAAAACAAGGTGCAAGGCAGAGAGGAAGAAAACCTACCTAACCATACAGCAAGTGTTGTGTCCAGATGTAACATCTACGGTCAGGTACGGTAACAGGAAATCCCGGGGCGGGAGAGGCCCAATGACATTCTGACAGGGAGATGTTTGGCCAGAATTTCCCGTGAGTGAAGCTGTTTATTTTCATGTACCTTTTTTCCAAATACAAGTCCGCATTAGGTTAAAACCTTACCTAATGGTATGGATGCCAAGCAAGGTGCATGATCAGAATCAGCACTGTCACAGTCTCTATGAATAAAGAAGTGAATTGGCTACATAAAATGGTGAAACATACTCAAAATACCGAAGAACTAGGTATGCTGTATTGGCAATTATAAAAAGCAAAGACACTGACAAACAGACGTCGCAAGGTAGGGTACCCTGTACGGTTCTAGTTAGTTTGTTCCTCCTGAACTCTGCTGAAGTAAACTCCATTAAATCAAGGTGGAAGTACATGGGTACAATAACTTGGGGCGTTACTCTATCTTTGCCCAGAGTAGCCAAGTCAGAAAAGGAATTGGGCATTTTCAAGCGCCAGGAGTATGAGCAGAAAACTGGTTTGACTCATGAGTTAGACTTGCTCAGCTTGTTCCCCTCCAAAAACACCATCTACACTTAAGGCTAAACTATGGGGATAATTATTGTATTGTAAAGCTTGTGTCTCCCTTTTCATTACATCCACAATCAAAGAGAAGAAGAAAGTAGGGGCAAATAGTTGGAAGATACAAATGAAAGATACTCCAAAACTGAATCAACATGTAAAAGAACAGCATATCTGAAAGAAGAGGAAGAGCAAAACAAAGAATCGTCACTAGGACATTAGAGATGAAAAGAAGCTAAGAAGTTCCTGATGCCTACCTCAGGCTAAATATACCTACCCTTGGGGTTCTCTGGGAACACAACTGATATAATACAAAGGATGAGTGACATACCTATGCTGAAAATGTTACAGCAATTATTAAAAGTGTAGTCAGGCTAACATGACAATCAAACAAATATGTTCCCTCTGAACCTAAATGATTTTGTGTGTCTGTTGACACTGCAGAAAAGTGCATGGCTAGCAATGTTTAAAGTTACTCAAGATGGAAAAAAATAAATCTGAAAATTTACATGTGACATTCATATACTGCAGTTTATGGCAAAGTATAGGTAGCTACTTAGTTAGCTATCTATGCAGTTAGAATCCAGATTGGTACAAGGAGTTGGAACTTTTACATTTGAATTCCAGGACCCCAAGATCTTAAGAGTCTGACAATCTATCAGCTGATATGGCATCTGAGGACACAACTGTAGTCATTGGACTGGCCGCCCTGGGCTGAAGAGCTAGAAGGGCAAAGTTAAACCCCTTTTGCCAACTTGACCTATCTGACCTCAAAATGTCCATTTATAAAAAATTGTAAATTAATAAACCATTTTGTAGATACTCCACCTAGACTCAGACTCATGAACAACTTTGTAGTTATGGAACTCTTATGACTTGGCAAACTTACTTCTAGGTGGTAATATTTATTACACAATTCACAAAGTTACCTTCAATCACAACAACATTACCTCCAAGAAGCAGACGCGACCTCTGCGCAGCATCCATGTTGCCACGACTTTGCCTGCAAAGCTGCTAGTCCAGCCGATTGTTCACTTTGGAAAGTTACCTGCCAAGAGCAAGTAAATGTAAGTAGGTACTTAGTAGCTACCCACTGAGGTAAATTCTTCAACTGGATAATGTCAATAATATTTATGAAATTGGAGAAAAATTTCTACCAAATTCGAGACTAGACTACACAGTGTAGCTAATGAATTAGATTACCACTTCCTGTGCCCAGTTTATCTATACAGTTTCTATAAACAGTAGGCTATATATACATATATTTCTGTTAAAGCTAGCCCGCATTTTGCCCAAAAAAAAATCCATGGCTCCCTAAAAATATTTCGTTCCTACCAATTCCAACTCTCAAAACCTGGTAGGACCAACCTTTAAATCGAACAGTAATTAGTGATAACAAGTACTGTAGTCTCAATGAGACAATGAAAAAATATGGAGATCTTGGCAATGCATTTAACTTGCATTGAATTCAGGTGCACAATCATTGTAATTCTCTTTAATTTTTAGAAACATTGCTTATTAACATGTCAATGTGGATGTCAACACCGATCAACTATAAAAATACAGAAATAGTTCAAGCTAGTGAAAGCAAAGTTGGAGTAATTGAGGGGAGTTGGAGACCCAATTGCTTCAAGAGTCTGAGTTGGAATTTAGAGCCCAACACTGACTTCAGAATGCCATTTTAGAGAATATCAATTTTTTTTCAAATTTATATATTCTGAATTTTTGGTCTTGAGTTGTAAAAGATCATAAGAGTTTTAGCAAATGTGGGCAAATTATAATTAATTGCAAAATCTCAAAATCTAAAAACCTACCTATTACAATTTTGTAACCTTTATTGTTTTTGTTTGCATTTAGTCTTTGCTTTTTTATTGTCACTTTAATGATCAGAATTACTGCACTCCCTTTCAAGACAAGAAAACCTGAAAATGTTGTAAGAACAAGGATGCCATATTTGATTTGGAAGGCCAACTGATGGCTCTGCACTGATTTCTCTTCTATCAGTTTATCGGGCTATAAATATTTTGGAAATAGGCTATTCCTATCAAAATCTGGCTATAAGAATGGATACAATGTTGCAACGAATTTTTCTCAGTGGCTCGCTCCGACAGAACACCTTCTGTCGGTAGCACCAAACCCACGTCAGCGCCCAACTCTGGGGCGTCTAAATGGTAGTTTAGAACTGCTACGAGGCGTAACATTCCTTATAGACAGCTTTTGGTGTTCTATCTTTTTTTTTCTTTTTAAGCTCCGCAACCTGGTACCTCAGGGTCCCAGCAGCAGCACTCCTCATTCTGGCACGACGAGCGCACCAACACATCAACTTCACTCTTAGGCCAAGAAACTGGAGAGGCTTTGGGTCATATTGATCCTCCAGAGGTGTTCTGTCATAGCGAGCCACTGAGAAAAATTCGTTGCAACATGCTATCCATTCTCAGTGGCTCGCTCCGACAGAACACCTTCTGTTGGTAGCACCGACATACCCAAGGCGAAGCAGGGAGGGGTTTCATGGCCTCCCCGAGTTGCTGGTGCGAAGGATCCTGATCTGAACTAATTTATTCTCTTGTACCACGTGATCTTTCCTTCAGACACTCCAGGAGTTTCAACATTTCCCAGGTGGTGACTGTCAGTCACGTCTTGGCCTTGAGGGTACCTGGTAACCATCTTTAGTATGTTGCCGTACCCCCGACCTTTAGCTTAAATATAAACTTATAATAGGCCTTCCTGGATTGTCTCAGAACAGATCTGTGAAAAAAAAAATCCTGTTAGGATAAAACTGTTCTGACCAGGCCTCTTGCTGCTCCAACCTTATGTGTGGGTTGAAGATTGGCCAGCGCACGAGGTCGTTTGTAGTTCGCATACTTCTGTGCTCCCTGGGCTACTGGTATTGCCTTGTCTGGCTCTTTCTAGAGCCGGAAGNTAATTTCAATCTTCTGTGCAGTGAAACTCAGAAGAAAATTTCTTATTTTTTCGGCATTACCGCAGGAAAATCTGCGTAGGAAAACACTACTTCTGGCAAGAAAACAAGGTGCAAGGCAGAGAGGAAGAAAACCTACCTAACAATACAGCAAAAGATGTGTCCTGATGTAACATCTACGGTCAGGTAACAGGAAATCACGGGGCGGGAGAGGCCCACTGACGTTCTGACAGGGAGATGTTTGGCCAGAATTTTCCGTGAGTCAAGCTGTTTATTTTAAGTACTTATTTTCCAAATACAAGTCCCCATTAGGTTAAAACCTTACCTAATGGTATGGATACCAAGCAAGGTGCATGATCAGAATCAGCACTGTCACAGTCTCTATGAATAAAGAAGTGAATTGGCTACATAAAATGGTAAAACATACTCATAATACCGAAGAACTATGCTGTATAGGCAATTATAAGAAGCAAAGACACTGACAAACAGACGTTGCAAGGTAGGGTACCCTGTCCGGTTCTAGTTAGTTTGCTCCTCCTGAACTTTGCTGAAGTAAACTCCATTAAATCAAGGTGGAAGTACATGCGTACCTACCTTGGGGCGTTACTCTATCTTTGCCCAGTGTAGCCAAGTCAGAAAAGGAATTGGGCATTTTCAAACACCAGGAGTATGAGCAGAAAACTGGTTTGACCCATGAGTTAGACTTGAGCCATCCGACACCGCAACCTTGATTTTGAACTTTTTTCAGCTTGTTCCCCTCCAAAAACACCCTCTAAACTTAAGTTAAGGCTAAACTATGGTGATAATTATTGTATTGTGAAGCTTGTGTCTCCCTTTTCATTACATCCACAAACAAAGAGAAGAAGAAAGTAGGGGCAAATAGTTAGAAGATACAAATGAAAGATATTCCAAAACTGAATTAACATGTAAAAGAATAGCATATCTGGAAGAAGAGGAAGAGCAAAACAAAGAATCGTCACTAAGACATTAGAGATGAAAAGAAGCTAAGAAGTTCCTGATGCCTACCTCAGGCTAAATATACCTACCCTTGGGGTTCTCTGGGAACACAACTGATATAATAGGCTACAAAGGATGAATGACATACCTATGCTGAAAATGCTACAGCAATTATTAAAATTATAGTCAGGCTAACATGACAATCAAACAAATATGTTCCCTCTGAATCTAAATGATTTTCTGTGTCTGTTGACACTGCAGAAAAGTGCATGGCTAGCAATGTTTAAAGTTACTCAAGATGGAAAAAAATAAATCTGAAAATTTACATGTGACATTCACTTACTGCAGTTTATGGCAAAGTATAGTTAGCTACTTAGTTAGCTATCTATGCAGTTAGAATCCAGATTGGTACAAGGAGTTGGAACTTTTACATTTGAATTCCAGGACCCCAAGATCTTGAGAGTCTGACAATCTATCAGCTGATATGGCATCTGAGGACACAACTGTTGTCATTGGACTGGCCGCCCTGGGCTGAAGAGCTGGAAGGGCGAAGTCAAACCCCTTTTGCCAACTTGACCTATCTGACCTCAAAATGTCCATTTATAAAAAATTGTAAATTAATAAACCTTTTTGTAGATACTCCACCTAGACTCTGGGAAAAAGCGCTGACTCAGACTCATGAACAACTTTGTAGTTATGGAACTCTTATAACTTGGCAAACTTACTTCTAGGTGGTAATATTTGTTACATAATTCACAAAATTACCTTCAATCACAACAACATTACCTCCAAGAAGCAGACGTGACCTCTGCGCAGCATCCATGCTGCCACGACTTTGCCTGCAAAGCTGCTAGTCCAGCCGATTGTTCACTTTGGAAAGTTACCTGCCAAGAGCAAGTAAATGTAAGTAGGTACTTAGTAGCTACCCACTGAGGTACATTCTTCAACTCGATAATGCCAATAATATTTATGAAATTGGAGAAAAATTTCTACCAAATTCGAGACTAGACTAAACAGTGTAGCTGATGAATTTGATTACCACTTCCTGTGCCCAGTTTATCTATACAGTTTCTATAAACAGTAGGCTATAAATACATATATTTCTTTTAAAGCTAGCCCGCATTTTGCCCAAAATAAACGCAATGGCTCACTAAAAATATTTCATTCCTACCAATTCCAACTCTCGAAACCTGGTAGGACCACCCTTTAAATTGAACAGTAATTAGTGATAACAAGTACTGTAGTCTCAATGAGACAATGAAAAAATATGGAGATCTTGGCAACGCATTTAACTTGCAATGAATTCAGGTGCACAACCATTGTAATTCTCTCTAATTTTTAGAAACATTGCTTATAAACATGTCAATGTGGATCTCAACACCGATCAACTATAATAATACAGAAATAGTTCAAGCTAGTGAAAGCGCAGTTGGAGTAATTGAAGGGAGTTGGAGACCCAATTGCTTCAAGAGTCTAAGTTGGAATTTAGAGCCCAACACTGACTTCAGAATGCAATTTTAGAGAATATCAATTTCTTTTTTTTTTTCAAATTTATATATTCTACATTTTTGGTCTTGAGTTGTAAAAGATCATAAAAGTTATAGCAAATGTGGGCAAATTATAATTAATAGCAAAATCTCAAAATCTGAAAACCTATCTATTACAATTTTATAACTTTCAACGTTTTTTGTTTGCGTTTTGTCTTTGCTTTTTTATTGTCACTTTAATGATAAGAATCACTGCATTCCCTTTCAAGACAAGAAAACCTGAAAATGTTGTAAGAACAAGGATGCCATATTTGATTTGGAAGGCCAATCAATGGCTCTGCACTGATTTCTATCAGTTTATCAGGCTATAAATATTTCGGAAATAGGCTGTTCCTATCAAAATCAGGCTATAAGAATATGGGTTACTAATGAGACTTCAAACCGATGCAAAATATAAGCAAAAATGTAAAGAAACGATATCATAACTAAACCCGCAGCATCATTCACTTGAATGAAGGACACTTCTATGTGTGGACAGAGACAGAAAAAGTTGACATACAGTGTGCTCGTGCTCACTTTCGTGACTGAACACGTTATGATGAGGGACATGTAAACTCGCCCTTAGATAACATAAAATATTGCACTTATAGCCCACATTGTAGTATGAAGTCATGTGACACGTAATAACAATGCCACCGGTCACAAGACTTCATATGCAAAGACAATTGATTCCCATATAATTCATTGTTTATTTATTTATTTTTTTTTTGGGGGGGGGGTAGAATATAACTAATTGAGTTGCAAAATCTCAAACTCTAAATACAGTATTAAATTTTTCTGACCTTTTCCGTAAAGCGGGACATTCACAGAATCATTCTCACCATTGGGAAGAATTGTCCATTAGCATAAGCACAATGTATAGGTATACAATTGGTATTAGGAACTGCTATAGGCATTTGTTGATCCACTGACAAGCTATTCCCATTTGCTATCAGACCTTTTTTGATCCCTTCAGTGTTTAGCTGTATTTTTATTTTCCTTGTTACCTATTTCTTCCACCCATATTGCTTAGATGCAATAAAAACAATTTTTAGGAGCAATAAGAACAATATTTACAAGCAATAAGAGCAATATTTATGCGCAATAAGAATAATATTTCGGTGCAATAAGTGTAATATTTAGGTGCAAGAAGAGCAATTTCTAGATGCACTAAAAGTAATTTATAGGAGCAATAACTGCAATATTTCAAGCGCAATAAATATGGGCTCTAGTACAGGAGAACCCCGTTTTCCCGGACAGCACGGGGGGAGCCTCTTCCAGGAAACTGAAATTTTCGGGAAAACGAGAAAATCTCAATGCCCGGAAAACCCCCTTTTTATGGGACATGTGTCTGGTAAATTGAAACTATTTCCGGAAAATTAAATGCCAGAAAAACCGTGGTTTGCCGCGCATTGGTGAACCCAAATGAAGCTATTTCCGGAATTGTCAGTCCACACAGCGTTTTTCATGTAAATCTAGGCATGAAGTACCTACCAAAAACTTGAGGCAGCATTAGTGCTATCACGACTTACAGTATTTTGCGAGTGATTGCATCCACGTTATCATACAAGTTTTCTTAATAACCTTTTCTGTAAGGGCATAAGCCGCAAAATCTTTGAAGACAGATACCTCATGTTAGTTCCGTCCTGCACAAGAAAGCTCCTTTCTGCTGCTACGCTAGTATTAGTGCTATCGCCACTCGCGCGATTTTGCGAGTGGTCGCACCCGCGTGATAGCAGAATCTTTCTCAATAACTTTTTCTGTAATTCCGTAAGCCACAAAATCTTTAGGGGGCAGTTACCTCATGTTAGTGCCGTTCTGCACAAGAAAGCTTGTTTCCGCTGCTACGATAGTATTAGTGCTACAGCCGCTTGCGCGATTTTGCGAGTGGTCACACCCGCACGATCGCACAATTTTCCTTAATAACTTTTTCTGTAATTGCATAGGCCACAAAATCTTTATGGGGCCAGTTACCTCATGTTAGTACCGTCCTGCACGAGAAAGCTTGTTTCTGCTGTTATGATGGTTAGCGCTATTGCGACTTGCGGAATTCATCACATTCACATTAAAAATCCAAAATTAAATCAATAAATTTGAATTTAAATCACTAAAATAGCACTTCTTAAACAAACACCACAATGTGCAGACGACAACTGAACGGAAATGACGATGGTTGTCTTCCATTTCCCGGAAGAGATGCTGCGCAATAGGCGAATTTCAGTATCTGCACGTCACATCCGGGAAATCTTTTGAAAGTTCAGACTTTTTCTGGGAAATGCCAAAGTTTTCCGGTATTCTGGCTTGGTTTCAATTTCCAGGAACATCCCGGGAAAACCCTGGAAAAGTAAAAATAGTCCGGGAAAACGAGAAGTCCGAGAAACCAGGTTCCGGGAAAACGGGGTTTCACCGTAGCTAATTACAGTGGAACCCTGTTTGGCCAGACAGCACAGGGGTAGCCCTTTCCGGGAAACTGAATTTTCCAGTAAAACGTGAAAATCTTCACTGCAAAAAAAAAAACTTGCTCGCCAGAAGTCTAGCCGGTACATTGAAACATTTCCTGGAATTTCAGTGACAGGAAATCCATGGTTTGCCACACATTGATGCACCAAATTGACCTTATTTCTGGAATAAGCACGCACCTCTATTTGCCGGACTTTTTCTGGCAAATACTGAATTTTTCCAGTATTCCGGCTAGGTTTCTGTTTGCCAGACCATTCCAAAAAACATCAGAAAAGTAAAAGAAAAGTCCGAGAAATCTAGCAACCGGGTTCCTGCAAACAGGGTTCCACTGTAATTAAAGTAAACCTGATAGAGCCTGTAGGACAAAAATGTCAGGTAGCTGTCTATATCTCCCTACATAAAGAAATTGCTCTATAGGCAAAGTGAGCACCAGATTGTCAGCTTTCCCACAATACTGTTCTGCCTACTGTGAAGTTAGGCCAATTACGGTGTAAAAAAAGAAACAACTACTCTAAAGGCATGGGGCGCTTCTCTTTTTTGGCTTATTTAGTGTGTTATAATCACATAACTACCTAAGTAACTACATTAAACGACACCATAGCCAAACATCTATTTTTGAACATAAAATAAAAGTTTGCCTCTTTGGATCAAATTCCACAATTTTCCCAGAATTTTACAACTTTTGTCTCAAATTCTATAACTTTTCCTTGATTAAAAGCACGATTTTGATTTTCCCCATTTTTCCCAGATTTCCAGAGTTTCCATGTAGGTGGGAAACCCTGTTACATAGTTTAAACAGAGTCTTGCCTAATGTTAAGTTACCTCGACTAACTCACATCTCCAGCCCCCCCAAAGCCTGGGCTGCCCCAGAGCCATGCAGCAATACTAGAGAGGCGAGCACGGTCCCGCATGTTGTCACTAGCAAGAGAACGCACAGATATGCACAGTAAACAAGCCCGAAAAGTGCGTAGTTCGCCACCTGGAAGCCACCAACAAACAAAACAGACTCGCATGGATGGTCTCTCAGCAACAGCAAAAAGCAGCAAGGGCATGTGGCACAGGGTAAGCCCCACCATGACAGAGAGCTAGACATTATGAGTAATTCTCTAGCATAGCGGCACCCCCAACATCACAGAAATCCCAAAAACAGCAACACCCACTAAAACAAACAAGACTAGGCCTACCCACACCCTCACTGCTGGTCCCCCAACAAACTTTGGGCGGAGTCCCCAAAACTTTCTGCCACCACAACACAGCAAGGCAACCAACTTCCAAGAAATACACAGCCAAGCCATAGATATATCAGCAGGTCAATAGGAAGCCAACACATACACAAACCTCACACATAATGAAACACTTCTCCCAAGTGACAAGCAAGACTTCCTTTGAATACATCCAAAGAGTGTAACAACACAACTTCATCTGGCAAAGAGTTCCAGAGCCTCACCCACCTAGATGGAAATGCCCCTCTTCTCCTTTAGTTCCAAAATGCAGGCAAACCAGCTTCAAAACATGGCCCGAGCTCCACAGTGGTTAGCCAGCAAAATCAAACCTATGCATCTCAACACAACCCACCTGCCACACAAGCACATTCCAGTATTTAATCTAATTTGCCCAGACCAACCTTGATTTCACTATAAGGTTGAACTACATCAACCTTTGACCATACTCAAGTTCTTTAGGTCCAGCAACAAACCTCGTCCACCTATGCTGAACCAACTCCAAAACATGGAGTCACCCAATCAAAGCCAGTGTTCCATATAGTTAACTGAACAATAATTGAGGACAGATGTGGGCTACAAAAGAGCTACCATAAACTCTGGTGACCTACACACTGTAGAACACAGGAGGCTTCCAGCCAGTCCAGCTGCCATACAAACCAATTGCCTTAGGCTATAGTCTAACAACACCCCAAAATCACGTGATTCAACAAGGTTAAATAGAGTATCTCCTACAGTAGGTAGCTATATGGGTGCAAGTAATAATCTTCCATGAGCTGGGCATGGCAATACTTCATAAACACACTCTCCTGAGTGTCCTCACCATTCAAAACCAAGTTCCCAGACTTTATAACCTCAAGGTCACCATAGGAACCCAATCTAACCTAGGTTAGGTACCTATTGTGTTGCTGGCAAGCCTATATGACGCCGGTTATTTTTCCCATAGAAAAACAACAGGAACATCAAATTCAAATATCTGAAAAACTACCAATTTCCAACGGCTTTGACCTATTAATTCGGGCTCAGCACATGAAAATATATGGGATTACATAGGATAGGTAGCTATGGAATATATATATATATACAGTGGAACCCCGTTTTCCCGGAACCCGGTTTCCCGGACTTTTTTCACTTTTCCGGGGTATTCCCGGAACGTTCCGGGAAACTGAAACCAAGCCGGAATACCGGAAA
>LQNS02277096.1:4582156-4611702 GCA_001587735.2 Parhyale hawaiensis | reverse complement strand
GGGCACATCGATCCGCACTCTGCAGTTATTGAGAGTGGTTTTGAGGTGTGGCTCGCCTCAATCCTTCAGGTAACTTATTTTCTGTAGCAATTTGAAGGCGCCAATTCCTTAAGAGGCCGATCGGTGTTGTCTCTACCCTATTTATGCAATTTTCCCATTTAAAAAATTCTCAAACTTTGAGTACAGGGAATTGAAATTTACAACTTGCAGGACATATTAAAAATTTCTTTGGCTACAATTTGAGCCTTAGCTGACCTTCCTAGTATCAATGGTTTGTCTGGCAGCAGTTTTTTAATGGAGAGGTGTAAAAGTGATCAGAGACTAACGCCTCTACCCTACCAAATTCAAAAACTTTAAAAGTTGCAAAGTTTTTCAAATTTCCAAAAGTGAATCTGTTTTGAGAATAGATTCTCAAAGAGCCAGTTAAAATCCAAGTTTATTTCATAAATTTAGACAAGTAGCTACTGTACCTGAACAGATCAAATATATAGAGATGAACATGTTTCAAATCTTTTCTGAGCTAATAATCTTCCCAAAGTAAGCAGCTTCTTCTGAAATAAACAAAAGTTTTTTCACTATCACTGCTGCTAACTAAGTTAACTTACAGATGACTAAAACAGAATTGGTGAGTGTGACTTTTTACAAACTCCTGGACCTATAATTACAGTCCCAAAACTTCTTGACTGAAGAATAATACTATGATGCATTGCTCAGTATTCAGCAAGCAATGGCTTCATTTAAAACAGTGGAATAAACTACAAACCTAGCTAAAATTTCATGATAAAATGTTAGAAGAAATTCCCCCATTGAATATAGGTAGCTACTGATCATACACACACACCACTCTAGACGCAAACAATATATGTATATCTAGACAATAAATATGCACTGCAGACAATAAAAGTATTAGTGACATTACTTACGATATGTTATCACCCGGGTTTTAGCCTGTATTAAGACAATAATGCAGTAAATCGGGCGTAAGCCACGTGAGAAACGCGCAGGAAGAAGTGATGATGAGCCGTAAGACGAGCGCATTGACGTGGTCACGTCTTAAGTAACAGAAGCTACATTGATAACCCAGGAAGCTAGGCGTCTTTTTGTGGCCACGCTCGTGGTCAGAATCACCGTGATCATGATCATCGTGATCACTGAGAAACACAAGAACGGTCAACGATTTTGTAAACAAACCTGAGACGCCACGTCAATTTTTGAAAAATATATTTTTTACGGAAACTAGTAGGGATTATGAGCCTTTATTTATTTTAAAACGAATGCATAACTGAAATAGCAGTACTTAGATACTTTTGAACATACGCAGGTATAAAACTAAAGAAACTATAATTTTGGAAGTCAATATTACAAACAATCATCATAACATAATTCAATTTATCCCTATATATGAGTAGACATAACGACCCCGCATTTCAAATTTTGAATTTTTACTTGTCCAACGGCTGGAATTAATCTTTGATCACGCATGATTAGCCTACGGAGGAAATCACGCTGCGATCAATTCTCATCACTGATCACGGTTGATTGCTATCAGAACCACGTCAAAACGCGGTCACAAAAACATGCGAGTCATGCTCGATCAGGGGAATCATCCGCGCGGTGGTAACAAAAAGACGACTATATGTATTGCTTGTTTTAACCGGGATTAAACCCACCTGATTGAGTTATAAAGCAATTGAAGATATTGCAAAAGTTGTAATTAGATTTCTGATGTACTAAACTTTTGGGTTGATTCCTGGTAAGATCACAGTTGAATAATTAAAAAACAAAGGATGGCCAAAGAACCTCTTCAATACAATAGAAGACACCTCACAGGTTTTCTCACGGCGGGTCTACACGTGATATTAGCATGTATTTTGAACGTGTTGACTCATCAAATCGTCTGAGTGTGTTACTGTGCAGTAGACTCAGAAGAAAAGTGCACTGTTCTGCGAGGTGTAGCACTCCTAAATCCACAGGCTTAGTTCGGCGGCGGCTTTAGCGGCTATCGTGAAGAAAACCTCTTCCTAACTTTATTATATGTCCTCGTCCTTGACATTACACTGTCTTACATTATTCTAGCCGAACATCCAGCTTTCCTAGTTTTTGAAAGTTTCCCGTCTAATGGCGATGGCACACGCTCGTCAAAAGAACGAGTATCATCATCTTTTCGTCCGAAAGTTATGTTGAACACTTGTAAACACGGCTTTGAGCTCGCCAAGAAATGGTCCAAAAATATTTACCGTCACTTCAGTTTACTCCGCAAGTGCCGTTAGTTAAGTTTCGACCATATCGTTATTTCTTGAGGGATTTATAACTGAAAGTTCTTTGCAAGTGTGTACTATTTAAATGGTCATGTCAACACATTCGGACGAAAAGATGGTGATACTCATTCTTTTGAATAGCGTGCGTCATCGCCATTACTCTGTTTTACCTTAACTGTCTGACAGCCCTACGGCCGTGCTCCCACGTTCATCATCGTAACGCGTTCAGTCAAACTGATGGACGCGACGCGTTGATTTGATAGAAGTAGCTGCGGCAAACGCGGGGGACTGAAGCATGTCCCATTTTTGAACACGCTGCCCTAATCAAGTTCAGTAAATAGAATCTATAAATACTAAATTTATAATCCATAGCAGTTTCAAATCATGAACAAGCCGACAAAATGCATTTTTAGCATCACTTTAATGATCAGAATCACTGTACTCCCGTTTAAGACAAGAAAACCAGGTAACCTAAGATGTAAGAACACAGACGCCATATCTGGTTTGGAAGCCCAGTATTGCTCTGAGATGATTTCTCTTCTATCGGTTCATCAGGCAATTAATATTTTGAAAATAGGCGGCTATTAAGAAAATCTGGCCATAAGATTATGGGATACATACGTGACTTCAAATCGACGTACACGATATATAAGCAAAAACGTAAAGAAACGTTATCATAACTGAACGCGTCATTCATTTGAAAGAAGGACACTTTTACATACGTGTGGATAGAGACCGTAAAACGTGACGCACAGCTCGTGTTCATTTTTGTGATTGACCGCGTTACGATCAGGGACGTTTGAACAAACATTATATAACACACATTATACTCATCGTCAGAATCACTGCCGTTAGGGACGTCGCTGTAAGATGTGTTCCAAAATTGCGGAAATATCCCTCAGTTGCTAGATAATACTTGTTAACGAAACTGACTTGACGGTGAAAAATTTAACATTTTGCTGATGCGCACAGCTGTGTTGACGACGCAAAAAAAAAAAAAAACTCTGAAAAATGGATGAGTGAATACGTTCAAAGTATTAACATTTTAACCGGCTTTAAGCAGTTGGACTTATAGTGAGGTGCTATGGGGGCACTCAAGGCATTGAGCGTACCGACAAGGTGAATGAAAGTTTGGTAGAGAACTATTCGATATACAGTATTACAGATAAATACCAGTAGTAAGTAAATGCAGGGTACAGAAAAATAACACTCGTACAATCTTCATAGCTGAGCTGTGGGTATCACGTCTTCTGGAGACGTGGAGCTGAATGATTTGCAGATTCGTCGCCATGGACCCAATCATGAGAATGCCAGGGGCACGATGCGAAGTAAAGGTGCCAACAGAGATGGGTATGTAGCAGCTAGTTACTGTAACGGCTTAAGTACCGGGCGTTACTTTTTGTAACGAGCAACGGTACCGCCTTAGCAATTTTAGAAACGTAACGAGTAACGGTAACGCTTGGGTGCATTTTAGCAAAAGTAACGGAAATTGCCGTTATCGTTCCTCGTTACATTTTCAAAATTTGCGAAAATACAAAAGATGAGCTGTTGTCAAAAAGAAAGTTATGCTAAAAAAGTGGTATCACGATTTAAAGGAGGTATACGCACGGCAATTAAATTATAACCATAAATTGAGGTTTCATACAAATACTTTAGAATTAAGGTGAGAGTCTCCATTTCTAAAAGTTTACCTTAAACTTTTGTCCATAAAGACACGAATGAGATGCACGGTTATTCATCTGTGAGTTCAAACTCACTAGATATTATTCACACGACTCTTTGCAACGAGAGTTAAATCCAGGTACGAACTTAAATCATTTATTTTTTGATTACTGTTCGCACAAGTTTAGATATGCAGATAAAAAAAGAGAGTTGTGTCCGTAAAATAATATGATAGATATATCAAGATTTTCTGCGTCCTGTTTTATGTTATTGTATTAAATTTAAAGATGGATTGCTCTCTTTACTTGTTTCTTCAATTGGTCGCACATATCAATCCAGAAAGTGTCAGAAACAAGTTCGATTAATGCCACGGTAGCATCTTACCTTCAAGCCAAATTTGCTTTCTAGCGCAGTCAGGTGGATCTCTCTGCGTGACATTCGCTTATAAGAATCAGTCGAATATACCAATTAGAACGCCTTGTGGCGTAAGACCAACACCCGCGGTGGAGGCAAACTCACCGCTGTCAGTTTTACGGCCAGATAACTTAAAACTTTTCCATTTTCACATCTCAGACAACCCACCTGACTGCGTGAAAAAATAAACATATACAGGGTGTTTTTTTATTGTACGGACAAATTTCAACCATAAGTAGAAAATCTCAAAATAAATCGATTTTTCACGAGTGATAAAATGCCCAAAACTTCTTAGTTTTCGAGTTCTAATGACTTGAAGAAATTTTAAACTGTAAGTAAGATAGTACGTGCGCGCCAAGGTTGACACTAAGTCTAATTTTGATAGTTCGGCACGTTTTGAGACCCCACCAAAGCAGTTTTCATTATCTTTACACCAAAAACTGTAAGTATTTTACGGTTAGGAAAAATATCTGCTGTTTCAAGCTCAGCATTTAACGTAATCACCCTACTGTATGGCGGACAGTACGTCGTCCGAGTTTATAGCATGATTTTGGACCTTGTATAGGTACTGTACAATTTTCAGAGTGGTTCATGTAGCAGCGAGTAAGAAATCATGATTTCTCTTAACTGATTCTGTTCACAGATGAAGCGTATTTTAATTTTCATAATTATCATCATTGGGCTCAAGCTTGATAATACTCATGTCCTTAGCCCAAATAATCATCAACATCGATTCAGAGTAAACCCGTGGGCAGGAATGTGGTCGGGAAACGTGCGTAACTAGCGCTAACGCTGGCGTGCACGTAGCATCATTATTATTATTATTATTATTAAAACTTCACGCTTGGGCTCCCACGGACAGGTAATACAACCCAAATGAAGCATTTGCAACACCGGGAAGCCCAATACGCTGCTAAAGGAAATCCAGCANGTATTTTCCGATGATATTCCTACGGGATATTCCCAAAATAGTGCAAAAAACAATATCCATGAGATATCGCTTTCTAATATCTAGCGAATGTAGACTGACAAAGTTCCGGGAATAACAAGGGAATAAAAAATGTTACACGGGA
Organism: Parhyale hawaiensis; assembly: GCA_001587735.2. Lineage (NCBI taxonomy): Eukaryota > Metazoa > Arthropoda > Malacostraca > Amphipoda > Hyalidae > Parhyale > Parhyale hawaiensis. The sequence goes on along the minus strand of LQNS02277096.1, from coordinate 4,606,295 downwards.
ACGACCTTGCATTTCAAATTTTGAATTTTTACTTGTCCAACGGCTGGAATTACTCTTTGATCACGCATGATTAGCCTGCGGAGGAAATCACGCTGCGATCAATTCTCATCACTGATCACGGTTGATTGCTATCAGAATCACGTCAAAACGCGGTCACAAAAACATGCGAATCATGCTCGATCACGGGGAATCATCCGCGCGGTGGTAACAAAAAGACGACTATATGTTTTGCTTGTTTTAACCGGGATCAACCCACCTGATTAAGTTATAAAGCAATTGAAGATATTGCAAAATTTGTAATTAGATTTCTGATGTACTAAATTTTTGGGTTGATTCCTGGTAAGATCACACTTGAATAATTAAAAAACAAAAGATGGCCAAAGAACCTCTTCAATACAATAGAAGACACCTCACAGGTTTTCCCACGGCGGGTCTACACTTGATATTAGCATGTATTTTGAGCATGTTGACTCATTAAATCGTCTGAGTGTGTTACTGTACAGTAGACTGACACAGAAGATAAGTGCACCGTTCTGCGAGATGTGGCACTCCAAAATCCACAGGCTTAGTTCGGCGGCGGTTTTAGCGGCTATCGTGAAGATAACCTCTTCTTATCTTTATGATATGTCGTCGTCCTTGACATTACACTGCCTTACATTATTCTAGCCGAAAATCCAGCTTTCCTAGTTTTTGAAAGTTTCCAGTCTAATGGCGATGACACACGCTTGTCAAAAGAACGAATATCGTTATCTTTTCATACGAAAATTATGCTGAACACTTGTAAACACGGCTTTGAGCTCGCCAAGAAATGGTGCAAAAATATTTACCGTCACTTCAGTTTACTCCACAAATGCCGTTAGTTAAGTTTCGTACATATCGTTATTTCTTGAGGGATTTATAACTGAAAGTTCTTTGCAAGTGCATGCTATTTAAATGGTCACGTCAACACATTCGGACGAAAACATGGCGATACTCAGTCTTTTGAAAAGCGTGCGTCATCGCCATTACACTGTTTTACCCTGTCTGACAGCCCTACGGCCGTGCTTCCACGTCCATCATCGTAACGCGTTCAGTCAAACTGATGGACGCGGCGCGTTGATTTGATAGATGTAGCTGCGGCAAATGCGGAAGACTGAAGCATGTCCCTTTTTTTAACACGCTGCATTAATCAAGTTCAGTAAATGGAAACTATAACTACTAAATTTATCCTCCATAGCAGTTTCAAATCACGAACAAGCGGACAAAATGCATTTTTAGCATCACTTTAATGATCAGAATCACTGTACTCCCGTTTAAACAAGAAAACCAGATAACCTAAGATGTTGTAAGAACACGGACGCCATATTTGATTTGGAAGCCCAGTATTGCTCTGTGTTGATTTCTCCTCTATCGGTTCATCAGGCAATAAATATTTTGAAAATAGGCTGCTACTAAGAAAACCTGGCCATAAGATTATGGGATACATACGTGACTTCAAATCGACGTACACGATATATAAGCGAAAGCGTAGAGAAACGTCATCATAAATGAACGCGTCATTCATTTGAAAGAAGGACACTTTTACATACGTGCGGATAGAGACAGAAAAACGTGACGCACAGCTTGTGCTCATTTTTGTGATTGAACGCGTTACGATCAGGGACGTTTGAATAAACCTTATATAACACACCTTATACTCATCGTCAGAATCACTGCTGTTAGGGACGTCGTTGTAAGATGGGTTCCAAAATTGCGGAAATATTCGTAAGTTGCTAGATAATACTTGCTGACGAAACTTATTTGACGGTGAAAATTTTAACATTTTGCTGATGCACACAGCTGTGTTGACAACGACGCAAAAAAAAAAAACTCTGACAAATGGATGAGTGAATACGTTCAAAGTATTAACGTTTTAACCGGCTTTAAGCAGTTGGACTTATAGTAAGGTGCTATGCGGGCACTCAAGGCATTGAGCGTACTTCAAGGTGAATGAAATTTGGCAGAGAACTATTTCGATATATTACAGATAAATAACAGTTGTAAGTAAATGCAGGGTACAGAAAAATAACACTCGTACAATCTTCATGGCTGAGCTGTGGGTATCAAGTCTTCTGGAGACGTGGAGCTGAATGATTTCCAGATTCGTCGCCACGGACCCAATCATGAGAATGCCAGGGGCACGGTGCGATGTAAAGGTGCCGAAATAGATGGGTATGTAACTAGTTACTGTAACGGCTTAAGTACCGGGCGTGTCTTTTTGTAACGAGTCACGGTACCGCCTTAGCAATTTTAGAAACGTAACGAGTAACGGTAACGCTTGGGTGCATTTTAGCAAAAGTACCGGAAATTGCCATTATTCGTTCCTGGTTACATTTTCAAAATTTGCGATAAATACAAAAGATGAGCTGTTGTCAAAAAGAAAGTTACGCGGAAAAAGCGGTATCACGATTTAAAGGAGGTATATACACATGGCAATTAAAGTATAACCATAAATTGAGGTTACATACGAATACTTTAGAATTAAGGTGAGAGTCTCCATTTCTAAAAGTTTACTTTAAACTTTTGTCCATAAAGACACGAATGAGATGCACGGTTATTCATCTGTGAGTTCGAACACACTAGATATTATTCATACGACTCTTTGCAATGATAGGTAAATCCAGGCACGAACTTAACTCATTAATTTTTTATTACTATTTGCACGAGTTTAGATATGCAGATAAAAAAAAGAGAGTTTTGTCCGTAAAATAATATGATAGATATATCAAGATTTTCTGCGTTCTGTTTTATGTCATTGTATTAAATTTAAAGATGGATTGCTCTCTTTACTTGTTTCTTCAATTGCTCGCACATAACAATCCAGAAAGTGCCAGAAACAAGTTCGATTAATGCCACGGCAGCATCTTACCTTCAAGCCAAGTTTGCTTTCTAGCACAGTTAGGTGGATCTCTCTGCGTGATTTTCGCTTTTAAGAATCAGTCGAATATACCAATTAGAACGCCTTGTGGCGTAAGACCAACACCCGCGGTGGAGGCAGACTCACCTCTGTCAGTTTTACGGCCAGATAACTTAAAAATTTTTCCATTTTTCACATCTCAGACAACCCACCTGACTGTGTGAAAAAATAAACATATACAGGGTGTTTTTTTTATTGTCCGGACAAATTTCAACCATAGGTAGAAAATCTCAAATTAAATCGATTTTTCACGAGTGATAAAATGCCCAAAACTCCTCAGTTTTCAAGTTCTAATGACTTAAAGAAATTTTAAACTGTAATGTCGCAAAAAGGTTAGAATCTGAGAGCTTATTTGAAGTAAAGTAATTTTAATTATAAAATTCAATGTAACTATTTCAAATTTCCAATTCTCATGCCTGCCTGACGGCAACACTAAAAATTCCGGAAACGACGAGGCGCGTAAAATGTGGCGAAGTCCTTCTTGTTCGTTGTGCCGTGGTCTGGAGTGTTTCGAAATGTGTTACACTTATTGAAGAATGGAAGTGCATGAAAAACGCACTATCCTTTCGAACACCCTTGCACAAATATTAAAATTCATCTACAAACTGGAAGGTAAGCATGAGTCGCCTAAACGTTGTTGTTATCTTATGTTTTGCATTTAATCTTTTGTTTTTCCCTTTGTTGTTTTGCCACGGTAAGTAGGATACTACTTGGTTGACACTAATTTCGATAGTTCGGCACGTTTTGCGACTTCACCAAAGCAGTTTTTATTATCTTTACACCAAAAACTGTAAGTATTTTACGGTTAGGAAAAATATCTGCTGTTTCAAGCTCAGCATTTAACGTAATCACCCTACTGTATGGCGGACAGTATGTCGTTAGAGTTTATAGTATGATTTTGGACCTGGTATAGGTACTGTACAATTTTCAGAGTGGTTCATGCTGCAGCGAGTAAGGAATCATGATTTCTCCTATAACTGATTCTGTTCCCAGATGAAGCGTATTTTGACTTTCATAATTATCATCATTGGGCTCAAGCTTGATAATACTCATGTCCTTAGCCCAAATAATCATCATTGATTCAGAGTAAACCCGAGGGCAGGAATGTGGTCGGAAAACGTGCCGAACTAGCGCTAACGCTGGCGTGCACGTAGCATCCTACTCAAAGTATGAAATTTCGTCAAGTCATTATTACTCAGAAACAAAGGGGTTTTGGGCATTTTATCACTCGTGAAAATCGATTTATTTTGAGTTTTTCTACCTATGGTTGAAATTTGTCTGTACAATAAAAAAAACACCCTGAATATAGTATATTACTACTCAATTTCTGCCTCTTTTTGAGCGGACAGACAACAAAATTCATCGCCGTCATTTTTTGTGACAAACTAATTCTAGTTTTTTGGCAGTGCTCATATCTAGGTCAACCCACCTGGCTCCCTACAAAAAATGATAAACATTGCTCAACTCCTTCTGTCTCTTCTTGGGCAGAGTTACAGATTCAATGCCGTCATTTTGGATGGCCAGCTAATTGAAAATTTCTGTCATTTTTCACACGTTAGTCAACTCACCCGACTGCCTACAAAAAACTTAATTATTGTGACTCAACTCCTGCTTTTTTTGGTGGACAGACAACAACATTCATCGTCGTCATTTTTGATGGCCAGCTAAATCTAGTTTTTTTTTTTTTGGCATTGGTCACATCTAGGTAAACCCACCAGACTCCCTGCAAAATATTATGAACGTTACTCAACTCCTATTTCTTTTTTGGTGGACAAACAAATAAACTGTATATATAAATGCAAATTTACTTAAATCTTCAACGAAAACATCATCACCGCCCTTTGCTTCACTCGCCGGTGATAACAATCTCCTAAGCTGGATGGTTACTCAAGCTCCTTTGATCTCATTAGTGAATGGCAAATTAGTGAGTCCGGCCGTCAAATGTCTCTGCATAGAGTTTGTGATACTGCCTCGTCATATTTTACTCTCGGGCTACCAAAATTCTATAATGAGACGCTCTGTTTGATAACTTGTAGGTGTCAGTACAGTTTCGGCGCAATAACACTCTCTATCTTAATTGACGCGTAAATTGCCATCGAGAATATGGATTCTTTCCATGCATCGAGTGCTACAGTGCAAATAAAAACTATGCTCTCAAATCACTGGATACGTTCAGGACTGTCTAGGACAATAATGCTGCTTTTTGCCTGCAGACCGTAATTTTGCAGCACAGCAGAATATAACAGGACCTTGACTGTGGAAGAAATTATATTAGCGGCAAAAACTGAAACTGTGTATGACATGTGCGACAATGAACAATGTGGAAAGGGCTATACTTCATGAAAAAGGAAACTAATAAAAACATATATTAGTAAGAGTGAAGCGAAGTAGAAGCTACAAATATATGTGCATATACAGTACGTCGCATCTAAGAACACATCGTATATGGCTTTTTAACTAAATTCATGTTTCAAGCCACTATAGCATATGCAGTTATCAATAGGCTACATAGCACTGAATGTTATTTCAAATTATGAAGTAATACCTGTGCCATAATCCCAAGTAGGCCTGATGATAAATTAATAAACAAACAAACGGTTTCACTAAACAAAGCGACCCAAAAATAACAATACTCTAAAATAACTGTTCTTGCAGTCGCAAGGAGTGCGTCTAACGGACAGAAGTACGTATATACGAGTATTGACGTAGGGTAAATTGCAAAATTAAATTTAGCCAAACTAACTTATTTTTGGTGCCCTAAAACTCAATTCCCATCAACTACCATTGACCTCTATACACGAAATTGTATTTCCTGCTGATGAACTCATTTCTTGCATCGCCACGAACAGTCTACTTTTTTGGAATCGCTATCTTGTCTAAAAATTATTTTATCAATTTGCCATTAGGCCCACATGAGAATTTGAGTGGAAAATTAAAAATATTGTAAGCTATGGTCAATACATATTCCTCTGAAGTAGCAAATGAATTTTAAAGAGCTCTCTATTCAGACTTGCGTCTAAGCTGGCGAGAGTTGGATGTTTTCTCGTCAGAACGAAGATAACACTAGAAAATTTTTTAGGAATACTTAACGATCCAAGTATCAAATACGTTTTAGAATTATTTCTCACTGGATTAGCACTGCTTGAATTGATTTGCGTGATTTAAATAAATTTTCTAATGACTTTGCTGTGAAAAAGGGACAAAGTGATGTTCAATTTTTCTTACAGTTTCCTGAAGCATGTCTGTAATACTTACTGCATCCAGAAGTATATCTACTTCACCGGTATTTTTTCTACCCAAGAAAAAAGGGGCTCCATCTACAATGAAGAGCTAGTGGTACTCACCTTCCATACATCATTACAAAATCAAGTAGGCTGATATAATCTGCATTGCAGGGTTGAATCATGACTATGAAGAGCAATAAATTCCTCCATGAGGTCCTTTGCCGTTGTTTTACGGCAGGATACACCAATATTGTAATATGGTGTAAAAAAGAATGAGATACACCACTGTTAAAAAATATTTACAAAATTTCGTGTCATCAGGGTCTTGGATGTAGCTTTTGCCAGTCTCGGTCGGTTAATGCGAAAATATTTTCACAATACATTTTTTGAAGACGCAAATTCGACTCCTTAGTTGTCGGTTACATGAAAGTGAAATTCACTGCTTAGTTTCTTAGTTTATTAACGCATATGGAAATCTACTACGTCCCAAAAAGAGCTGAAAAAAGTGTAATAGAAAATCCACGACGTACAAATAGCCTTCGCATGTTGGGAAGTATTCATTGTGTATACTACAGGCATTAAATTTCCTTCCTGACAGTTCTCTTGAATTGAAAATAGAGATCTGTTTCAAAAATGCTTGACTTGTACTTTCATTATCATGAAGATGTTATTATGAACTCTATCTCTATGATGACAAAAGATTCAAGTTTTAGCCGACTTTGATCTACTTTATAACTGTAGCAAATACTGTATTATGTTCAGGTTATTTATAGAATAAGAATTCAGATGAAACGAGTAAAGAAGTAACGGTCGTTACTGGAACGGTAACGCCCCGTGCAATTGCATGGCAGTAACGAGCAACGGTAACGCCCCGGTAATTTTATGGAAGTAACGAGTAACGGTAACGACCCCCGATATCACGTAGCGGTGCCCATCACTGGGTGCCGAGCTGTAGCGGGGCAACACCATAGAATCGTGTGCAAAGTCAGATGTGAGCAACCAGAGACGAAGATACAGAGAAGACAAGGCGATGAAGTACACTCAGCGTGCAGAGCGCAGCTTTTATATAGTTCGAGAAGCGCATTAAGTCGGGACGCAGCGAAGAGTGCAGCTGGCTGGGAGGAAGCGAGTCGGGATGCAGCCTAGAGTGAAGCAGACTGGAGGCCATATAGGGCCTCCGGACAGAATTATTGCTGCGCAGTTTCTTCGGCGATGTTGTAGTCGTGCAGCAGCAGACTTCAAGTTCAGAGCGGAACTTGATCTTCAAGCTAAAACTGGAGCTCGAGAGGGAACTGAAGATATGCGAGAATGCGGTTCTTATATAGTTTATCAACGGGCGCAAGTAGCTCCCAGGAGCGCGCAGAAACTGGCCAATGCCAGCGCGTAAGTCATCGCTCGTTGACTGCACTGTTGAAATGTCGGGTTGCGCCTCGAAAACGGGAGCCTAAAAGAAAGCAGTGGCGAGCGCTTGATGAGGTTTGATATGATATATGCAAATACTCCACTTACCGACGATGAGGTTGTTAACAGGATATTTACATATCAACACCTTCAGTGGGAACAGTGTCGAAGGCTTTGCTCAAATCATTCAGCAAAGCCACCGTGCGGTCAGGGGGTTTAGGCTTGTTCATGACATGGGTTGCTTGGAAGGAAAGGGGTAGCAGAGCAGATATTGTGGAATGCATGGGTCGGAAGGCACGTTGGTGAGGAGCGGGTTGGAATGCCTCATAGATGAAAGGTAGCAGAAGGCGCTCCAGGACCTTGGCAGTAGGGCACAGGAGCGATATTGGGCGGTAGGAGGTCCCTTTGTCCGCAGGTTTGGATGTTTTTAGAATAGCAATTATGTTTGCTAATTTCCAAAGAGCGGGGATGTCGGCGTGAGCAAGGGAGAGATTGTATAGTCTGATCAGATAAAGGAGACCTCGAGAGTCAAGGTGCTTAATATGTAAGATAGATAACTGGTCAGGGCCTATAGCTGTAGAGGTCCCAGAAGCACCAATAGCCCCTCCAACCTTAGAGGGTGTGAAAGGGGTGAAACTACGATCAATGAGATGACGCTTTTGGAGAATGCGACTGGATCGTCTGGGTGAACGGGCTAGGATAGGAGGATAGGCAGTAGTAAATTGCCTGCAGAAGCCAGTGGCAATGTCTCCGTTACGGGTAAACGTGTGATTTCCAAAGAAAATCGGTCGGTTGAGAGGCACGGAAGACCGCTTCCCTGATAAAGATCGGAGGAGGGACCAAAATTTGTTGGGATTGCTCTATTGCTCCTGGGTGGTTTGTTCCCAGGCCTCCCGGGCAGCGCTGCACATGAGGCGACCAGCTTCATACTGCAACTGAGGAAGGGCAGGGTCTCAAGGTGTAGTGGCGCGGAAGTGGTCACGGCGGGTGATAGCGTCTTTGGCTTCCAGGGTGAGCCGAGAAATGTACTCCCTACGGTTGTGGGCTGGTTGTGATGCTTTGATTGGCAGCTGATGGAAGGGCACGATTGAGAGTCTTCAGTCCGTCGCTACAGGAGGAAGGGAGTGAGAGAGAAGCGATTAGTTCCTCACTCTCGCGTGTGAATTCCTCCAAGTTGGCCCTCCTGAAATTGATGAAGGTGCGTCTAGGACCGGGAGGTGAAGAAAAACTGGATTCAGCAGCGATTAAGTTAGGTAGGTGGTCAGAAAGAAAGAAAGAAAGAAAGAAAGAAAGAAAGAAAGAAAGAAAGAAAGAAAGAAAGAAAGAAAGAAAACTCGTATATTTCTCCCCGAGGGAAGGTGCGCATTCCTTTAGCATGTGATCCCGAGCCGAGGTTCTCCGGTTTTGCTTTCAGATCCTCCGAAGTGCACCGCCTTCTTCTTGACCAGGACCCCTATGGGGGCACTGATCCATCGGGCATGTTTCATTTCTTTCTTCGGAGGGTGGCTGGTGTGCTCGCAGCCCCGCTTGCTTCCGTTTTCCGTCGAATGTTGCGGCTGGGCTGTTTTCCTAAGTGCTGGCGTGTTGCCCATGTGACGCCTGTTCCGAAGGGCTCGGTTTCATCCCATACCTCTGATTATAGACCCATCTCGATCACACCTGTTTTGTCGAAAGTTTNCTACCCTAATGGGGTTCCCCTTACGGTCTGGCAGGCCGGTAGCGTGGTATCTACTCTCCTTGGGCAGGGTTCGATTGGTTAGTAATAGAAGTTAGATAAAGAGGTTCTACACTCACACTCACCAGCCGGTAGAAAAGCCGAGCTTGATGCCGTGAAAACAGTACTTTTCCAATATCCGGGGGATGTGCAGAGAGTAATTGCCTTCAGCAGATAAATTTGACGAACAACCTCCGTAGAGAATAGCAGTCGAACTGAAAATGCGCGAGAATGCTGTTCTTATATAGTTTATCAACGGGCTCAAGCAGCTCCCAGGAGCGCGCAGAAACTGGCCAATGCCAGCGCGGAAGTCATCGCTCGTTGACTGCACTGCTGAGATGTCGGGTTGCACCTCGAAACCCGGAGCTTAAAAGAAAGCAATGGCGAGCGCTTGATGAGGTTTTATATGATATATGCAAATGCTGCACTTACCGACGATGAGATTTACTGCTGTGGTTCTTTGCTATACTGTAATGAAGATGGAAAGACCACTACAGGCTGTTGAAGAACGTTTTTCTCAAGATTTGCCCCGCTAACACACGACGTGGAATCAACGTTGTGATCTGATGCTCAATATGCTATACACATTGCTTTGTGGTCTCCGGATAACGTTGTTAGCACGTCGTATCGCCACGTGCTGGGCACGTCCCTAGCACCTTGTACCTGGCGGTCCTTTGGTAAGTGGTGATACAACGTGCTGGATACGTCCCTAGCACGTTATGATGCGACGTGCTAAGAACGTGCCCAGCACGATGTGTTACGACGTGCTAACAACGTTATCTGGAGCTGACTTGACGATGTCAGGTAGATATGAAGGATGTCATAACGTTGTCAGCACGTTGTCTCACAACGTACTGGGCACAACGTTATCTGGAGTCCACAGATCAACGGGTTTAGCACGTTGAGCCACCAAAACACGACATGATATTGACGTAAAATCAATTCAAATTGTTAGCTGGGTTTCAACTGAAGCAAGAAAGGTTTTACTAGCGTGGCCAATGGAAGTTGCACGATTGATTCGACACAAGTGGCTGTCTGATGTGATCTCATTAGTCCCTTTTTTAACAATGGGTGTTACTTCTATACAAATAACTTATATTTGGTCAATGCTCTAGAATTATGTTACGATGTTATGATATGTTATTTTCAGAGCTAGGACTACCGAATGAAATTCGTTATTTCGGTAATACCGGCGGTAGATTCATCTACCGAACTACCGAATCTGTATCTAATCTTCTACCGATACCGAATGGATCTATTACATGACTTTCTTCAGTAGATTTGAATTTCGCGCCCCGACAAAAGAAACTTCTCAACCCTCTATGATCCACCGTCCTTCTTGAAAGACATTAGAAAAATCGCACAGATTTTCATTGAGTTGAGCTTTTTCACGCTGCATTGCACTTCACTGGAGAGAAGAGACTGTGCGCTTTAAGAAATGGGCGGAGTGTGTCATAATGTTTCACTCACTCAACTGTCACGTGCTTCCCAGCTTAATTAAAGCGTCTTTTTGAGGCCACGCTCATGATCGGAATCGCCGTGATCATGATCATCGTGATCACTGAGAAGCACAAGAACGGTTAAAAAATGATTTTGTAAACAAACCGGAGACGCCATGTCTTTCTTAAAAAAATTATTTCTATCATATGTTTTTCGGAAATTGGTGGGGAATGGATTTCTTAGAAACTTCTATTTATTTTGAAGTGAATGCATATATAAGGTAGCATCATTTAAAGCATTTGAATGCACATAGGCATAATACTAACGAAACTACAATTCTAGAAGTCAATATCACAAACAATCATAATAACATTATTCACTCTATCCTTATATATCAGAAAATATCACGAACTTGCATTTCAAATTTTGAATTTTTACTTGTCTAATGGCTGAAATCACTCTTTGATTACACATGATTACCCTGCGGAGAAAATCACGCAACAATCAAGTTTCACCACTGATCATAGTTGATTGCTATCAGAATCACGTCAAAAAGTGGTTACAAAACCGCGCGGATCGTGCAAAATCAGGCTGAATCATCCGCAAGGTGGTCACAAAAAGACGCCTTTAGTGGAGCGTGAACTGCCAGGCACGCAGCCAGTGGATGATGTAGTTAACAGCTTGAAATAGGTGTTCTATGGGCTCTATAATGAATTAAAATGCTTTTAAAGTGTTTTTATACATGCATATATATATATAAAAGGAGTTTTTTAAATCTACTAAATCAAAGTACCGAAATACCGAATCATTCGGTAGATTTTTTGAAATCTTCCGAAATACCGAATCGAATGATCCGTTTTCATCTACCGTTACCAACAGTACAAAAAATACCGAATCACGGCTCTGATGAAGTTACCTCCTCCTCGTCACACACACAGCAACAGTAGGGAACATGAACGATTTGTGAATAGTACGCCCGGTAATCAGGTCGAGCGTGCGAGCATTTATAGTGGGTCCTGAATAAAACTAAAGATCCCAGTTTTTTGGTACGAAGGGAGTCACTTGTTATCGCTTATTATTCTACACTCTACCAGATGAAATTATGTAATGATATGTATTTTTTAGGGTAATAACGAGTAATTGAAAGGTACAGAAATATCGTCATAGTGCAATATACTGCCGTCACGCCGCCACTAACACGACACCGTGACTGTGCTTGAATCCCAACAACACAAGCACCGTAGGCGCAGTACACTGCGTTACACGAAACGAAGAATGTAATCTTAACTCATGCGTTTCTCTCACCGCTTTTGTTAATATATGTAAACAATATGCTGTTATGAATATCTCTCATTGATGCTTACAAGTGAATATCATGTGTTGTCTAATACTAATTAGTCATGTACGATTCTCTCAGACTGTGTTAGGGTAAACACTGAACTTTAACTTGAACTATACTCAGCCACTAGCGTGACTGACACGCTCTTCTCCCGCCGAACGCCGTCGCGATAACAGCGTGAACCTGCTATTGTAACATTTGCCCATCTCTTCCAATGTAGTGCTATGTGAAGCAACTGCGTTTTTCCACCCCCACTCACTCTACCGTTAAGTAAATAGATCGGAACCTACGCTATGCTAAAGTCAACAGCTTTCGGGCCTTCCCAGCTTTCCTCTACGCACCCTGATCCTCTCCGTCGCTGCTGAAGCTCACAGTGCTCTGTAAAATTGCACTGCCGAAGTACAAACAAAGTAATCACGGAACGACGCACAACTCATCCGCACACTAGCACTGCAACAAGCCAGCTTACGTTGCAGAGCAACGTAGCGCTCGAGGATCACGGATAACACAGAACGCACAGTTCAACCTAGAAAATTACCCAAAATATCTGGTCCATGTGACCACATCTCCCGCAGTTTCTAACGAAACTCACGCTAAGAGTGTTAAACTCTCATACCTACCTGTCCAACACGCTGGACGCCACCGATCCTTTTGCGACCGCCTCAATGGCACTGGCTCATCGAGGGTGGGTTCTTAAATACCACTTTCATCGGGGTGAGGCTCACTCGGTGACGCACGATCAGCCATGGGCACAACTGGCGCCCTGACCGTGATATCTCCTAGTGCTAGTTGCGGCCAACGGAAAGGAGCCTCAAAATAGTTACCGCCGCAGCCACCACGACATAAGACCTCTGTCTCAGGAACGGCGTCCTCGGCAGCGGGAATATTCACGGGAACCCTGCCTCGCTCCCAACCATACTGACGTTTCCTAACGTCATAGCGCGTACATAGGAATGCCGTCAGAGCACACTGCGTGCTTACATACGGACGGTGAGGTTGGTTCCACCCACACTTCCTCTACAACAGAAAAACTGCTAGTGATACACTCATCAGCCTTCCGGAGGTTGACATTGACATCGAACGGAACTCGCCATCGAGTCGCCAACGTCCAACGGTATCTGAAAACACTGTTCGAATAGACAGTCTCAGACAGAGCACTCCTAAGTTTCCTTCCGAGGAGCCACGTTGTAGCAAAATGTGGCCTACTCAAGGGAATTCCACCCCCTAGCACGATTCTCTTAATTACCCGCTCAACGATCTTATCTCGATTACGTAAGCAACACGGAATCTCAGAGAAATCCCCAACTCGTCAGCAAACAGTAGACCAATTGCAGAACGGAACGCCGTCGAATTGTCGAACAACAATTCGTCACACGGCTCACGCTCAATTACGACCTCTCGTAACTGAACAACAATGCTGTCTGCCAATTCATTTTGAAACTTTCGCCAAATGACAAAACGCGAAGGCCCACAGTCAATCATGGACAGGTAGAGCGCAGTACCATAAGCGGTTACATCGACAACAATACGCCCCCAGCTGTCGGCAACAGCATGACCTTCTCGCTCTTTGAGGTTTTCCTCCCGCACAGCAAGATTAATTCTCTGACAGGCCTTGCATGCTGCCAGCTCTCGTTTTACCTGCTCTCGTGGCAAATCATTCCGAATGTTTCGAGTAAGAAGGTGAAAAGTCCGGTCGATGCTCACATGGTACGGCAAATGAGCCGCCCAAATAGTGTCCTCCAAACACTTTCTCCAGTGGCAGGCTCTGCAGACGCCTCAGAAGTGTCTTCAGAAATATCGCGGTAACTAAGCCACATCACGATCAGCTTTGAACAGGTTTGAATGAAGCGCGGGACTGATGAACCAAAGGTTTACTTGAAGATAAAATTCAAGGTTAAATGTACAGTGAGAAGCTACAGGGAAACAGAGGCAACAGCAACCTCACTCGATCAGTGCTCATTGCTCATTTATGACTAAAAAAGTAGGCCTTCTACGGGCTAGCTCCGAAGAGAGAGATCGAACGTCACCGAGGGGAGTAGCAGTCCTCCTATGGCAAGGAGTCAGTGCGTGAACCAACAGGGGGTCCTTAGGTTCATATATATGCACCCCAATGGGAACCATTGCTCTAAAAAATTCTCTTACAGTGCTGTTGTTGTAGTTACGCAGGGGGAGGCTCGGGATGGGGTCGAACAGATGGTGGAAGGTATGAAAAGGAAGGAAGAGAGCACAGGATTGTCCCATAGAGAGGTAAGAAGGAGCGGGATGGGATGGGGAGGACATTCGAATGGGTGGTTCACAGTGTGAGGGCCATTGTAGCATTCGGGACAAGAGTCTGAGTTTGCTTGTCCGACCCTGTGGCGGTAAGACATCAGGACAGAGCAGCAAAAGCCTGAACGTAGCTGCGATATGGTAGAGCGGGCCGCCCGTGGAAGAGCAGTCTCCTCAGGCGAAATTTCCGGTGGAACGGCGCCCAAAACCCTGCTTACAGGGAGACGGTCTAGGGAAGCTCGCAAGCTTCCGATAAAGGAAAGAGATGGCTGCACGGTACTCTTCAGATGGCCTGATATTGTCTGTTAGCAAGTGGTTAACGTCAGAGTGGAATCTGGCTACGAGGTTTTGGCGGATGCGTCGACGACCGGCCTGTGCAGTGACGACAGAGTGTGCTTGGTGTTCGGGACGAAGGGCGGAGATGAGGAATTGGCGGCACTGAAGGTTGAGAGATTAGTCGACCCTTAGGAATTTGGACTCTGAATGGAGGTGATCGATGGATGCCATGCAAAGGCAACCGGTCGCAGAATGCAAAGCGGCGTTTTGAACTGTCTGTAGCTTCTGAATGCCGGAATGGCGCGCTCCATGATACCAGACAGGGGCCGCGTAGGTAAAGAGAGGTCGAATAAATGCCTTATACGTAAGAAGCAGGGTCTCCTTGTACTGGCTCCAGCGTGTGCCAGTTAGGGCTTTGAGCAACCAAAGGCGGTTGGAGGCTCGGGCAGCGATAGAAGTGATGTGTGGTGTATAAGTAAAGTGAGGGTCGAAAGTGACGCCGAAGATCTTGAGGCGGCGCTCCAGATGTAGGGCAGTATTGTTAACAGTGATTCGAGGGTCAAGTCCAAACTGATGGGTGTCGGCCGTCCATAGTGTTGAGTTGGACTTAGAGGTTGAGATGGTGAGGCCCTTGGCAACTGCCCAGCTACTGATCAAGTTAGAGTGATCTGATAGAGCTGCTGCAGAGGTGAGAGGGTGGCGATGGGACGCCACGACAGTGAAGTCGTCGGCGTATGATGTCACAAGGGGACGACAAGCTGGTCTCCAAGGTATGGGGAAATCCGAGACGTCGGACAAGTAGCTAGGACAGACAACAGAAACCCCGCCTTGACAGCGCGGAATTGAGAACGAAAGCCGTTATAGAGGCAGCAGGCCGCGCGACCCCTGAGGTAAGCCGCGAGCCATCTGACAATACTATGGTGGAGCGTGGTGTTAGAAACCGAGGAGAGGAGGCCTTCTGTTGACTTCAGCATAGCGTAGGGTCCAATTTTATTAACGGTAGGGTGAGTGGGGGTAGAAAAACACAGTAGCTTCACACAGCACTACATTGGAGAAGAAGGGCAGATGTTGCAAGAGCAGGTACAAGATGTTATCGCGACGGTACCAAACGGGAGAAAAACGGGTCAGTCACGCTAGTGGCTAAGTATGGTTCAAGTTATAGTTCAAGTTGCAGTTCAGTGGTTACCATAACACAGTCAGAGAGAATCGTACTTGACTAATTCGTATTAGACAACACATGGTATTCACTTGTATGCATCAATAAGAGATATACATAACAGGATATTGTTTACACATATCAACACCTTCAGTGGGAACAGTATCAAAGGCTTTGCTCAAATCATTCAGCAAAGCCACCGTGCGGTCAGGGGGTTTAGGCTTGTTCATGACATGGGTTGCTTGGAAGGAAAGGGGTAGCAGAGTAGATGTTGTGGAATGCATGGGTCGGAAGACATATTGGTGAGGAGCGGGTTGGAATGCCTCATAGATGAAAGGTAGCTGAAGGCGCTCCAGGACCTTGGCAGTAGGACACAGTAGCGAAATTGGGCGGTAAGAGGTCCCTTTGCCCGCAGGTTTTGATGTTTTTAGAATAACAATTATGTTTACTAAGAGCGGGGATGTCGGCGTGAGCAAGGGAGAGATTGTATAGTCTGATCAGATAAAGGAGACCTCGAGAGTCAAGGTGCTTAATATGTAAGATAAATAATTGGTCAGGGCCTGTAGCTGTAGAGGTCCCAGATGCACCAATAGCCTCTACAACCTTAGAGGGCGTGAAAGGGGTGAAACTATGATCAATGAGATGACGCCTTTGGAGGATGCGACTGGATCGTCTGGGTGAAGGGGATAGGACAGGAGGATAGGCAGTAGTAAATTGCCTGCAGAAACTGGTGGCAATGTCTGCGTTACGGGTAAACGTGTGATTTCCAAGGAAAATCGGTTGGTTGGAAGGAACGGAAGACCGCTTCCCTGATAAAGAGCGGAGGGACCAAAATTTGCTGGGATTGCTCTAGGGGTCACAATCCTGGGTGGTTTGTTCCTAGGCCTGCCGGGCAGCGCTGTACATGAGGCGACCAGCTTCATACTACAACTGAGGAAGGGCAGGGTCTTGATGTGTAGTGTCGCGGAAGTGGTCACAGCGAGTGATAGCATCTTTGGCTTCCAGAGTGAGCCGAGAGATGTACTCCCTACGGTGGTGGGCTGGTATGTGATGCGTTGCTTGGCAGCTGATGGTAGGGCTCGATTGAGAGTCTTCAGTCCGTCGCTACAGGAGGAAGGGAGTGGGAGAGAATCGATTAGTTCCTCACTCTCGCGTGTGAATTCCTCCCAGTTGGCCCTCCTGAAATTGATGAAGGTGCGTCTAGGACAGGGAGGTGAAGAAATACAGCATTAAAGCAGCGATTAAGATAGGTAGAGGGTCAGAGGAGAGCGTGGTTGTAGTGGATCAGGTGTAGTCGAGAGCTATGTGTGCTGAGATAACGGTCAGGTCCGGAGAGGAGCCCGGAACATCACGAGGAACCTTGGTTGAAGAGTCGCCATTGAGGAGACAGAAAGCTCCGTTGTTGATAGAGTCACTCATCTCCGCACCCAGGGCAGCAGCCCGCTCATCCTGGGTGGAACAAAACCAATCGGAGTTGTGGGCATTAAAGTCACCCTTTATAAGGGCGTCAGCATGGGAGTCAGAGAAAAGAGCGGAGAAGTCGAAACGATACCCAGGAGGGCAGGAACTAGCCGGAGCTACATAGATGTTGAGAAGGGTAAGGAGTGAGGAACCCACGGTGATGGCGACACACAGGTGTTCAGCTGTGTGATCATTAGAGAAAAGGTGATTTGTACTAATTTTTTGATAAGGGATTTCTTATCTGATCAATAAGAGTAAACCGCAGACGTTCCAGTTGAATTGCATAAAAGCGGAGAAGAGCGAGCAAGAATCGGAGGGAGACTGGCAGCTCTCCTATAGGGGGTGAGGGGAGGGAGGGAAAGGGGACCGAAGAGGTGAAGGGGGAGGAGGAGGTAAGTGGGGAGGGAGTGGTGCACATCTAGGGCAAATCCAATTAGGATGGTAGCTCGCGGCGCTGAACAAGCCTGAGCAGGGCTTGTGGACCCTGCTCGCGCAACCTGAGCACAAGAAGGACCACCCCCTGCGGGTGATACTCCGAGTGCAAACCGAGCAAGGGTAGGTGGGGCCAGGGTTGGGGTTAATATCCCCTCATATGAGAAGGAATAACGGGAGGAACAGAAAGGGAAGAGAAGTAGGAAAGGGTCTGCCGATAGTAAAGCGGGCAGGTCGTCGGCAGCAGGGGCCGGTCCGTAGGGGAAAACACAGAAGAAAGGAAGAATGGGAAAGTAAGAGAGTAGAATGAGAGGAGCCACAGGACTCAGAAGTCTCTCCTCTTGCGATGAGTGCCTCCGGTTGCACCCACGGTCGTAGACACACAGGCTTCGGGTGGTCTTACAGCGATAGCAAGCCATGGAGAGCTATATACGAGTTATGCAATAACTCGCTAAATTTTAATTGAGCTGGCTATACGTTCTGATAAAAAAAAACTTTCATCTTATGAGAAAACGAAACTCTCAATTAGATAGTAGTGGGCGAGCGCATTTTGAACTCCGGATGACGTCACAGCTGGCTTGCAAGCAAAGAAGGCGGAGTCAGAGATGCGCGTATGGCTACCTTCACGTAGTTAGCCTACACCATGGAAGTAGGTAGGAGTCTCATGGAATGGGGCACTTGCCACTATTTGGCGACCTCCTCACGGAACATAAGGGGGCTGTATTAGGCGTCTCTTTGTGGCCACGCTCGTGATCAGAATCACCGTGATCAGAATCACCGTGATCATGATCATCGTGATCACTGAAAAGCACAAGAACGGTCAACGAATTTGTAAACAAACCAGAGAAGCCATGTTAATTTTTGAAAAACAGATTTTTATCGAATTTTTACGGGAAATGGTAGGGAGTGGATTCCTTATGAGCCTTTATTTATTTTGAAGCCAATGCATAACTGAACTAGCAGTATTTGAAGCATTTTGAACATACACAGGCATAAAACATATAAAACTACAATTCTGGAAGTCAATATTACAAGCAATCATAATAACATTATTCAACTTTTCCCTATCTATAAGAAAACATCATGAACTTGCATTTTAATTTTTTTTACTTGTCCAACGGCTGGAATCACTCTTTGATCACGCATGATTAGCCTGCGGAGGAAATCACGGTGCGTAGTTAAGAGTGGTGACTAGTGCCAACTAACGATAGTCTTAGTGCAGTTTTACGCCAGTGTTTAACGCGCGAATCATGTGCGATCAGGGGGAATCATCCGCGCGGTGGTCACAAAAAGACGCCTATAGAGGGGGTGCCTAACCTCAAATCTAACAACTTAACCTTGCAAACAAAACAAAAAAAAAAAAAAAAAAAAAACGGAAAAATTGCGGCCATTTGTCCATCCCCAGCGGAATAGGCACTCGGAACAGCCTCTGGGGTCAAGAGGCCCATTGATATTCTGACAGAGTTACGCCGAGTCCAAGTTTCCCCCTGAAGGTAAAGTCAGCTTGACCACACCCTCCACTGGGAAACCCACACGCAGAGGTTCGTGCTGCAGATTAAGGACACCTGGCCCCAGAGTAGTAAATACAGCTCCAGTCGACTACGGGTCGTTGAAAGCTATGGCGCATGACGCGCATCAACAGAAGGCTAAACGACCCGCACTTCCCCGCCCATTTCTGGGCAGCGTAAATGCCCCACAGAAGCTGTGCATACCAACACCTTTGCAAACTCAGCGTATCGGACGCCATAAAGATTGCTCTCCCGGCTCGATGCACGATAGCGGCAACTTTAGCACACCAGTTCAGCATGCAAGGTTGCTGCTACCGTGAGTTCCGTGAGGGAACTTAACTTAATTCGTAGTTAGAGGTCAACGGTGAGCAATGATCATTGAAAACCGATTAAAATTAACTTTGCCGTTTTGAACTTACCAGAGCTCACGTATGCGCGCTTCTTAATAACTCCATTACTTGCATTCCTATGAACAATTTATTTTTGTTAGAGATCGCTGTTTTTGTAGGAAAAGATTTGATCAGCTTCATCAATTAGCCGCATTTAGAGGGGCAATCAGGCACATCGTGGTTTACGGTAGAGCTTATGACAAGTTCATAAAATTTGAAACTTGCTGAAATAGATGTGCAGTTGAAGCTTCAAACTCGAACAATCCGAACTCCCTGTTCCAGCAAAAAACAATAATCTTTGTCATACTGAAAGCGCAATGTGACAATTGGAGGGATCGTTTGGTCATTTATAATGAATAGTAAAGGGTCTTTCAATGAGCACGCTCGAAATTTGAAAGGTTATAGCAGCCATGCTGTTACTGGGCCGTCCCTCAGTCATGATGTGATTTGTTCAGTAGTGTAGCAAATCACAATGGAAAGTAATACCGTTGAAAAACGTGAGCAAATCAACAAATTTTATTATTAAAATCAGTGCTCAGTCAGTGCGATTAGAGGGCACAGTTATCTCGCGCGGCGCTGATGTGAACTGAACCCAACTCCCTCACCCCCCCCCCTCCCCCCGAGATCGTGCGATATAATGCCTTTAGACAACTTTCTTTGGGACTACCTTAAATTGCGCGTCTGTGCGAATAATCCTGAAACAGTTGATGCCCTCAAAATCAATATCGTAAACATGCTCAGGAAATTCAGTTAGATTTATGCGACATTGTAATTGAAAATGGACCTCTCAGTATACAGTTGCGAGTATAATTAAGGGACAAAAATAAAAAATTTCATATCTCAAAAACTGTAAAAGGTTCAACGGTGAAATTTTAACACAAAAGAGGCATTGGGATACCTAATAATATGCTAAGAATTTATAACGATCCGAAGGATAAGAAAACAGTTATGTATACTTAACTTATAATTATGAATTTAGTGTAAGCAGAATTAAGGGACACTTTTCAAACATTGTAATTTAAATCTTCAGTAACCCCATTTTCTTGCGTTTCCGAAGAAGAAGAAGACTGCCTACGTCATATGTAAACGTTGCAAGTACTGCAAGCATGGCTACCCGGGAAGAAGTTGATAAATCTTTAAGCATGAAAATTGTTAATTTACACAAGCAAAATCTCAGCATCAGGGCACTCGCAGAACAGGTAAATCGTTCAAAGAGTATTGTTGGAAGAATTGTGAAAGATTATGGAGATCTTGGACGTGTTTCGAGTGTTCGGAAACGTGGGAGGCCCAGAAAAACTTCCGCTAGGCTGGATAGGATCATCCAGCGCACACCGTTAAAGGACCGTTTTGCTACTGCCTCTTCTAATTCTAGGCAAATGAATGATACTAACGACTAAACTATCTCCAGATTCACTGTATCACGGTGACTGAATGAGATTGGTCTTCGTGCACCAGCCGGAGTTTTCTTTGGCGATTAGTCATTCTTCTTGTTTCAACGTTCCAACTTCAAGCGGTTGTTTGTGCAGTTCAGTCCTCAAGAATGGTGGTCTAAAGTTTTCTATAGTGATGAAAGCAAGTTCAACTTGTTCGGGAATGATGAAAATAACTATGTCAGACTTCAAACAGGTGAGAAACACAATCCAATATGCACAAAGAAAACTATTAATTTGGAGGCGGTAGTGTTATGGTGTTCGGAATGTTTTCTGCATAGGGTACTACTCCTCTCGTCCGTCTGAATACGCGTGTCAATGCTGCTGTGTATAAGAAGCTCTTGGCAGATTATGTGTTGCCAATCTTAAATAATTCTGACACTGACGGCCCCATTTTCATGCAGGGCAACGCACCCTGCCACAAAGCCATAAGTGTGTTGAGGATTCTTGATGAGGAAGGAGTGGAGATTCTTGACTGGCCTGCTCAAAGTCCTGACCTCAACCCCATAGAGAATCTGTGGAAAGTCTTGGGTGAGAAAGTCATGGCTCGAAATCCGACAAACACTGAGGATTTGGGGACAAAGCTTCAAGAGGAATGGAGCAGGATTGATATTGAACGATGCCGCAATTTAATTGAATCTTGCCCTCGAAGATGTGTTGAAGTCATCAAACATAAAGGATCGTTCAAAAAATATTGATTAAGGATGAAGGTTTTTATTAAATTTGTTGTTTTGTTGCGTTTTTTTGTCTAGTGTCCCTTAATTCTGCTCACACTAAATTCATAATTATAAGTTAAATATACATAACTTTTTTCATATCCTTCGGATCGTGATAAATTCTTAGCATATTATTAGGTATCACAATACCTCTTTTGTGTTAAAATTTTAGTGTTGAAACTTTTACAGCTTTTGAGATATGAAATTTTTTATTTTTGTCCCTTAATTATGCTCGCAACTACACGTGCGCTCCAGCGAAGATGCAGAGGACATTTGAACGAAGTCATACTTCAAACTTATTGCCATTAAATGCTCTTGGAATGGATAAAAAGAAGTACCAACGTGATCACAAACATTATTAAAAACCAGACGTTTCGAATTATTAAAAATCCATGATGGATTTTTAATAATCCGAAACGTCTGGTTTTTTAATAATGTTTGTGATCACGTTGGTACTTCTTTTTATCCTGAAAATTAGATTCCCGGTGAATCAACCTATTTCTAGAATAAATGCTCTTGCACCTGTAAAATAAAGTGGGTGAATATCTCACCCACAACCTGTTTTATTTACATTTAAAAACGAGCGTCCTTTATTGAAAGGCCCGGTAAATGTTTACGAGAAGGGCTCGGGTGATTTTCATTTTTTTTTTACTATAAATCTCTTTCTTACACCAATTATCAATCATATACACATTTTAGGTCGGCGCATAGCGTTTTCTTTGAGTTATAACGCTTTAAACTTTTTATTTTTGCCTAAATAAAAGTGAAGGAGACAGGCTGACAGCCGCCACCACCAACCACCGCCCTTAGTTCGAGGAAGTTTGCCAGCAGTGAAGCGGCCTATCGGTTAGGCCCAGAACCAAGGTTAGGTAAGGCAAGGTGGGTTCTTCTATAGGGACCTGTGTTTGCTAGCAGAACACGCCTAGCCTTCCTAAACTAGGTTCTCGGCCTAACCGATGGTTTTATTGTTTGGGTTGTACCTCTATCACACAGGCTTACGTAACTAAGCGCATTCGTTTCCTAAACGCGGCACGTAAGCTTACCTAATAAGTGTTACACACGTTAGTCAAAAGAACGAGTATCGTCATTTTTGCGCCCAAAAGTTGTGTTGAACTCTTCTAAACACAGCTTTAAGATTTTCAACAAATGGTGTAAAATGTTTACTGTCAGTTCAGTTTACTATACAAGTGCCGTTGGTTAACTTTCGGGCATACCATTATTATATCTAGAGGGATTTGTAGTTCAAAATCGTTTCCAAGTGCATGCTATTTAAATGAGCACATCAACGCATTCGGACGAAAAGATGACGATACACGTTCTTTTGAATAGCGTGTGGCATCGGCATTATAGAAGTGATTTTTGATTTCAAAGAAATTTTAGTTTCATAGCTGATTGAAGAAAATAATAGAGGCGCTTGAACTTGTTGTTTATTAAACAGATATGAAGCAAGATAGCCGTTGAAATGGTGTGCACAGCGTCCAAGGGGAGGCACATGCAGACACGGCTCCCGAAATTTTTTCCGCTGATCGTACCACATCCTCCATGAAAACGTACCAAAATGATTAAAACGTATTAAATCTTAATATATCTATTAATAAAACGTAAAATTCAAAGGTTTTCCCTACTTTTTCAGTTAGAATAAAGCTTCCTCCTACTCTTCTTCTTCCTTCTTAGAGTACCAATATTTTTTATTCAATTGTTGATAACTGCATTTGACTGACTGAATGACACGTGACAGTATATCAGGCGGGGAATAAGCTACAGCAAACGAACGGAAACAGAACAAAGACGAGAAGACTACAGAGCAAATCAAGCATATTCACCACTAAAATGCTCGTCAGTTTGAGTCAACGAAATGACATCATAGATAAGGTATTTTAGCAAATAACAAGACTAACAGTGCATTAAATTTTTTAACTCTCTATATATATATATTCACTGTGCACATAAAAACTTTGGACCGCACAAGTGCAGCGTGACACTGGCGACGATACGGCGAGTTCTTTAACTTCTAATCTATAATATTAATAGCGTTGTTCCTTCGTTCGTTCCTTCCTTCTTTCTGTGTTACGCTCTTCAAAAAGGATAAGGGAAAATTCAACGTGTAAGAAGCTCTGATTTTCACTATACAAGGAAGTTCAACCACAGCTGTTTTCTTTCAGCTCGCACTTTAAAAAATTTCAGTCACTTTCTAAGCAAAGACATGAAGTTCATCTTGCACGTATCATACCTACCATGATACCAAATTTGATTTCTTGTAATATTCACGTTGCTGGGTATGCATACCGATCCAAATATGGGAAAATTCGATCGTAGCCATAATACGGTTCAAACAAAGCTGTTCTCAACTGCATCATTCTAAACTGCATTTTTCAAGTGCAAGTGCGATGCTTAGAGAAATGACGTAAACTAACAGAAAGAGTACGTTCAGCGACATGAACCAATTTTTT